>OX463856.1:11678108-12278108 GCA_949825065.1 Odontocerum albicorne
ATATATATATATATATATATTATATATATATATATATATATATATATATATATATATATATATATATATATATATATATATATATATATATATATATATATATATATATATATATATATATATATATATATATATATATATATATATATATATATATATATATATATATATATATATATATATATATATATATATATATATATATATATATATATATATATATATATATATATATATATATATATATATATATATATATATATATATATATATATATTATATATATATAATATATATATATATATATATATATATATATATATATATATATATATATATATATATATATATATATATATATATATATATATATATATATATATATATATATATATATATATATATATATATATATATATATATATATATATATATATATATATATATATATATATATATATATATATATATATATATATATATATATATATATATATATATATATATATATATATATATATATATATATATATATATATATATATATATATATATATATATATATTATATATATATATATATATATATATATATATATATATATATATATATATATATATATATATATATATATATATATATATATATATATATATATATATATATATATATATATATATATATATATATATATATATATATATATATATATATATATATATATATATATATATATATATATATATATATATATATATTATATATATATATATATATATATATATATATATATATATATATATACTATATATATATATATATATATAGTATATATATATATATATATATATATATATATATATATATATATATATATATATATATATATATATATATATATATATATATATATATATATATATATATATATATATATATATATATATATATATATATATATATATATTTATATATATATATATATATATATATATATATATATATATATATAATATATATATATATATATATATATATATATATATATATATATATAATATATATATATATATATATATTATATATATATATATATATATATATATATATATATATATATATATATATATATATATATATATATATATATATATATATATCATCATCATCATCATCATTGTCAACCAGGGTCGATCCACTGCTGATGAAGGTCTCCCCAAGTTGACTCCAAACAGTTCGGTCCTTTGCTCGCCGATGCCACGTGATGCTGCCATGCTTCCTGATTTCGTCCATCCAGCGTACCTTCGGTCTTCTTCTAGGCCTCTTTATGCCTCTTGGATACCATTGGATTATTTCGGATGTCCATCGGGAGTCTGACATTCTGGCTACATGTCCGGCCCATTGCCACTTCATTCTTTTGCACACCTTTATAACGTCTTCTACCTTTGTCATATTGCGAATCCAGGTGTTTCGTTTACGGTCTCTTTTAGTATATCCCAACATGCATCTCTCCATGCTCCTTTGTGCGGTCTGGAGCTTTTGCGTGTTCTTTACTGTGAGCGTCCATGTCTCGCAGCCATACGTAAGTACTGGAAGAATGCACTGGTTGTAGACCCTTCGCTTCAAGGATATTGGGAGATAACTTTTGAAGATGTTGTTCAAACGTCCAAATGAGCTCCACGCCAGTTTGGTCCTTCGTGCTATTTCCTCCGATATGCCACCTACAAAGGAAATAAGTTGGCCTAGATACACATATTCCTGGACAAGTTCTAGCGGTTTTCCATCCACGTTTATTGGTTTTGGGGTAGCAAAGCCGTTCATCATATATTTGGTTTTTGAAATATTCATTTTTAAACCAACTTCCCTGCTGACCTCTGCCAATTCTTGCAGTTGGTGCTGAAGATCATTCGGGTTTTGTGAGAATATAACGATATCGTCTGCAAATCTCAAATGGCTCAGGTATTTTCCATCAATCGCCAGCCCTTTACTTTCCCATTCTAGTTTTTTAAATATGTATTCCAGTGTAGCTGTGAATAATTTTGGGGAAATAGTGTCTCCTTGACGAACTCCTTTACCGATTCGGAAGGTTTCCGAGGATTTGTGGAGATGTATTTTTGCTGTTGCATCCTTATAGATGTTATTGAACAACTGAGTGTATGCTCTATCAATGCCTTGTGTCTTTAGAGCTTCTAGTATAGCAGCTTTTTTGACTGAGTCAAATGCCTTTTCGTAGTCCACAAAGGCTAAGTACAGGGGGAGTTCGTATTCCTCACATCGTTCCATTATTTCTCGCAGCACCTGAATATGATCCATGGTACTGAAACCCTTCCTGAATCCAGCCTGTTCTCGTGGTTGGTTCATGTCAAAAGTATTCGAGAGTCGGTTGGTTAAAATCTTGGTAAAAATTTTGTAAAGGGTAGGTAGCATGCTAATCGGACGGTAGTTCTTAAGATCCTCTTGATCGCCTTTCTTATGGAGAAGTATTATAGTTGCAGATTTCCAATCTTCTGGAATGTCTTTTTCTTGAAGGCACCTGTTGAAAAGTGTTGATAAGATGGTATCCACTTCTCGACCTGTTTGTTTAAGGACATCAATGGACAAACCGTCGGTACCAGTGGCCTTGCCGGATTTCATTCCGTTGATTGCGTATCTGATTTCTCCTGGCAAGATCGTTGGGATATTTTCGTCTTTAGTTGTTTCTAGATTCAGATTTGTATCTGGTATAGTTACAGTATCTGTATCGGCATATAGTTCCCTATAAAATTCTTCCGCTCTCTTCAGGATAAGGTCTCGTTGTTTGGTTACAGTATTATCAGACAGTTTAAGTGCAATGATGTGGCGTTTTCCTAAAGACATATTTGGCTTTAGCTTTTTCAGACTTCTTCTATTCTCAATCGTCTTTTGAACCATTTTTGTGTTATATTCGCGGATATCTTTACGAATATTTTTGCGTAGCATTCTATTGATCTCTGAGAAAGATGGTGATGTAGAAGCGGGTTGTGTAGATATCATTTTTCTTCTTTGTTTCATAAGATCTAACGTTTGCTGCGACAATTTTGATTCTTTTTGAGGATATGAGCCGCCGTAGTTTGTTGCACTCTGTACTATCTGTTCTGCTATTGCTTCTATTGTAATCGGAAGGTGTGGTTCGCTGAGGATTTCAAATCGATTTTTGAGGTCTAGTTGGAATCCATTTTTATTTTTAGCAAGTAGATCGTTGTTTATTACTATTTTCTCCTTTTTCTTAATCACTTTGAGACGTTCAGTTTTGGTGTTGATCCTTATTTTGGCTCTTACTAGGCGATGATCACTGCCTGTTTTAAAGCTGTTGAGAACAGTGCAATATATATATATATATATATATATATATATATATATATATATATATATATATATATATATATATATATATATATATATATATATATATATATATATATATATATATATATATATATATATATATATATATATATATATATATATAAATAAAAATGAAAAAACATTTCCGTTGATGAATATCAACTTTACTCAAAATTTGAAAGCGATCGGTAGAGAACTTCCGGAGATTAGCGATCTTCAATTAACGAACATTTACATTTTTATTTATATAGATTTTTTATCCTATATAACATTAGTTCTATGAGAATGTGTATGGATGTTGTACAACACTTTTTTTCATAGGTGGATTCTTAATCGAGTTATTTATGCCGAGCGTCGTGGTCCTCTAATATGTCTTAAACTTGGCGCACCACCTGCCTCCATCTCTCCTGGTCCTGGGGTATGTCTGAAATCCTGTTAATTTATTTATTTGATCTGTCAATTTCATAGGAAACCTTCCTCTTGTTCACCACACCTTTATTGGCCCCGCAATAATTTATCTAGCAACGTGGATATATAAGTAATAATTATATTAAAAAATGTATACATTTATCAATAATATATGTTTCCAATATATGCGAATTCTCCAGATGCAAAATTGTGAAGTTAATAGGGATGAATTGAACTTAATGCTGATATGTTGAGTAAGATGAAGACGAGCACGCTGAGATGGTTTGAGCACGTGAAACGAATGAATGAAGACACAAACAAAACAGATTTATAGTGAAAATGTGAGTGAAACGCGTTTGAGAGGAAGACCTAGGAAAGTGTGTTTGGATCAAATGAATGATATTCTGAAAGAAGGAAATGTAGAAATCAGAGAAATCGTAGAATTTGTATGAGAATGTGCATGGAAGAGGTCAAGGATTAGAGTCGAGATAGGAAAGTCTGGCGCTCTATCATTTCTGCCTAATGCGTAATGGTATATATGTATGTAGAATTGTGACCGTAAAGAATTGTGGTCCGGAAGAATAGTGGTCCAAGATTGTAGGTAAAGAATATTTCGAACACCGCGCACCTCTAATGAATTTCTATATTTTATCATACTATAAATAAGGAACCTAGAATAATAATTATTATTATGATTTAACGTAAACTATAATATAATAAATAATAATTATTGTATTGAAATATTCGAGAAAAAAAAACATTAAAAAATGGGGGCAATTCAATATACGCCATTTCTTAGCGTCATCTATGTACGTACATCACACATCCCATTCAACGATGCTAAGAGCAGACTATTTCATAATAATTTGTTTCATCAAACACTATTTATTCCACTTTATGTACCGGTATAACCCTATCGGTTTCAAGGCTTTCACATCATCATCAGGGAAGCACAAACAAGATTGAATTATGTTCGAACTGATACCGACATAACTACACACTTCGAACGATACACACTTCTAATTCGGGTACACATTACAACACTCTTTCAAAGTGTTGCAATGTGTAAGATTTAATTTATTAGCACTAGATGTAAAAAAACATTATTGGAATTTATCGAGACCTTCAGAAACTTATCCTTAAATATATGTATTTATGTTGGGGCTATTTACATATATTTTTAATACATTCACTAGGTCTAACGTTCACTAAAAACGCATGCAAATTACGAAATACCAATAAACTTTCGGATTGTGGTCCAGCACAATTTACAACGACCAAATAAACTAATAAATACCAAATCCATTTATAAATCATTTTGTAATTATTACTACTGTTTTTAATATTAGTTGAAGACAAATTTAATAAAAAATTGTCAAAAAAATTAACCTTTTGGTAGACGTTGCATTGGAAGCGGTAATGCGACAAATATAAAATAATGTTGTTTTTTTTTCATTTAACTCTTTCCCCGCGGGGAGCACAAACGCCTGTGATCTGACGACAATCCAAGTTTCAAATCACAAATACTTAAAAAAAATGACACAAAACCGGAATAAAAATTGAACTAAAATTTAAAATAATCTTTATTCTAGCGACATCTCTGAAAACCTTGTCAAATAATATATTAGTTTATGAGATATTGTTGAATAAACAGAGCGCCGAATTTTTTTGGTTTCTCAATATTTCCAGCATTAACGACCTGTCGCGCGGATCGAGTCCTGCGATGAGTCTCTCTTACGTAAATAAACATTACTAAGTCTCTCTTACGTAAATAAACATTACTAGTGCTATATGCATTTGATTGGGTGAGTGTCATGAAGCATTGATTTGATCGTAGCATTCCTTTGTTTATTTTACGTAATGTTAAGTTTATCTCCTTTATTTAATGAGTCTCCTTAAGAGTAATGACTATTATTTATTATCATAAAATTACTTAAGTATCATGTTTACTTGGTGTTGTAATCAAATATCAGTGGTTCTAAACAAAATATGTGTTTTAACTTAGAAATTAAAAAACGCTGAAATTGTGCCGCGCACAGGATTCGTGGAATTTGATTTTTAACGCGGTGAACAGGTTAACGAAAGTAAATGAGTTAAGCCGAAGGATCTTCACCGACCTTCATTCTCTTAAATAATTACCTACACAGATACTGCAGAAAACTTTACTCGTGCTATCTCAGTTTTTTCCAATTTTGAACTATACGGACGTATGTTATTTGTATATTACGGAGCAACAGCTGTACAAATTACAGCGTCTTCAAAATGTTTGTCTAAGATTTATTTTCAACATGAGAAAGTATGATCAACTCACTTCATACCAGGAGCCGTTGAACTGGTTAAACATGACAATAGACGCCAAATTCACATGCTATCTCTATTGTATAATATCCGTAACTGTCCCACCGCCCCCTAGAAAGTTTTCAGCTTCTTTTCTATCTGCAATTAACGCAACGATCAAGCAGATATTGTTTATTCCCAGTTCACCACTCTTCTTTTTTACGTCGTCCTTGCAGTGAGCGGGAACCAGTTACAAACCAATGTAAGACTCGCCCCTTTCTTTGGCATGCTTCAAGAAGCGACTGTAAAACTCTTAATTTCTAGTCAGTAATATAACGTGTTTCATTCCTGATTTTTCTTTTCACTCCACCATCCCTTCATTTCACTTTGATTGATGATATCTAACTTTTACTTTTATTAGGTATATATTCATAAATTTCATAAAGATGAATAATCATTTGAATCTTTTTTGCGATCATGTAACTTCCTTTATTAATTTATATCTGGTTGGTTGGAAGAGATTGCTACCTGGGAGTAAGCCTCCCATATTGTTTATATAATAAAATGAAGTGTTCAATAAATCAATAAAATTTTACTCTTATAGTCACTAGTAGTAATTGACGCGTTCACACAAGAGTACAAAGTATGTATATGATAAGCTAATGGAAATCACGACGTCTATTCTCGTAGGAATATAGGAAAATACTTACGATGTCTATAGACGTATAGATATATAGACGTTGTGTCATATTACATCAACGTGACAACGACTCCTATATAAGTTGAGTCCACCAAAAGGTTAAGCATTTAAATCAACTTGTCTTTTGTGCAATTGTTTTCACGTTATGTGGTTGTGTCGTGAATTAAACAAACAAATAGAAGGTTATCAAAAGTCGAATGTTTTAATATTTCTTATCAGATCATCTACAAACTTTTGATAGTTTGTCGTTGGGAAGATTTCTGGAGTTTCCTTAACAAATATATTGAACGCGTATATAAATGCAAGGAATGTAATGTACGCAGTCGCTGCCTTCTCCGTTTTCATTTCATCAATAGTTCATTTTTTATTATCTTTACATCAATGTTGTTAAAGCAATGGAAAATTAGCACTTCGAGTATTATAGCTACTGTTCAATATAAAGTAGCATGCTACTCACGAAGCAAAGAAAAAATAAGAACTAAAGCTATTTTACAATTACTTTACGACCTTCACAAGCTACCCGTAGCGCCTTTTTTTAACAACACTGCTATGAATATTGATTAAATTCTCCCACACATGTAATCACACTATTTCCGTGTCGGAGTAGACAGAGAAGACAGAGCGTCCTAATTTCCTATATTGACACACATCCTTAGCCTCTTCTTCACCCATACATGTTTTCATACAACTTCTATGATTTCTCTGAATTTCTACGTTTCCCTCTTTCAGAATATTATTATCTTGATCCAACCATACTTTTCTTACACCTTCTCATACAACTTCTACGATTTCTCTTACTTTTTACATTTGATTCTTTCAAAATATCATTAATTTAATCCAAACATACTTCCCTTGGCCTTTCTCTGTCACTTTACATATGTTAATGTAATATATTACATGTCCAAACCATCTCAACGTTCTCTTATTCACCTTACTTAACATATCAGCCTTAAGTTCATATGTATCTATATAGTATACAACACGGTGGTTTCATTGTGTCCAAGTGGTAATCTCTTCTAACCAAACCATAAAAGATTTTAACAAAGTTTGACTAAAAGGTACACCATTTCCTGACGTAGGGAAAGAAAACTATACCAAAACAATAAAAAAAAACATATACTATTTAACAATTTTACCAAACGATTGTCAGACCCGCACTCCTCTATGGCTCCGAATGCTGGACGATGTATACCTCTTACTCTAGTGGAAGCCTGGATGTTACAGACATCAACAGCAAGATGGAGGAGAGGCGATTGAGATGGTATGGGCACGTTGGACGCAGAGCACCCGATCACATTGTGAACCAGGCAATGTCCATGGATCTTCCTCGAATAACAACCAGAGAAAGACCAAAGAATTCATGGATGGTGCAAAAAGATAACCTGATGCAGAGGCACTGCCGAGGAGAGCTGACCCCAACAGTATTCGCAGACAATGAGTTGGGATGGAGCCAGGGAGAGAGAGAGATACTATTTAACAATGTTACGATAGCTAGGAAAGGTAAAGAGAACTGAAAAGAACGATGATGGAAAATAAATAGACTATGTCACTGAAGGGAGAAGTTTTTTCTTCGTTTTTTTGTTCTTTTTTAATAACAAAGTTATTTATTACTAAAAAATCTAATTTACATTTATACAAACACGTTATATCCTTGTCAAAGAAGGCAGAGAGGACAGAGCGCCAGACTTTTTTATCTCGACATACAACCTTAGCCTCTCCGCATCCAAACAATTTTATTTACAGCTCCTACGATTTCTCGTATTGTTTTCCTTTCTTTCTTTCAAAATATCAATAATTTGATCCAACCATACTTTCCTTAATCTTCATCTACCACGTGTTAATATTTCTTTATTTATTTGTCCCAAGTGTCCAAACCATCTCAGAAAGATATTTTCTATTTCGTTACCAACGTTGATGTATAGGAGTGAAACGTGGATGTGGAAAAATAATGAAAGGACCGAATAAACGGTATAGAAATGCGTGCACTGAGAACAATAAATGAGTTGACAATTTATAACAGAATACGGAATGAAGTAATATGGGATAAATGAAAAATTAAGCTTGATGTGTTGAATAAGGTGGAGGAAAGTAAATTAAGCTTGATGTGTTGAATAAGATGGAGGAAAGTAAATTAAGCTTGATGTGTTGAATAAGGTGGAGGAAAGTAAATTAAGCTTGATGTGTTGAATAAGGTGGAGGAAAGTAAATTAAGCTTGATGTGTTGAATAAGGTGGAGGAAAGTAAATTAAGCTTGATGTGTTGAATAAGGTGGAGGAAAGTAAATTAAGCTTGATGTGTTGAATAAGGTGGAGGAAAGTAAATTAAGCTTGATGTGTTGAATAAGGTGGAGGAAAGTAAATAAATAAATTTGTATAAGTAAACGAACGGGGAAGTCCGACGCCCTGTTTTCGTTTATAAACACGTTCCTTGTGTCTTAATCATAGGGGGAAATCCATGTTGATCCTTTCCAGGGCTATTAACCAGGGAATCCCCTCCATCCTTGCTACACTGATTGCCATCTCGATCACGTTCTGCGTATCCTGTCGGGGCATAACGCAAGCTGCGTCATACATTTGTTATCTATCTATACTTGGTTGTGTTTTCAAGTGTTTTTGTGATCCTTATTGCAATGGTATATCGTGATTATTGTTTTATTTTGGAGAACAAATTTTATCGATATGACCTCTGTGGCTTTGTTGGTGAGACGCTAGTCTTTGTCCCGCGATTTTCGGGTTTAGAGTAGCGGCTCGATTCATGTTGGCACAATTTGTTTTAAAAAGAGGTTCCATGTTTCAATGAAATGCTCTTTAATATACTTCTGCTAGGTTGAAAGAGATTGCCGCAAAACAATATTCTCAATAGATTGTACTATACACGTACACCAGAGCCGGGACAACGTATTTTGGTGCCTGAAATACCCATTTGAAAACGCTCCTTCACAATTAGATGACATTTACTAAATTCTTTTGGGAACGGATAAAATAGTCGTAATATTTCCCCCTCATTTTTAAACGAGTGATTTTTTTACTTTCAAAAAAAGTTACCCCCAACATGTCTTCAAAAAAATGAAAAATTGGGGACGTAGGTCAGTTTACCTCATAATATAAATCAACTAATGATAATTGAAATATTTAACATTTATAACTTTATTTTTCGACGTTTAAAGGGTAGCAAAATTATCCAAAAGTTTATCGACATTGAGTTTGTTCGATATCAAATGTTCATCATAACATTAAAAATACAATTTATGTGCCGTCGTTTGAAGAGTAAATCTTACTCAAAAGAGCTCTAACTTGGAACTCGAACCCAGTATTATTGACAGATTAAACTCACTATTACTGACAGATCAATAGAGATAATAGCCACATCCGACAATCTAACATATCTTGTTCAAAACTAGATCTATATTCATACATTTATTTTATGATAGGTTCCTTTTTTGTCGGTTGATTTTAGCGCCTTTCAGATAACGCGCTTGTGACCAGTGCCCCGGTTCCCCCACCCTTATCACGGGCTTGCTGTAGGAAATGAAACCTTTTGTAGACTGTGTTTTGTAGATTTAACAAGCAATATTTGGAGACAGTTGCGGAAATTGCATTTGCCGATAAAAAATAAATTATTTTTAAAATAAATTTATCACGTTTTACAATTGTGCGAAGAATTGATGATTTGTCTCAGAATATTGAAAATTCTTTAAATAATGTCAGCTCCTAATCTGAAATGGATTTATATAGCCGTGTATGAAAGCACAGAAATTTGCGAAACGTCGACCGAAGAATATGCTTATTTAATGCCAATGAAAGAAACTTCCAGAGGATAAGACATTCACGAAGAATATGCTTATTTAATGCCAATGAAAGAAACTTCCAGAGGATAAGACATTCACGAAGAATATGCTTATTTAATGCCAATGAAAGAAACTTCCAGAGGATAAGACATTCACGAAGAATATGCTTATTTAATGCCAATGAAAGAAACTTCCAGAGGATAAGACATTCACGAAGAATATGCTTATTTAATGCCAATGAAAGAAACTTCCAGAGGATAAGACATTCACGAAGAGCTGGAAAAAATATTCTCCGTCGATTAAATATTCCACTAAAGAAACTGATAGGAATATCTACGGACGGAGCACCAGCTATGCCTGGACAAAATAAGGCTTTATCAGGGTTGATTGCAAGAGACGTAAAATAAATGACAGGACGTAAATAAATACAATAAATAATATAAATAAATACAGGTTTATTGATAGCAACATAGTATGTACATAATGCATTTAGACACATTTCAAGAATACATTAAAAAGAGAAAACATTAAAAAAACAGAAGCTATCAAAAGGTCTGGGCTCGTCTAATAACATCGCCCCGTCAAGATACACCCCACCAATATAGGGCGAGCCCAGCCACGGGGACACCAGATGTTTTTCAGCCCACACCCTTGAACACGTAGAACAAGAAAATAAAAAAAACACAAAATAAATACAATAGATGACAAAAAAAAACATTCAAGAGAGAAGATATTAAAAGGTCCGGGCTCATCGCACAAACATTCCCCCGGCCGAGATATACTCCGCCAATGTAGGGCGAGCCCAACCGCAAGGGCATCGGGGGGTTTCCATCCCACACCCCCGCATATCTAGATTAAATAATAAATAAAAAAACAAAAACGTATGGCAGAAAACAAAATAAAAAGTAAACCCACATATTGTTAACTGTCAGCAAGAACGAAAAAAAGAAAAGCCTCAAAGGAGTCCAAATTTTATAAAATGACAAATGGGAAACGAAATAGTTGAAACAACATTGAAATAGTTAGGCAGTAATACAAATCGATTGTCATTGCACGATAAATCAAGATTATTTGAGTGCAAGATTTTGAAAATAGGAAATGTTTTTTCGGGAATTATAAAACTTGTGGAATATACTCGTATTTCGATAAAAAACATTAAATCAAGGTTTTTTTACATGACATGGACTGGAATACCTCGATGACCCTCGAGACAAAAATAAATACGCCAATGAAATACAGTGCTTTTGAATGAATATAAACATCGATTCCAAGATTTTCGCAAGCGCTAATTGCTTTTGAATTTTTTTCATCGTCATTTGACATACTCGTAAAATTCGAAAATACGCCAGTAAAATTACAAATGGAAAACATTGACTTGCAATTTTTTTGGATCTATCCATAAAATTCTCGAAAAATTATTTTTTTTTTGTTCTATGTAAGCGTTGTTCCTGTAATAAAAAATACAGATTATTTACCACTGAAGTTATGTTCCAATTATGTTAGTATACTAGGCTAAATTTGGTAATATTTTGTAATATACACGTACATACTATATTGAATTTAAAAAAACATATTAATATTAAATAATTTTAAACAATGACTTTGTAATTTCTTAGTTTTTATTACTACTGATTTTTTGTATCTACTTATTTATTTAACACTTTTATTGCAAATACAATCTGGCGGGCTTATTGCCAACCAGACAAAAGTAAATGAAGCAAGTTACGTGGTCACATAAATCATTCAAGTGACTATCCATCCCCACGAAATCCATAAACATATACGTGAGCACATGCCCACGAACCCACAAAGACGGACAATCACCCGAACATTATTTTTCATATAAAGTGAGATATCATCAATCAAAAGGAAAGGAAGGAATGGTGGAGAAGAAAGGGAAAGAAAAATAAGGAATGAAACACGTTATTTTACTGACTAGAAATTAAGAGGATTTTCAGTCGCTTCTTAAAGCATGCCAAGGACGGAGCGAGTCTTATATTGGTTTGTAACTGATTCCAGAGTCTCACTGCATGGACAGTAAAGGACGACGTAAAAAAAGAGGAGCGGTGAACTGGAAAGGCCAACAAACAATCCCTTTATCTTGAACTAACACTGTATCTACGTGTTAGTTCAAGATAAAGGTTAGTTTAAGATAAAAGTATTAACTTGTCATACATATATTTAATTGAGGTGCATGGCCGCGTGGTAACGCACTGGACTTCCGGTGCGGAAGGTCGCCGGTTCAAACCCCGCGCTGTGCTACTCCCCTCGAATGACGAAGGCATTTTTTCCGCTTAGTATTCGGGGGTAGAAGGATACCGATGATTTCGATAATATCTATTCTTCAGAGGTGTGCTTCGAAATTTATGTTTCAATGGTGTATTTATTTATTTATTCAATTTACGACACAACAGTGTATTTTACAAATAAATGCGTCGTCGTTGAGGGCCTTGTAGTCGAGGACCCCCTCGACATTCCAACATCAATTCGGTTGGAAAGCGAGGCTGGGCCGTGGAGTTTTTTTTAAGTGAGTGAACCGTTGCACGCCAACAAACAACGGCCACACCCTTGTACTAGATCATATGGAACATCTAAGTGAGACGATCGGAGCACACCGGCACATCGTTTTTTTCTCTTTTAGAAAGAATAGATATGACCGAAGTCATTGGTATCCTTATACCCCCGAATAGTCGGCGGAAAAATTGCCTGTTTCATTCAAGGGGAGAAGCACAGCGACCTTCTGCATGGAAGTCCAGTGCGTTACCACGCAGTCATGCACCTACAGATTGTATTATATTTTTTTTGGAATAATGGATACGAATGGGAATCGAACTTGCAGCCTCGCAATGAAAGATGGGTTAAGCCTCCCGATCGTCATGGAACTAAATCACTTTGCCATTCACATTGGGTGTTTAGTTGTTCATACCGTATGTTTTCTAAAGCGCAATAGCTACGTATAATAAATCAAGAACTGACAATCTTCTCCAGTCACGGGGCAATGACTGGCATCGTCATTGTATCATTGTAAAGCGCAATATCTACGTATAATAAATCAAGAACTGACAATCTTCTCCAGTCACGGGGTAATGACTGGCATCGTCATTGTATCATTGTAAAGCGCAATATCTACGTATAATAAATCAAGAACTGACAATCTTCTCCAGTCACGGGGTAATGACTGGCATCGTCATTGTATCATTGTAAAGCGCAATAACTACGTATAATAAATCAAGAACTGACTATCTTCTTCAGTCACGGGGTAATGACTGGCATCGTCATTGTATCATTGTAAAGCGCAATATCTACGTATAATAAATCAAGAACTGACAATCTTCTCCAGTCACGGGGTAATGACTGGCATCGTCATTGTATCATTGTAAAGCGCAATAACTACGTATAATAAATCAAGAACTGACTATCTTCTTCAGTCACGGGGTAATGGTAATGACTGACATCGTCATTGTATGTTTGTCCTTAGATTGTCTCAGGCCTAAGGCGTTGGAACATGTTCTTTATGTGTTAATTCGCAATGTAAACGTTGCCCATTATTTACCGTTTATATTACCTTATAGTGTGTATGACAAAGATGACGGTTTTAATTTAATATAAGTCCTCAACCTCTGTTAAATTCTGTATATTATTTATTTATTTAATTTACGTCACAACAGTGTAATTTATATACAAATTCACATATTTACAAGTTAATACAAATACTTAAAATTATTGACAAAAATACAAAACTTTATCTTTAATTAACATGTAGATATAAAAAAGCAGTAGTAATAATATTGTAAATAAGAAATTACAGTTTCATTTTATATTAAGTATGTGTGCGTTGTTTCCGAAATTTGTTCCGCATATCCGTGAAATAATCTTATCAGTGTTGCGGAGTCGGCGAAAAAAATCCGACTCCAGAAATGTTAAATGTTTCGACTCCAACTCCAGCTCCGATTCCAAGTATAGAATATATATTACTAACCATATGGCATATACGTACTGAATTACGTTCGCGTAACTACTTCAATGTAGGTTTTTCGGAAAAAATGTCTACGATTTCTCATCATACTTCACGCTATTTGTACTAAATGGTATACAGTTCATAATTTCATAGTACTCGTATAATTCATGAATCCAATAAGTTGTAGTTAAGAGTAAAAAAAATGAAATAGAGTTGAAGTTAAAATAGCATTTACCGACTCCAACTTCGCGACTCCGACTCTTGACTCTTGACTCCTGACTGACTCTGACTCCGACTCCTGACTGTTGACTCTGACTCTGACTCCGACTCCTGACTGTTGACTCTGACTCCGACTCCTGACTCCAACTCCTGACTCCGACTCCTGACTCCGACTTCTGACTCCTGACCCTTGAATACATCCTGGTGGATTTATTGCTATTTAGCAATCTCTTCCAACCGACAGAAAAGTATTAAAGTAATCTTAAGTGTAAACCAGACTGGATTCTTTTTTAAAAAATCTGGGTTCTAGCGGGATTTGAACCCGCAACCCCTGGGTTTGGAGACAGGCGTCACACCAACTAGACCACGGAAATCGTCTATAATAATAAGATAGTCGTCTATAGTAAAAGTTATATAAATAATATACTTAAAAAATAGTTTTATTATTTCAAGTTGGAAATCCGTATGGCAAGCGAAAGCAAAAATAAACGAACATTATTTGGAATTTTACATAGAAAAAATAGTCTGACTTCGACAAAGCGTAGTGAGTGATTTTATGAAAATGTGTGTTGATCAAAATCATTAAAGACTTTTGCACATTACAGTAATGATTTCTTCATATCTGTCCTCGTAATAATCAAATTCGATAGAATTTACTTTTTTTTAACATTTGCAAGTTGTATCACGTTTCTTTATTGATTGAATTGTCACAATGAATGTGCATGTTTATTTCTTACTACGCCGCATCTACAATATGACATTCAAAAGGTATTTATTCAAATATCATCTCATATTACTATGTAATTGTTCGTATTCAAATCTTCTTTATTTTATTTCACAATGATTGACGGAGAGTATTGATTCGAGATAACTTCTTTCTAACAAATTTATCAATTGATTTGTGTCAATAAAATTTGTTAGAAATGCATTTTTTTCGAAGAAAAATGTCAAGGCGTATTTTTTACTTTAGGGCCTGTCCAGATGAGGCGTTTTACGCGCGATTTAAGTAGCGCGTTTCGAATTAATTAAGGTAAATTGGTCTAGCTTCACGGTATTTATGAAATTGACGAACATGTATGTTTCTGTAAAATGTTTTCTTCTTGCGTGCGATTGAGTTAGGAGGAAGAAGACATTTTACAAAGCATACATGTTTGTAAATTTCATAAATACCGCGAAGCTAGATCAATTATTTACCTTAATTAATTCGAAACGCGCTACTCGAATGCGTAAAACGCTTCATCTGGACAGGGTCTTAGCTATAATATTATATTATCGATATGAACTTTGTGATTTAGGTTAAAAATGGCACATACAGATATTGTTTTCAAAATAACATCAAAAACAATATCCTATTGTTATAATTTATTTTAACCATTGAAAATACCTTTCTTATATACATGCCACTATGTTATTTCGCTGTCGGAGTAGGCACAGAGGACAAAGCGTTAAGCTTTCCTATCATGAAATATTCCCTTGACCTCCTCCACATTACCTATCCGCCATTTACAAATTCATTAACTTGGTCCAACCATACATTTCTTAGTCGTTCTCTATCACAGCTTCCCGTGGTGCTTGCATTCTAAATTCGTTTAGTCAGTCTTTTAACACTCATCCGTTCAACATTTCCAAACCATCTCAAGATGCTCTTTTTATCCTATTCTGTCTTACATTAACGCACCATAGATTCATCTCAGCGCATGCATCTCCACTGCATTTACTCAGCTATTTTCATTAATTTTCCACGTCCACGTTTCATTCCCATCTATCAATGTTGACACTAATACGCTGTTGTGATCCATCATTTTAGCAGGTCTTAATATTGGTTGGTTTGAATTTATACCTTTAAGTGCCGTTCACTTTGTTTCCTATCACAACAATTCTTTTGCCGTTCAATATCTTATTTTTTTTCCGTTAACCCATCAAGATTGTTCTTCGGCATTGTAGAGATTTAAATAAATACATCATAAAAATAACATTTAAATTATTTATAAATAAACATTACAGTTATAAATATCCATTAATGAATTATTTTCACTTATTACATAAAATAGGTAAATTAGACATACAGCATATACTAGAATATGTACATTACGAGATTTAAATAAAACAGAAAATAACTCAAATTAATATAAATACAACTTTCCATAAAATGTTACAATCAAGTGTTCTTTAAAATAGATTTTAAAAAACCTTGTAATAGATTTAGATTGTTATTTAAAAAAATATCGATAAAATAAATTTCAATACTAACAAAAATTAGGAAAATATTCACAAGAATTTCGATGCTCATAAATATTTCAAAAAATTATCACATAGTTATATTAATAATGTACCTAGTCGTATTATCAATTCTCGGATTTCAACACAACACGTAAAAATTAAAATCCATTTATTGTATCTTGAGTATAGATGCGATCTGTACGAAAATTTAGAGTGATGTTTTAGGAGGTTCTCTTTTTGGTATTTTAATAAACGTCCATTAACATCACACATAGAATACGATGACGTAACTGTATGTAATGTAATATCAAGTAAAGTGCGTTGTGCAATATAAATAATAGTAACGCAATATTGTGTAATCTAGAATAAACTGAATTTGAAGTATAGTGACGCAATATCGTGGAAGGTAGAAAATATTGAATATAAAATATAGTAACACACTATTGTGAAACGTAGAATAAATTGAAGATAAAGTGCAGTGACGCAATATTATGTAACGTAGAATAAACCGAAGATAAAGTGTAGTAATGTGAAATGTAGAATAAATTGAAGATTTAGTATAGTAACGAAATATTGTTAAACGTAGATTAAACTGAAGATTAAGTACAGTGACGCAATATTGTGTATAGTAGAATAAACTGAAGATAAATTATAGTATTGCAATATTATGTAACGTAGAATACACTCAAGATTTAGTACATATTGTGTAACGTAGAATAAATTGAAGATTAAGTATAGTAACGCAATATTGTGAAACGTAGAATAAACTAAACATAACGTACACATAATACAATGTAGCGTTCTATAACATAATATTGTGTCACGTAGAATAAACCGAAGATAAAGTATAGTAGTGCAATGTTATGTAACGTAGAATAAATTGAAGATTTAGTATAGTATCGCAATATTGTGTAACGTAGAATAAACTGAAGATAAAATATAGTAACACAATATTGTGAAACGTAGAATAAACAAGATAATGTACACGTAATACAATGTAGCGTTCTATAACATAATATTATGTACCGTATCGTGGCGTGAGGTAATGTAACATTGCGTGACATAATAAAATGAAACACAGCAAAATATAACATAATATAACATATACGAGTATCAACACATGTCTAGTTTACATATCATTTATATTCAATGATTTCAGACCTGAACAATTTTGAGCGTGTATGTCACCATCAATAGTAGATCATCGATAGTGCGTGTATGTTATGTCAACTAAAGCCGATAAAAGTTGTTCGTTAGATTTTTCATCGACAGTATCTAATAAACGTTGTTTAATTTCTACCGGACTTTTCCTTTTTTTTAAACATACTTGATAACCGCCGATCTTGAATTTTTAATATTGTATAGTTCGGAAATTCTACGATGAGTCCTGTGACAGCTCACAAATTTGCCCCAATACAACCTTGTAACGATGTTCAGTAATTTTAATTATTTTATTAACTTTAATATAAGCCTCAATTCTAATAAATAGCAAGTTATTTAGGTAAATACATTACATAAGGTTGTATTGGGGCAAATTTGTGAGCTGTCACAGGACTCATCCTAGAATTTCCGAACTATAGTAATTTATTAACATCGGCCTAGTAAATTTCTGTCTTAATGGCTGAACTCGCTTTTTCCTTATTCTGGCTAGTTGTTGAAAAACATCGTGAACTTTTGAGAATAGATTAGACTCTCGATTATTCGGACTCGTATTAACCGGATTGAGATTAACTGGCTCAGTAAAAAATGCCAATTTTCCGAAGTTTGGAAATATTATTTAAAAGATAAAAAAACATTTTTAATCGACTATATAATATGTACCAGAAAACTTTACTGATGAAATTGATCTATCTGTTATTTTATTTTACATTTGATACAGGTTTAATCCAATTACACCAAATAACAAGAAAAAAAAATAATATATTAAGTATAAATATAACATACTGACAACTGGAACAATGTTACTCATGCTTCCCTGTCAAGTGACTCAATTATATCTGCAAAGTTTATTAAGGAGTTTAATCCTCAATATATCCACTGAGATGTGGAAGGTGTGAATATAAGAAAATTTATTCAATAAGGCCATTCCGTGTGCAATGAATGGGTGATGGTCTTAACAGCTTAATTCATAAATACGGCACCAAAAATAATATTAATTTACGATAGCGTAAATAATTGTGAATCAACAAAGGGTTTGTCATTTTCTCGTTAGCTGTGTGTTTTAGTTTAATGTCTATTTTTTTCTAGACTTTTTAATATTCTTCGTTAAGTTTCTAGTCGTGATGTCAATTTCACATCAGTTTGTGTTTTTGTATCTCGTAACAGGTGAATGCTCCTCTTTGATAATTTTAATTTCTTAATGACATGTCTAGCATAAACGTGTTGTTTTTTCGATATTTTTTCCAATGTTTTAGTGGAGATTATCCGGGAAAATTAGTTTCCCAACTACTCCTGACAATCGAGAGCCTACTGTATATGTAAAACTATTCTAAGCATTGGTGTTATGTAAACATTGGTTATAATAAAACCGTCCGATGAAAATATGCAGAAACCATATTGGTCAACAAATCATTGTTTACGTAATCGATTGCCTATTCTTGAGTAATGTGGTAACACTCCGGAGGTTATCTCACGTGATATTTGGGTTAAGTGAGTGTACTTGACCACTTTTTTGTTTTTAGATTTACCGCCTTCCAATACGGTGGTCCTAAGTGTCTTTTAGTGACATCTGTTTGCTACCTGTATAAGTTCTTTTTAAAAGAGTTACTGATTTTTTCGATAGATGTCTCGATAAACACTAATTAATTTAGTTATATTTTGACATAGATAAATGTTTACAATTCACTTTTCACGCGTTTAAAAAAAAATTGCCTATCGAAATGTACACGTTAATATGCAATTGACTTTTTAATACTGAATTTACTTTCAAATATACTTTTCAGGGCTGTGGAGTCGGATAAAAATTTACCGACTCGGGCTTTATTTTATACTCCGACACCGACTCCGACTCCGACTCCAACTCTTGACTCTGACTTCAATTTTTATTTTATTTTATAATTTACTGCGTCTACCTAATGTATTTATATTGACTTATTAATAATGGATACAGGTATAAATAAAAAATTAATTATATTCGTACACAAATGAAACAATTTAATAAAAAAATATATAAACAATATGCATTAAGCAATATATTCACACAAAAATAATATTAAAAATATTTATTAATATTTAAAAAAAATTAAATAAAACTTTTAAAATAATTAGAAAAACAACGCAGGCAAGTATTAAAAAAATAAGAAAACACTTTAAAATAAAAAGGTTGCTTCATTTGTTTTCATACGTTAACTAAATCTTATTAATATTGTTTATTATTATTTTGATTCAATATTGAATAGAACACAAGATTTTTTAAAGTAAATATAGTATACTTTATATAAATCTTATTTCCTATTCGTAGTCTAAATGGAATTAGATCTAAAAAAAAATTGCTTCTATTAAGTCAGGATTTATGAAAAAAATATTAAAGAAAATGTTAAAATAATTAAACGGAGTCGGAGTCGGTCGATTTTTTCCGACTCCGACTCCGCCTAAAATGTTCGGACTCCACGACTCCGACTCCGACTCCACAGCCCTGATACTTTTACTTAAATCGACTGTATATTTGGTATGGATCGAAAGGTAATGTTTATACTTATATAATAATTAATCGATATCTTCTCCCTCGATAGTTGTTGGAGCTGATTTAAAAATAAAGAGTTTGCTCTCTAAAGGGCGTTAAATAAAATTGTATTTGAATTGAATTGCAGGAATTCCGATGTGTAATTAAGAAGCAAGGGTAAACATCCCAGGGCACATTTTTTAGTACATATTTTTAAGTTGCATAAAAATGTGTTGGCTAAATATACTTGAAAAAAAAAGTGATGTACTCGTATTAGAATATTAAGGTTTATAACTATCCGTCAATCAGTCGCGATGGCTTTCGGCTTCCAAAAACATGACAAAGAGTAAATCATTCATACTACAAAGGTTTTAAAATTATTAGAAAAGGGCTGAGAAGGTACATACTTTTTGTTACCTGCGTGTTTTATACTATAAGGCTAGATTTGATTGGAAAATAAATGTTAGTTTTCGGATGTAACGGTAAGATAGTTGTACTACTCCCCTATAATGTAACGGTAAGATAGTTGCGCTACTCCCCTCTAATGTAACGGTAAGATAGTTGTGCAACTCCTCTCTAATGTAACGGTAAGATAGTTGTGCTACTCCCCGCTAATGTAACGGTAAGATAGTTGTGCTACTCCCCTCTAATGTAACGGTAAGATAGTTATGCTACTCCCCGCTAATGTAACGGTAAGATAGTTGTGCTACTCCCCTTTAATGTAACGGTAAGATAGTTGCGCTACTCCCCTCTAATGTAACGGTAACATAGTTGCGCTACTCCCCTCTAATGTAACGGTAAGATAGTTGTACTACTCCCCTCTCATGTAACGGTAAGGTAGTTGTGCTACTCCCCTCTAATGTAACGGTAAGGTAGTTGTGCTACTCCCCTCTAATGTAACGGTAAGATAGTTGTGCTACTCCCCTCTAATGCGACGGTAAGATAATTGTGCTACCCCCCTCCAAGGACACAGGCCCTTTTTCGGCCTAGTATTCAGGGGTATAAGAATGCCTATGATTTTGGTCATACATTTTCTAAAAAAATTTGAAGAAAAACATTTCGGTGTGCTCCGATCATCTCAATTCGGTATGCCATCGGATCCAGTACAACGGCGTGGCCGGTGAGTTTGCTGGTGTGCAACGCCTCACTCACTTAAAATAAAAGAAAACTCCACAACACAGCTTCGCTTTCCCACTGAATTGACGTTGGAATGGCGAGGGGATCCTCGACTACGAGGCCCAGTAACGACGAGGTTAAAATTAGCTAGCATTATTTTTAACTACACAACTATGTTTCAAGTCTAGCGACTCTATACGTTTCCTTGTCGTGAAGGTATAAGTTGTCTATTGTTTAGTATTATGGTTTGCGAGGGGAAATTAATACCGAAATAAGATGCAGTGCTTAAGACGAAGAAATAGTCGTTGAGATGGTTCGACCACGTAGAAAGAATGAATGGAGAAATATTTAAAAAAATATCTATAAAAGTAGTATTTATTTATTTATTTAACATTTTAATTGCAAATACAATCTGGCGGGCTTATTGCCAGGCGGCAATCTCTCCCAACCAACCAGACAAAAGTAAATGAGGCGAGTTACGTGGTCGCATAAATCACCACGAAATCCATAAACATACGAGTATACGTGAGCACATGCCCACGAACCCCACAAAGACGGACAATCACCCGAACATTATTTTTCACATAAACTGAGATATCATCAATCAAAAGGAAAGGAAGTGATGGTGGAGAGGAAAGGAAAGAATAATCAGGAATGAAACACGTTATTTTACTGACTAGAAATTATAGTATAGAGGGTATGAAATATTTGGAAGACCTAGAAAAACGAAGTATGGCCAAATTAATCAAATTCTGGAATAGGAAGGAGTGAAAACTTTATTTATGGGATTATGCATCACGAGGTGTATATGGACGTGGCAGAAGGGAAAAATGTGTGTAAGGATAGAATGAAGTGGAGATTTGTTGTCTCTCTACCCCAATAGGGGAGGTGTGTGGCGGGATGGTGATAATGATGACACTTCTAAAGAAATGCTTTGCAATAAATAACGTCTTTGGTTTAACTTAGGTCAATCACAACGTTCTTTAATTATAAACCACTTCTTAGATCTTACACGATTTCTAAATGATCTATAAGTGGATTAAAAATGAGAACGGAGATTTTGCGAATGAGTGGAATTCGCAAATATTTGTTCAGTTTAATTCGGTCGCTCGATTTCTTTAGAAAACCAACAATAATCAAGAACAGAAATCCGAATAACAAGGCAAGCTTCATAACCAACTGTTTACACAAATTTTCATTCATATTCCAGTATTTGCATCCGATTTCATCACCAAGAAACAGTTGTTATTCTTAATTTACTTGACGTCAATTAATAACAGATCTTTTTGAATACAGAAATTCCCCATTTACGCGGGTAATTGATTCCAGAAAAAAGGCGCGTAAATGAAAACCGCACAATGGAAGTCGTTGAACACTATGGAAAAAGATGATTTGTACAATATTTACAGATATTCTAATATATATAAAGAAGTACTATGTGAGCCGTTTAAAAATATTAATGCTCAGTACAACTCGAATCAAACGGCAGCAGATAGAGTCAAATGGCATAGAACTATTGATAATTATCAGGGACGGGGAATAAGACGCAAACAAACAAGTACCGAAACTCCATACCCTACAGGTAACAGAATACGTCTATCATAAATTGACTTACATAGTCATCTCCGGTACACCAAAGTCAAGTATCCTGATCCCCCACTTTGTATTGTGACTTCTATTATCCTGTCACATGTAAAGAATATTGTTAAAAAGCTTTATTTACTTTATTAATTAGTCTATATAAGTGATTACACAAAAAAAACCCTCAGAAATCTATGGTGCAGAACAAAGGGCGATCACCCAAAATATGCGCACCATGTCCAATTTCTCACAGTGTGTAACTTTAGAAGCCTCGAAACAAGAAGGTAAGAATCCATTAGGATATTCCTACTAAAGGTTTTTCAAGGTTGCTTTAACTGTCCCGCGATACTAGAAGCACTAAGTTTATGTGTCTATAATAAATCACCTTCTATTCTACGAGTACATACCAACTTACAGAACAAATATCATGGTTAAACACTCAGTCATGCGTGGCATATGCTTGTATTATATTCTCGACACCGCCTAACAGTATGAGAAGAATTCTTCCTTACGTGCTATTAACTAACTAGAAGTACATTAACAGTGCTGTTAACTAACTAGAAGTACATTAACAGTGCTATTAACTAACTAGAAGTATATTAACAGTGATGTTAACTAACTAGAAGTACATGAACAGTGTTATTAACTAACTAGAAGTACATCAACTTTGCGTAACATACGAAATCCGTGCAAAGTGGATAAAAAATATTACTGATAACTTGAAAAAATCACACGTTTCGATGAGAGGTATACGAGGGAAAAAATAAAAAACATACAAGTGGTCTTGCCTTTTTAAAATCGCACTCGCTGAACGCATCTTCCATTGTTACTGTATACAAATATCAATTAAAAAGTTTAATTATATTACTTAATAGATGTCACCATTGTGTATTTAAATTTTCAAACAGAATAAACCACATTAAAGAAAATTTGTGTAAATTGAGGGATTACTGTATCTGACAGCACCTGAAATGTGTATATTGTTTACCCCTTATCTATGAAGGAAGCATTCCAAGACCTAACATACAACGAAGGCCTGTAACCACGAATACCACCGAACCCTGTATACGAGTATTATACTGTGTTTTCCTCAGAGAGATATCGTCCCTCGGTCAAAGAAATTATAGTTGTATGACAAGGTGTGTGGATGTAGAAGAGGCTAAGGATGTGTGTCGAGATAGGAAAGTCTGGCGCTCTATCCTCTCTGCCTACCCTATGTTTGTTTTCCTATACGTACATACGAGTACCTACGATTATGATCATGTTTAATTTATAAATTAGTATTATTAATAGATAAACAGCACTAACTTATAATAGATAACAATAAATTCTGTTTGAATGTGATCTCTCAAAATATCGTACAGTAATCACCTTGTAATATCTTGTAACGAATTGATTATAGTGAAAGAACCTTATATATATATATATATAGTATTTTACTGTATTACACATTCGATGTAAGTATACAATACAACCTGGCAGAATTAATGCCATGTGACAATCTCTTCCAACCAACTATGTCACGAAATATGTTAAAGAAGTATTACATAAAAACTAGACTGAATTTTTTTAAAGTGTGTATTTTACTTAAGGCCTCCTTAATATATTTCTTATTGTTTAGAAGAGATTACCACTTGATAATAAGCCCATCAGGTTGTACTGTATACAATAAAAAGTAACACTACACAATAGTTCAAAATTTATAGCGTATTTTAATACTTTTGAAATTTTATACATGTATATTGGCGCTTCCATTACAGTATTTTATTTCTCGTCACCTAAAAAAGACTTTTATGCCACGAACCTTCCGATATCCCTGAGTACGCGATATATCACATGCGTACAAAATTACATCCGCTTAGTTACTTCTTCTCAAACACTCGTATATCATAATACTCGTATATTCAAAACTCGTATATCATAAAGTGATTTTCCAAACTCCGGTCAACGACTATTAATTGATTAGTAGAATACCATTACTAGCATTACTATGTAACTCTCAGGGAGACAATTAATCACGATGTGCTTTTAACCCGAATATTGCTCGCAACACGTTTCGGCTCCCTGATAAGGACATTATCAGGCAAATGTCATATCGTTGTCACGCAAATCCGGCGACGCTTTGTTTCCATTTAATAGATACCCTGGATTACAGCGAATTCATTTATATTAGGAGTTAGTAAATATTCCATGAATTGTGTGCGTTGTTTTTGCGTGATTTTTATTTTTGAAATGAAGAACATTCCGTGGTGTCGCCTACCACGCCTTCTACTCACATTTAGACTGTACATTTTTTTGTTAGTCTTTCTTAATTCATTCGTTCTACAAATCCAAATCATCTCAGTGCTATTCTTAATCTTACTTAAGTTCATCTCTGAGCACTGTTAATAAATAATATAGGGTATCCCAATTAAGTAAACACTTTTAATGCCAAGTAGTAAGGTGCCTGTCTTCCAGCTCGAGGGTGGCGGGTTCGGTTCCCGTTGGAACCCAGATTTTTTAAAAAGAATTTCCGTTTTCGATACATGGAGAAGCTACAACACTCCAACATGTCTATCAAGCTTAAATATTGTTACCAGACGAAGTCGTTTGTTAGACTGGAAACTTTTTAAAATTTAATTTAAGGAATATTTTAGATATTGTAATTTATTTTTATCAAACACTGTTTATTCCACTTTTTTGTGACGGTATAACCCTACCGGTTTCAAGGCTTTCACGTCATCTTCAGGGGAGCGCAAACAAGACTAAATGCTGTTCGAACTGGCACCGATATACACGCTTCAACGGTTGGAGGCTGGGAGGTGAGGGAGGCACGGGACAATTTCGGCCAAGAGCGGAGAGATTTTTGGGAAATAACTGTTCAACAGATGTTCCGAGCGGTGTATTAACTTAGAAATTTCTAGGGCCTCTAATCTGTCCAATTTATTTCCGTTACCACTGATATGTAAGAATTTGGCATCATCGATAGAAAAAGTATGATTCTCATGGTGACAATGATTAGCCATTTCAGAATAAATTAGAGGATTTGTTAAGGCGGATTTGTGTGCACGAAATCTCTTTTCAAAAGATTTTTCTGTCTTTCCTATATATAAATTATCACAGTCAGCGCATAAAAAATTATACACACCACTGTTGCTAAGTATTCCATTTTTGCTTTTCCCATTAAATAAGAGTTTCCGGAGATTAAATTAGAGGTTGCCTCGCACTGTTTTCTCTATTTCTGTTTATAATCGATACTCTTAGAAGTCTTAGAATATAGATTTCCACAAAGTTAAGGCCGAAACTTGTAAGAAATTAAATTAAGTCCATTCGGTAAAAAGGAAAAATAAATATGGGTAAATAATCAGAGATTGGAGCAAGTTGAGGAATTCTGCTTTTGGGTAGTACTTATTTCCTCAGATTATGGAAGAATTAAGAGGGATATCGAAAGGCGTGTAGCGATAGGAAACAAAGTCAATGGGAATTTAATAGACATATACTCCAACTGGGCAGTATCAAGATCGGCGAAGATGATAGTGCACAATAGTATTTCGGTTTAAACTTTGTTGTATATAAGGGGAACGTGGACCTAGAAAAAAACTCAGAGGAGCCGAATATTTTTTTTAGAAATGCGTGCTTTGAGTGATAATGTGTGACAGAATATGAATACATGGAGTGATAATGTATGACAGAATATGGAAAGAAGTGATAAGGATGAATACGAAGTTAAGGCCGATGTGCTGAATATAAGAAGAAGAAGGATATCACATTGAGATGAATGAGGGATATGGACCAAATGAATTCAGAAACACTAACGAAACAGACATATAGTATAAATGTGAGTCGAAGACGTGTGAAAGGAAGACCAAGAAAAGTATGGTTGGATCAACTGAATAATATTCTGAAAGAGGGAAACGTAGAAAGTCATTGTATGGATATAGAAGAGGCTAAGAATGTGTATCAAGATAGGAAAGTCTGATGCTCAGTTCTCTCTGTCTACCCCGACAGGGAAATGATATGGTGGTATGTATTGTATAATTGGTTCAAATTTTCCACGAGAACTTTGTGTTCAGCTTTTCCAAACGATTATGGTATTTTCCACAATTTAGTTGGCAACTCGTAATTAATTTGTTATGGTATATAACCATTGAATACAATATCTTCCCAATAGACAGCAAATCAAATGCTTTTAACAAGGCGTCACGAAACATGCCCCGTGCGTATGATCGTGTTATATTATTTTACGAACAATGAATTTATCGATGTTATCTCGCCGAAGGTTCGTTTTCTGTGAAATAGATACCCAGAAAATTTGCACAATGTGTTGTCTCTAAGTGATATACATTTTTATATCATCGATCATTTATCTTTCTTGTTTGTTGACACTTTTTGATTTTATCGAGTGAATCGAGACATACTATACTCGTATGTATGATCAAGTGACATAATTTGATTATTCAGTCTACTTGTTTTTTTTAACATATTCAAAAAATATTTTATTGAAAATAACGTATTATAAACTATTTTCAGAACTCGCATCCATATTCTGTTGCTGACGGGAGCTGCACTTTATCATTCTATGTTGGTTTTATATTCCTGACAACTATTTGAGGTACAAAGATATTGGCCTATTGTACGAGTGCTGTATATTACGTCTCTTTAAACTTTATAATTTTCGTTTTCTTGCTACTGTATATAACGTCTCTTTAATCTTTGTAATTTTTATTTTCTTATTACTGTATATAACGTCTCTTCAAACTTTATAATTTTTATTTTCTTATTACTGTATATCTTCTTCTTCTAAGTGCCCTGTCGGGTCCCCCCAACGTTGGCGATCACTTCGGCGAATCCGTCTCGGTCCTGAGCCGCCCGGAACAGTTCCTCTGCACTCCGGATGCCGGTCCACTCCCTCACATTCCGCAGCCAGGACATCTGTCTTCTTCCGGGCCCCCGGTGTCCCTCGACTTTCCCCTTCAATATAAGCTGGAGCAAGTGGTACTTCTCTCCACGCAGCACGTGACCCAGATATGAAATCTTTCTAACTTTTATAGTGGACAACAACTCCCTGTCAGCTCTAGCTCGCCTCAGGACTTCGGTATTTGTCACCATGTCTGTCCAGGGAATTTTGAGCATTCGACGATGCAACCACATTTCAAATGCTTCCAGTCTGTTCATTGCCTGGACTTTCAAGGTCCATGTTTCACAACCGTACAATAAAACAGACCACACATAGCATCTAATCATCCTCTGACGGAGTTTCAAATTTAAGTTGTCATCACAGAAGAGCGACTTCATTTTATTAAATGCAGTTCTTGCTGCCTCAATTCTTCACCTGATTTCCACATCCGGGTCGAGAGACTGCGTGAGTATGTTGCCGAGGTATCTGAATTTCTCCACCCTTTCGACACTACGGCCGTTCAAACGCAACACTGACCCACTGTAATCCAACCGCCCGAATGTCATCCACTTGGTTTTACTGACATTTATTGTAAGACCCACTCTTTCACCGGACTCGTCAACAAGATTAAGAAGGTCCTGGAGATCATTGACGCTTTCGGCTAGTAAAACGGTGTCATCCGCATATCTGATATTGTTTATCATAACGCCATTAATCTTCATTACTGTATATAACGTCTCTTTAATCTTTGTAATTTTTATTTTCTTATTGCTGTATATAACGTCTATTTAATCTTTGTAATTTTTATTTTCTTATTGTTGTATATAACGTCCTTTTAAACTTTGTAATTATTATTTTCTCACTTACTGTATATTACGTATCTTCAAACTTTGTTATTTTTATTTTCTTATTGCTGTATATAACTTCTCTTTAATCTTTGTAATTTTAATTTTCTTGTTGCTGTATATCATTTCTCTTGAAGCTTTGTATGTAATAAGGTTTAACCTGTAAATAAATAAATAGGTATGGCTAAATTATCCCAAGAAGCATTTAATGTTTTTTCTTTACAATTCAAAAGGAAAAAATAAACAAAAAAAATAAATAAATAAAAATTGTGTTGTGTATACGTAATGATATAAGAATTCCCAGGATATTCACGATAAAATAAAAACCGCTTAACGTACGCTACAGAGGGCAATTAAATGACCCGAACAAGGATTGCCATATCAACATGTTTTTAAAAACAAAATTAAAATACGAGTAATAACAAAAATGTTACTTCCAGTTTATTGCTCTTCTGTAGTTCCGTCTCACGTCATAACAAGTCTGATGATTAAAAGCAGTCTTCTCAATTTAGCGTTCCAGGTTCAATTCCCAACTGATTTACATTCAGGGTGATTCATCTGAGACGGACATTATTTTTTCCAAATATTTTCTTGTAAACCAGTGGCGGCATCATAGGGTGTTCCCCCCGACAATTGTTCAAGGACGCATGACAAAGCGGGGACGTTAGTCAGGGAGGAAAAGTTTTTTTGACATTTCTTTAAATTTGCTAGGCTTTGTCGACGTAAGACAATTGTTTTTATCCAAATTTCCAATGTCTGTTTATTTTAGCTTTCGCTTGATATACGGACGTCCAACTTGAAACAATCAAACTTATTTTTTAAGTTTAATATATTATATTATACATAGCTTTTACTATAGATGACTAAATAATTATTATATTATAGACTATCTACGTGTCCTTGTTGGTAAGACGCTTGTCTTTCAACCGGGAGGTTGTGGGTGTGATTCCCATTGGAACCCAGATTTTTTTAAAAGGATTCCAGTCTGATTTTCACTTTAGGTCGCTTTAACATTTCTCTGTTTGGCTGGAAGATATTACCGCATGGCAATAAGCCCGGTTGTACTGTATACAACGAAAGTGTAATACAATACAATAGCTTTAGAACTAAATATTTATTCTTTTTAGTATATTTCATAACTCATCGCATTCACAGTTCATTTTATTAAATGTATATGTAAGAATACATGAAACACACTTGGAAAAAATTGAGTTTTTTGTACTTAAAATTAAAAAAGGGACGTTAAGTTTTGATCTATATAATAAATTATTATTATTTATACACATATGTACATGTCATCATGCCGTGTCACTTACGGGGTAACCAAAAATAACTGATCTACACACTCTTATATCCAAGCACACAACTTTCTCCTCCTCCACATTATGTCATGGACAAAGTTCTATTACTCATACCCCTAACTTTGCCTTATTTCAAAATCTGGTCCATTTGATTCGGCCACGTTTTCCTCGGTCTATCACTTCCACGCACACCTTGCACTTCTGACTTATAATACTAGCTTAGTCGTCCCTTCGTCATTCATTCCCTCCACGTGTCCAAACCATCTTAAAGTTCCTTTCTTCATCTTAATTAAAACATCCATTTTATCCATGCATTCATTTCTGATGTCTTTATTCCGTCTTCTTTCAAATGTTGACAATTCACATTTGTTCTTTAGTGCACGCATCTCCACAGTATTAATATTACTCTTATCCTTCTTTTGTCAAGTCCTATATTTACTTTGTACTTAAAGGTTGGTACTAACACTCTTTTGTGTATTTTCATTTTTGCTAATACGAGTATTGCTATTGCCCTTGTTGTTGTGTTGCACACTACATTAAGTACTCCGTCTTGTTCCCTGTCGCGTTTTGGACAAATCATTATGTTTTGCACATATCATGATTTATGATACGAGTATGTACAAAATATATTAAACAATGAAATGCTTATACAGGACTTGGAAGTTGGACTTCCTTATTAATCCCAAATGACACTTGGTATAAGGGGGCGGAGATTTTATCATGTCTCCGGGCACAGAAGACCCTCGTTTCGCCAGTGTTGCGAATAAATCAATTTCTTATAATTAATCAAATCGCAATTTTATCGACGTAATACTGCAAATGACTAAACATGTTAATCACCTTACATAGTAAATCTCGTTGCCATGCAAACCACAAATCTGTCAAAATTGTGTTATTGCTGAGTATTTTTGAACAGTTAAAACCAGTGCTTTTTTTAAAAAAAAAAAGCACTGGTTAAAACTAAGGAAGATTTAATTATATTATTTTATTATATTACGCTCTCGTTTTATACAATATTCGGTTTAATGGATTTAGAAAGATCTTAAAGAGGTCTAAAGTGAAAACCAGATTGCAACCCTTTAAAATGAGTCCAACGGGAATCGAACGCGTAATATTCGGATTGAAAAATATGTGTATGACCAACTAGGCAGTGGTGGTCATCATTTTTAAAGAAGAAAATGTAAAGGAACCTACAATGCTCATGAAATTGTACTTGTATGGATGTAAAGGAAGCAAAATATATAGACGCGATATGAAAGCATGGCGCTTTGTCATCTTTGCCTATTCTAACAAAGAAATGGCGCGACACTATGTATCTACTACATCCATACATATTTTCATATTGTCCATTCAATTTCTCTGACATCTCCCTTTTTTTTCCATTACGTTTTCATTAACTTGACCTAGCCATACTTTGTTTACATGAAATGTTCCTCTTTATCTTTAAGCACATAAAAATATTAAACCAGAAAAACAGATTAAAAACACAATAATATTTCTTAATAATATGTTACTCCTCTCGATAAAAGTCATATCTGAAGAGATTGAAAAAAAAAACAATAGGTATTTGTTACGAGTCATTTTACATTTCCAAAAAAAGATAAAAAATTCTGATAACCACAAGTCGACAACATACTAGTGTACGTGAGAACTCTTATCAAAATTGATTCAAACTTGACTAAATTTTTTATTATGTCATGCATTCAATTTGCTGATTATTTTATTGACACGAGAAAATGAGTCAGTGAAATCTGGTACGGAAATTTATTGACCACTCTACCTTTTATAAATTCATTTAATTTTTTTCATGTGCAGTCAGTCATCCTTCCATCTTTGCGAATTCCCTTTAACGCGGTTTATTCTGTTTAATAATTTTAACTAGTTGCAACTCGTGAAATATTTATGGAAGTAAAACAAATTCTACATTTTCATCCTCAGTGAGATACAGGCAAAAGCCTAGTTTACTGGGGATACGACAAATGAAAGGCACCAAACCCAGATCCAATAAAATAATGTATGTCCTAATTAAATTACCTGTTGTTTTTTCGCAAATTATGTATATTTCTTGTCATGTGTAATAATAAATAAAATATTTTTTTGAAATACCGAATGGTGCAAGATCAGCTTAAAGTTTTTAGGGTTCATTAATGTTTAAAGTTTAAAATAAAAAAAAGGTACATCCTGATTGATGAATTATTTAATTCTCAAAAATCCCTTTATACACGATGTTTTGTGTACACATATAAACATTACTGTTGTTCAATTTAAATCGTTGATAAAGTTTTCCTTGAAGACTTGTTTCAGATATATTGACTTGAATGTTTTCGCCTTTCCGACATCGTGAAAAAGCCACATATAATTGTCTGCATTCAAAAAAAGAGCATAAGATAAATAAACACAAGTAATTATAAGGTTTAATATAATAGGAAATAAATAAATTATTTAATGAATTACAATTCAAAATAAATTGGCATCGTCCCCTTTTAAACCGGTTCAAAAATTACGAACCCACCGAGATCAAATTTCGAAGTATTCCTCTCTCGCTCTTTTGTATTCAAAATTAAATTCTCGTATTCTTTCTTTGACAACCGTTGTACGGGCTTTGGCCTATTTATACTATGATGTAAAATAGTTATTCTAGAGCAGGAGTGGACAACTCGCATGTGCCTACCAGGTTGTTTTTTACCTGGAGGTGGTGTTTTTATTAATCATGAAATAACAATAAATATTTAACAATATCACACTCGATTTCCGACACAAAGAAGATTGTATCAAAGTTTTTTTTTTAATTTAAATGTGACTTAAAATTATAGTAATATATTATTATGTATATACAGGGTGTAACATCCGGTGACGATCATCGGAAGCAGGGTGATTGGGGACCTCAATACCTATCGATTTAACCCCCATGTATGTTCCGCGATATTCAGTGGCTCTCAAGTAATTTGGATTTTTGTGAAATTTGAGTAAAAACCCGATTTTAGACTAAACTTCGTAAGTGTGACTAAACTATTTGCTCTGTGATCGTGATTTTTTTTGAAGTAGTTTAATAATGGGCCTGACGTACAACAGTACCACTTACCGCCGCAAACCTCTAAATTTGGAAAGACAACAAATTTACTTAAAATTATTTGCAAGTCTGATTTATCCACTAACTTTCATGAGCTCTAGATAAAACCAAATCCCACTTCTTTTTTTTCTACAACTTATCTTAAAAACTACTCACGTTCATGGAGAATTAACCGTTCAAATTTCATTTGGTTAGTACTAGAGTATCATGTTAAAAAATTTACTCAAATGGTACAAGTCCCAAAAATACTTTAAAGGGTTAAAATAGGTGTTCTAATGTAATTTCGTTACTTATCAAAGTTATTAGGTAGCAGCGGGTGGTTGACGTTGACAAAAATAGCTAATCAAAACACGATCGTGATTTTTTTTCATCAAATATTTAAAATGAGCACCATTGTTAGCTATGCATAGCCTACACCTTCTCAAAAAAATCTTTTGAGCTTGCGGATTTTTTTTTTCTTCTCTTAGATAATATCGCGGAACATACAATATATGGGGGTTAAATCAATAGGTATTGAGGTCCCCCATCACCCTGCTTCCGTTGATCGTCACCGGGTGTTACACCCTGTATAGACAGAAATTAAAAAAAAATGCAACAAAGGTACCGATTTTGATTTCATTTTAACATGTTAGCTTTCGTCTTGTTTTGAGATTATCTCTCAATAAATATGGATTGCATTCAATCAGTCACTTTATAATTCCAGTTTTATATTTATCATAATTTTTATAATACATCTTAATGAAATACTGAACGCTGATGTTGATATTCGTATTGTTAAACAATAAATCATTTTGAAAATAATTAGTCAGAATATTTTTCCATACTCATGTAATGTTATCTACGGGTACCATAGTATTCTATAGATATGATTGTATTTTTAATCCCACTTTTCGGATTAATATGAGAATAATAATCGTTAACAACAACATTTATTTATATAGCATATATAAATCACTTATTTTATATTATTTGACATACTAAATTTAACTTCGACCCACGCGCTCTAGCATCATTTGTGATGACAAAGATGTCCCTTGATCAAGAATACGAATCCACCAGAGATTAGATTGAATAATTTTAAGTCAAGCATATTTTTAATATCTCAAAACACGACCTTGCAGGTGTGAATATACTAATGGCATTGTTATTTGCCTGACGAGTTTGAAAGAAAGTTATTATATTATAGCGCAACTTTTGCGAAATCTTCTTCATCGTATGCTTAATGTTGAGGTCAATGCCTGGTGCTATTTCTATATCTTAATCTCGAACTTGGCGTATAACTTATCTCCATCACTTCCGGTTCTGGGCCATGTTGAATGCAGCGCCTAGAGAGGATCCTGTCAACTCCTTTATTTGATCCCTTTATCTCATAGGGCACCTTTCTCTTGCTCGCATTCCCACAATTGTCTCCATGATCACACATTTCTCCAGACTTTCATTATTCTTTCTAGCAACATGCTCAAAGTATTTAAGGATCATATTTCTTGATGTAGTCGGTCACTTGGCTATCTCTAATTCTTGGATGACGGAGACGTTGATGCGCCTTGCCGTCTATGAGATACTGAGCAATCGTCTTCACCATCACACCTCGAAAACATTTACCACGTTTACTTCCTTCCCCCTTTCATATTCGCTTTGATGTATTAAATTTTATTATTTAATATTATAACTGTGGGATGGAGTTCCGATACTCTTAAATATTGTTTATTTAAACATAAAATAAAGTTAACATAAAGTTATATCACATTAAATATTTTTCTTTTCTCTTCCATCATTGCCTGGAGCTTTTCTGTTTTTCATTTTATTTAGGGCATGTTGCAACTCTTTTAGTGTGATTTCAGGGGCATCCTCTGAGCCCACATTCATAATTCTGGGACGAAGAGCTGCTTGGCTTTCTTCGGAGATTTGCTATATATATATCTCTCCATGAATTCTTATCAATGCTTGGATCTCTACGGCATTTATTCAGCTCCTCTCAGTCTTTCTCCATGATTTACAGTCAAGAAATACTAGAAATAAACTCTAATAGTTAAACTAGTTTATAAGCGATCTTGGGATACCCGCATGCTTTGCAAGAATGTTTCCATTGAGATTATCAATTCAAGCACATATATGTAACGTTATTTAAGAAAGACTCGATTAATTGAAATTTGTCGGTACGCAATGAATATTTACGTGACATACCCAGCATGCGTGACAGGTATGTCGTAAGATAGCAACATCGATGGCACGTGCTTGTCCAACGTACATATGGTAAGCAGTGTGTTTACGTGGGAGGTTACCCGTAGTGCTTAGAATTCCCTCGAGAACTAAAAAAATCTCGTGTGCTAAAAAGTCGTGCTAAAAAAAGGACATTTGCCGCTGATAAAGAAAGCATTCAATCTTATTAAAATGTATGATGTTATATGAACACTACCCACATATACTATACTCCACATAAAGCCGAGTGTGTTACTATTATGTACATATCGAATGATCTACAAACGTTTCTCTGTAATTCGTCTCATTATTTACCAAACATATGTAGATACGAAGAAGTACCTAACATAATGGCCGCAGCCACTATCTTCTTATCCTTACACTCAACTTGTTTTTTTGTAGTATTTTTAATGTGTCAATAACAATGGATTCAAACCCCGAGCTAGAACGCTCTTGAAGATAATTTGCTCTATAAACGGCGATGTTTAAATTGTCCCTAATCGTAATCTAAACAATTAATACTAATCTGCTTACATCTTGTCTTGATGGTTGAATGAAATTGCTTTTTGGCAACAAGTTCCTCATTTGTATAATTTTTAATAGTGGCGAAATAAATAAACTTGCAGTTAATGCGATAGGTTGACAGTCCGAAACACGCATCGAGTACTCCCGTTGATTATGAATAATATTTTTTTCCGATTTATGGTACACATATATTTATTTTATAATATTTTTAATATGTCAATAAAAGTGAGTTCGAATTCTGAGCTAGCACACTTATGTGAGTATATATACGAGTATATACTCGTATATTTATTATGTAATATTTTAGATCTGTTAATGTTAGCAGGTTCAAATTCTGAATTGGACTGCCCTTGGGAAGGGCGAGTGTTCTCTCTTAACGGTGCTACTGAGTTGGACTGCCCTTGGGGAGGGAGTGTTCTCTCTTAACGGCGCTACTGAGTAGGACTGCCCTTGGGGAGGGAGTGTTCTATCTCAACGGCGCTACTGAGTTGGACTGCCCTTGGGGAGGGAGAGTATACTCTCTTAACGGCGCTACTGAGTTGGACTGCCCTTGGGGAGAGATAATGTACTCTCTTAACGGCGCTACATAAGTTGTCCTTTTATTATTATTATCAATATTTGGTACGAAAGTTAAACTAGAACAAGTTAAAACTAACTTATATCAATAAAAAACGTTACAGGCATTAACCACACATTATTTAAAACAATTGAATTACCTTCATATCGTTGCAATATTGAGGCAATGCTGAATTCTTTCGTTAATTTTATATAGCGCTGTTTTTATATTGCTTACTAGCGCTATAAGAAGTACCATATAAGCTACAAAAAAACATTAATTAAGATGTAAAACGTTCTAAAAGTAAAACCAGTCCGTTAGAGCATATTCCAACCCTTGCAAAGCGTGAATTTTAATCGTTAGACCACGGCTGCCGTGTTATTTATTTTAATAGTGTTCATACATACCCTCATGCCACTTTGCTGTCCGAGTAGGCAGAGAGGACAGAGCACCAGACTCTCCTATTTTGATACAGCATTCGCCTCTTCCATATCCATACACCTTCTCATACAACCTCTACGATTTCTCTAATTTTCTACGTTTCCTTCTTTTAAATATAATTAATTTGATTCAACCATACTTTCTTGGGTTACTACGGCTTCTACTCACATTTGCACGATATATTTGTTTTGTTAGTTTTTCTTTATTCATTCGTCCTGCATGACCAAACCATCTCAGACTGCTCTTCTTCATCTTACTCAACACATCAGCATAAAGTTAATATTCATCCCTTCTCAATTGATTCCGTATTCAATAATACATTGTAATTCAGTCTTTTTCTACGTCCACTTTTCACTCCCATATAGAGTATCAACATTGGTACTTAAATATTGTTTTGGACTACCATCTTAGCAGAACAATCTGGCGGGTTTATTTCCAGGCTGCAATCTCTTCCAGCCAACCAAACAAAAGTGTCATGTAAATAAAGCAAGTTACATGCTCACAAAAAACATTCAAAAGTCTTCCCATTCCCACGAAACCCATGAACATATATTATACTTTACCACAGGGGTCTCCAAATTATGGCCTGCGGGCCAACACCGGCCCGCGAGCACCACCAATCCGGCCTGCGGTAGCGGCCCGGTATCCGGCCCGTCATAGTTTATTTTGATTACGTTGTAAAATTAACAATATAAGTAAATCATACAAAATAATAATCAGATGTTTTTATTTAACGGCCAATTAAGAAACACAATAACTGACATAATATACATAATGAAATTCAACATTTTAACTGGATTTAATTATATGATATTTATCCTAAAAACTTACAATAAGTGACATACATAGGTAATTTACATCATGAAATTAATTGCGAACGGAGCGGAGTCCACCCCCGCACCCTGCGCCATAGATATCTCACTCGCCGGCTAGTCCCAATACAAAAAATTGCACGTAATTCAAAACTACAGTATGTTGGTATGATGAGCTAGCTAGGTCTTGGCCCTTGGGACTTAGTGGAGGAGTCAGTATGGCCCTTAGGCTAAAAAATTTGGAGACCCCTGCTTTAGCACATGCCCATAAACCCCACAAAGACGAACAATCACCCGAACATTCCTTTTCATATAAAGTGAGACATCACTTATCAAATGAAGGGATGGTGCAGAGGAAAGAAAATGAAGGGATGGTGCAGAGGAAAGAAAATGAAGGGATGGTGCAGAGGAAAGAACTTATCATTTTATTCTGTCTGGATCTAGTATATATGTTTTAATACCTCCATTGACTGTTTCCTATCACTGTACGCCATTCGATATCACCCTTAACTCTGCCATCATCTGAGAAAATACTACACAAATAGCAGAATTTCATGACTTGATCCAAGTGATAGAGTGCATATCTTTAATTTTTACGTTTAAGTTTCAAGTTTGTTGACTTAGAATATAGTCAGTTACTCGTTTAATCTAGTTAGAATCTAATTATTAACTGGTATAAACTGATTGCAAATTGCATTTTATTTGTAAATCCTTTCTGTTATTCGGATTAACTGTAACAATAGATCGCATAATACAGATGCTCATCTGTATTATGCGATATATTATTATTTGAATTCTACATCGAGTTCCTGAATATTTTGCGTCAGTCCGATAAAGGACTGTGCAATAATAGAAATGGATGTGGTAAAATGTGCACGGACGTCATATGACTTACGGAAATATATTTTTTATCAAAAGCCACAAAATTCATAATTCTGCGGCCGTAAGTCACGTATTTCTGGGATATTTATTTATAGTCACATGATTTGTTAATAATATTGAAATATTCAAATCTTGGAGAGAGATCATTTCATTTTTGTTCAAAGATTTATACATACATACTATTTGTAATTTGTTTTATTAAACACTGTTTATCAACTTTATGTACAGTGTTTAATAAAACAAATTACGATGTATTTAAACCTCCACAATGTGTTGTGCCTTAACTATACATAATACATAAAAGGTCTATCAAATTGAGCGGTTTTTTTAGTTCTATTTTTTTTTTAATTCTTGAATAAAACACAATTTGCTTTGATTTCAAAAAATTTTTTTTTGGTCATTGAAGTATAATGTATGACATTTCAACACAAAAAAACAATATCCGCCAAATGTCCACCTCTTGCAGCTCCACAGATGTCCACTCTTTTGTCAACATTTCCGATGAAATTTTGGTTTAATTACGGTTCTAACTCACCAATAACGCGAACAATTTCGTCCTTCAGCTCAGGAATGGATTGGGGGTCATTTTAATAGATCTGGCTTTTCACGTAACCCTAGAGAAAATAGTCCAACGGTGTCAGATCACATTATCTTGGTGGCCAAATAACATCACCGTTTCCGGAGATTACAATACATAAAATAATTCTCAATTTGAACGCGTTGTTGTATTGTATACAACTCCATTTTTATAAATGTCATACATTACACTTTTGAAATGTCAAGGATACCCAGGCAAGTTCGCGACGCCATCTGTGTTTTACTCAAGAATTTAAAAAATCGCTCAATTTGAAAGACCCTTTACATATATTTATATTGTACTATTTGTAATTTGTTTTATCAAACACTGTTTACTCCACTTTATGTTTTATGTATAGTGTTTGATGAAACAAATTACAATGTATTTAAACCTCCACAATGTTAATGGTTTAACTAGAAATAATGCATATACTCGTATACTATCACGACATTTTCTTCTCGGGTTAGGCAGCGTGACTAGACTTTCCTATCTCGACACACGTTCTTCGCCTCTTTAACATTATTACACCCTTTATTCGACATACAATTTCTCTTATTTATTACGTTTCTTTGACGTTCATTAAATGCGTTTATTAATACTGATATTAAATGTATGATAAATGTTATGACGGAAGTTGGGAGAAGATAGTGACGATGCAAAATATTTAGTTTTTTCAACAATTTATTCAGATGACGATTATCCTGTTTTTTCTGAACATATGTATGTGATGGACGATTATCCTGTTTTTTTATCCGTAAGTGAACCCTAGGGTCAACTCTCTTATCAACAGGGTCCATAAACTACTCGTATAAGATTAGAAACACCGTACATGTCGGTTATTTGAGATTTATAAAACTATATATTTCATCGTTGTCTTAATACGTTCTTAGAGACGCTCCCAGTCTCTAGAGATAACTGGAGCGCAAGGAAAAAAATCCATACAACTTCTACGATTTCTCTGACTTTCTACGTTTCCTTCTTTCAAAATATCATTCACTTGATCCAACCATACTTTCCTTGGTCTTCGTCTCACACGCCTTCTACTCACATTTGTACCACATATTTGTTTTGTTAGCCTTTTTCTTTCATTTGTTCCACATGCCCAAACCATATTCTTCATCTTACTAAACACATTCGCCTTAAGTTCACATTTATCCCTAATCACTTAATTCCGTAATCTATCATACATTGTCACCCCGTGTATTCTCAATGTACGCATTTATTAGGCTCCAACCAGTGATTTTCCACGTCCACGGTTCATTCCCATACATCAAAGTTGGCACTAAAATACTATTATGATCTCCGTGAAATACTTCATTGTACAAGGAAGTGGATATTGTGTATTTTCACTATCTACTCTCGACTTACAACATTAGATGATTCTTACAATAAATAACACAAAATTTTACCACGTCGACAAGGTGCAAAACGCGCTCTAGAAAACGACGAGTTTTAAAATTCGCGATGCACATAATTTAATAAAAAACATTTAATTTTTCATTACGTTTATGTTAAAACGTAAATGATTGATATTATTTATTACTTCTAAAGGCATAAAGCAAAAAATATACCAGGTAAACATTTATTTTACATTTGAAGTAGTTAATCATCATTTATTCAAAACCACAAAAGTCTCCCAGACTGGGTTTTGCATCTTGATTTAATTTACATGATAAATTGGGAAAATTACCTCATTCTTTTCTTATGTCAACAACATATCTAAGGATTTTGAACCTTAATATACTCACTTCTTGTAAAATATATACCATAGTCTCTTTCAAATGAGAGTGTAGGAACATGTGGTTAGATAACATGTATTTTTATGAAAAAAAGTTTAAAATAGATATTCTCAAGTTTCACGTATCTCTAAGGCCAAGGCCTCGGCCACACAGGGAGGAGCCTCGCTTGGTGCTTAGAGCTACGCTGCGAGCTAGATGACATATCTTAGAGAAACCAACGCACCGCATACTATCACAATGGCCACACTGCACGCTTCGCGCCACGCTACGTGACGATTAGTTACCTAGTGAGTCTCCTAGTGAACAGACGTGTTGGTTAATTATATTGTGTCACCAAGTGATTTTACAAGATGGCGGAAGTTTTAATAACAGCTGTGTATAAAAGGGAGCCTTTGTGGAACCCATCGAGCAAATTATACAAAAATGTACCTGTAATAAAATCATTTTGGAATGAAGTTGCACAGGAAGTAAATAAAGATGGTAAGTTGTAATGAAATTAGTTACTTTTGAGAGCGGCATCGTTTGTTGACTCAACCGCTCCCAAATATCAAATGAATTTGTGCGACGCTCTTTGGTGTGGCCAAGCATGAAATCATCTAGTCTTCGAAATCAATTAGTCACGTAGCACCTAGCGAAGCACTTTGGTGTAGCCTTAGGCCGAGGTGATTTCATGTTTGGCCATAACAAAGTGTTTGGCACAAATTCATTTGACATTGAGAGCAGTTGAGTTAACAAACGATGCCACTCTCAAAACTAACCAATTTCATTACAACTTACCATCTTTATTTACTTCCTGTGCAACTTCATTCCAAAGTGATTTTATTACAGGTACATTTTTGTATAATTTGCTCGATGGGTTCCACAAAGGTTGTGTTCACGCCAAAACCGGCGTGACGTAAAATCAGCTCAGATCCACGCGGGCGGAACGTGACCGTGATGTGGGGATAGACCAGATGGCCGTCCACGCGCGCCGGCGTGTGTCATCCCCGAGCGAGTCAGTCGCCCTCCAGGCGTGTGGGGAGTGTCATCGACCCGGACGGGTGAACAAAACAATTTGATGTGACGATTTCTCGTTACTCGAATTGGTGTATTTATGTACTCATATTAAAAACGCGTGTGTTACGTGCAGTTGAAATTGACTATATGTGGGCCAGTACCCAGTGCTTATAGGATCAACCCAAACATTGTGATAAAATAAGTGTGGTGTACATACGTCAACCTTTTAGCTCGAAACGACTTCCGCGCCATCACCACTAAACCTGTAAGTACCATTTCCTTTCCCATCGTGTATTGGTTTTGGCGTAAGCCAAACTATATGGTCCTACGATCCGTAACCAACCCATGAATACAGTCCACTAAATCTATCACAAACCGTTATCAAATACAGCCGCTTTAAAAAAATTTTCGATTCAAAAACATTTCACAAAAAATTCTCCAATCAAAACTTTCACATCTACACAGCCCATGTAAAATCGTAGATAATCCGAATCAAATACAGCCGCTTCATAATTTTTAAATCAAAAACATTTCTCCTTTCAAAAAGATAAATTCCTCAAAGTTTGTATTATCACAGAGCGAACAAAAATATTTCAAAAAAAAAATAATAATATATAATTCTCAAGAGCAGTTTCTAATATTAACATATACAAATAACATGATAACACTTGCAAATAGCGATTTGTTCTAAATGTCTTTGGGGGGAAGTTCACAGTGTTTGAACAAGGAATTATTTATAATTATAAATTATAAAATAAATGTAAAATAATTTTAAGAATTGATTGTAATATAATTTTTAAAATAAGGTTTCCCTTTCGATTAGTATTTTTTTCAAATTGCTATTAATTTTAAATCTCAAACTCTAACCACATGCTTTCTCATCTTGCTCATAATTCTGTCTGCCTTTTCTTCTTCTTCTTCTTAGATTTTTATCTTTGCTAAGTTTTCGTCTTTATTACAACATTAGTATTCTTGTTCAAATTGCTATTTGAACTATTGCCTTCCCTTCTCATCTTGCCCATGATATTATCTGCCTTTTCTTCTTCTTCTTCTTAGATTTTTATCTTTGCTAGTTTTCTTCTTTATTACAAAAATTTATTTTTTTCAAATTCAAATTTTTAAATCTCAAACTCTAACCACGTTCTTTCTCATCTTGCCCATAATATTATCTGCCTTTTCTTCTTCTTCTTAGGTTTGTCCCATTTGCGTTTGCGTCGCCTTTTGCTCAGCTCTAATGTTCTTGGCCGGGTTTTGGAAAGTGGTAGAGTCTCTTTGGGGCCCGGCAGGCCTATAGCCTCCGGCACGGTCTGGTGACTTTGCGTTGCTTAAACCTGCACTGCAATCAGCTCATACCCTCAGCCCCCTCGGCTGGGATCAGCCCATAAGCTTAGCTCAAATGCAGCTCAGCTCAAATCAGCTCATACACTCAACCCATACCCTCAGCCCTCTCGGCTGAGATCAGCTCATACCCTCAGCCCCCTCGGCTGGGATCAGCCCATAAGCTCAGCTCAAATGTAGCTCAGCTCAAATCAGCTCATACACTCAACCCATACCCTCAGCCCTCTCGGCTGGGATCAGCTCATACCCTCAGCCCCCTCGGCTGGGATCAGCCCATAAGCTCAGCTCAAATGCAGCTCAGCTCAAATCAGCTCATACACTCAACCCATACCCTCAGCCCTCTCGGCTGGGATCAGCTCATACCCTCAGCCCCCTCGGCTGGGATCAGCCCATAAGCTTAGCTCAAATGCAGCTCAGCTCAAACTCAGCTCATACTCTCAGCCCTCTCAGCTCATGCGTTTCAGCTCAAACTCATGCTTCAGCTCAAACTCAACTCAGCCCAAACTCGGCTAATACCCTCAGCCTTCAGAGGGTATGAGTCAAACTCAACTCAGCTCAAATGATAGAGCCCAAGAATGATAGAGCTCAGGAATGATAGAGCCCAAGAATGATAGAGCCCAAGAATGATAGAGCCCAGGAATGATAGAGCTCAGGAATGATAGAGCTCAGGAATGATAGAGCTCAGGAATGATAGAGCCCAAGAATGATAGACGCCACTCAAACTCAACTCAGCCCAAGCTCGGCGCATACCTTCAGCCCTATCAGAGGGTATCGGCGCCACTGGGGCCAAACTCAGCCCAAACTCGGCTCATACGCCACTCAAACTCAACTCAGCCCAAGCTCGGCGCATACCCTCAGCCCTATCAGAGGGTATCGGCGCCACTGGGGCTCAACTCAGCCCAAACTCGGCTCATACGCCACTCAAACTCAACTCAGCCCAAGCTCGGCGCATACCTTCAGCCCTATCAGAGGGTATCGGCGCCACTGGGGCCAAACTCAGCCCAAACTCGGCTCATACGCCACTCAAACTCAACTCAGCCCAAGCTCGGCGCATACCTTCAGCCCTATCAGAGGGTATCGGCGCCACTGGGGCCAAACTCAGCCCAAACTCGGCTCATACGCCACTCAAACTCAACTCAGCCCAAGCTCGGCGCATACCTTCAGCCCTATCAGAGGGTATCGGCGCCACTGGGGCCAAACTCAGCCCAAACTCGGCTCATACGCCACTCAAACTCAACTCAGCCCAAGCTCGGCGCATACCCTCAGCCCTATCAGAGGGTATCGGCGCCACTGGGGCTCAACTCAGCCCAAACTCGGCTCATACGCCACTCAAACTCAGCTCAGCCAAGCGCGGTTCATTTGTCTCTCAAACACAATTCATTTGTCTCTCAAGCGCGGTTCATTTGTCTCTCAAACGCAGCTCATGTATATCTCAAACAAAACTCATTTATCTCTCAAACACGATTCATTTGTCTCTCAAGCGCGGTTCATTTGTCTCTCAAACGCAGCTCATGTGTATCTCAAACACAACTCATTAATCTCTCAAACACAATTCATTTGTCTCTCAAATGCAATTCATTTGTCTCTCAGACGCAGCTCATTTATATCTCAAACAAAACTCATTTATCTCTCAAAACACAATTCATTTGTCTCTCAAACACAGTCCATTTGTCTCTCAGCCCGCAACCCATTTGTCACTCAGCCCACAATCCATTTGTCACTCAGCCCACAATCCATTTGTCACTCAGCCCACACTTCATTTATTTCTCAGCGCTCAATCCTATCTCCACACCCTTCAAACCCGCTCTAAATGGCTTTCACCATCCTCCCCTCCTCAAATCGGAGAGCTCGTCCTAATAAAGGAGGACAACTTGCCGGCACTGAAATGGCGACTTGGACGCATCACCCGCACCATACCCGGCAAAGATGGAGTGCCACGTGTTGTGGATCTGGATACAACCAGTGGACACTTGAGAAGGCCGGTTTCAAAGCTAGCCCGGTTCCCGTTGGAGGTCCTCCCGGCCCCCCAGGATGTTCACGCCAAAACCGGCGTGACGTAAAATCAGCTCAGATCCACGCGGGCGGAACGTGACCGTGATGTGGGGATAGACCAGATGGCCGTCCACGCGCGCCGGCGTGTGTCATCCCCGAGCGAGTCAGTCGCCCTCCAGGCGTGTGGGGAGTGTCATCGACCCGGACGGGTGAACAAAACAATTTGATGTGACGATTTCTCGTTACTCGAATTGGTGTATTTATGTACTCATATTAAAAACGCGTGTGTTACGTGCAGTTGAAATTGACTATATGTGGGCCAGTACCCAGTGCTTATAGGATCAACCCAAACATTGTGATAAAATAAGTGTGGTGTACATACGTCAACCTTTTAGCTCGAAACGACTTCCGCGCCATCACCACTAAACCTGTAAGTACCATTTCCTTTCCCATCGTGTATTGGTTTTGGCGTAAGCCAAACTAGGTTGCCTTTTATAGAAAGCTGTTATTTAAACTTCCGCCATCTTGTAAAATGACTTGGCGACACAATAAAACTAACCAACACGTCTGTTCGCTAGGAGACTCACTAGGTGACTAATCGTGATGTAGCGTGGCACGAAGCGTGCAGTGTGCCCATTGTGATAGTATGCGGTGTGTTGGTTCGCTAGGATATGTTGCCTAGCTCGCAGCGTAGCTCTAAGCACCAAGCGAGGCTCCTACCTGTGTGACCGAGGCCTAAGAAATAATATATTTCCCAAAATCAGTTAAGATTATTATGAAACATATCGTTTTAGTAATCTATAGTTACTGACATAAACAGTGTTATATTTCTAAACCGACAATTTATTGATTGTGCTGGTAAGAAAGAATCCTCTGGTGTTTATTTTGTGGATAAAAACCGAGATATTCGCCCATCACATAAGATAAAGTAAGAAATTATCGGATAATGGATAACTCTAGATCTAGAAAGGAATGAAAGAAGACAGCTAGATAAATTTTATCTAATAATAATAATAAAAGGAACATTTATATAGCGCCGTTTAGAGATCACTCTCCTCAAGGGCGCTCTAACTTGGGATTGGAACCCACTATTATTGACAGATTAAACATATTAAATGAAGGAAAAGTCAGAATTACGAGAAAAATAAGAACATATATGAAAATATGTATTATATTGTATAACACTTTCGTTATATACAATACAATATGGCAGGTGTATTGCCATGTGGCAATCTTTTTCAATGAACCAGAAAGGTGTTAAACAAACCTAAAGAGAAAACTAGATGTAAAAAATATAGGTACGTATTGGAATTGAACCCACAACCCCCATGATATAAAACATGTGTTTTACCGACCACGTCATAGATAAGAGATGTATGCATGTAGACGAGAAAACGTCTCTGTGAGTATAGAAAGTGCACGGAGATCCGTCCTTACTGTCTATATCAGGACATGATATAATTTGTATCTGTGTATTTTTAAAAGAAAGTGAACAGATTACATTAAATAACCCTGATATGCATTATCTCTATGCAAACGCCGTTTTACTCATCCTTACCACGCGACCAAACCACGTGTCCAGTTAAACATTGACCTCAATATGCCTACTCAGCGACGTTCTTGAGTCAAATGATCTGTCATTAAATTAAACGAAACCAAAACATTATTTCAACTGTCAAAAACCATAACAATATGATTTGTGTCAATTTATTTATTTTGATAAAAAAATATGCACGCAGACGTCAAATGACTATAGCGCTGATAAAATTGTAAATATTATTATTGTTAATAAAATACTCGGAATAACAAAAAGAAAAAATATAATCGTATTTCCAAATAATAAAAACACAGGACAATAAAAAAATATATACAGTTGAAAATCCAATACAAAATACTTTGACGCAATCTAGATTCTGGTTACTGGGCGGGAATTCCAGATATCGAATATAATGTTGTACGCACATGTTACTTACAATTAACCTACTTTTAATCTCTTTTGAAAAGACTTTGTAAAAAAATTTATTATGATTTATTGTAATAATAAATTTTACCATTGAAAATCATACTTTTTTTACAAAGTGTTTAATTTTGTTACCAAATATATCTTCGTTCTTGCTTGATAGTAATACGAAAAAAACTTATAATATCCTCTCGCTTTCCAAAAGTGGTATCTTTTTTGGAAAGAAAAAGTCATCAAAAAGTATTTTGTTTGACGTGATGAAAAAATACTATGTTTCGAGAGTACGTGATATTTTTTGTAAAAGTGTTTTAATTTATTCGCTAAGAGATAAATGTTTTCACTTTGTAGGTAAAGAAAAATGTTCCGAATATTTGAAATCCCTTTCAAAATCTTTTATGGCTGGAATGTAACAAAAAGATTAATTTTGACTATGTAAAAAAAATATTAATAACATATTTTTTATTAGTATTTTTTGTATATTTGCCTAATTTTATTTCAACAGTATATGTTTTGTGGAGATAGTCAAGTATTGTGAAATAATGTCAAGTTCATTGTAGTGGTACATTTTATATACACGTACGTTACTCCATACTATCAAAGGGGGCATTCCGGAGTAGACGCCAGATGATTCACAGAATGGCGGTTACGTTAAATTTGTACACTGTTCCAGCATTCTTGGAATTACCACGCTTTATCAATCAATAGAGTTGCGTAATGCTTATTATCTCTTTTTACGAACTACTAACACACCAAGTGCGACAGAGAAAAGTATAAAACAGCTCAGATTAAAAATATTTCACTGCAAGTTCTGCGCATGAGCACGAAAAAGTCTATATAAGCCATTGTCTGTCGAATTTTCCTCATTCTAAATTTTATCCTTGCCGCGTGATAGTCTACTCAGTTTACAAGCGGTTTGACGATAGTTCTGTTGCGAAATATTGGATGCAAATTTGCTTGTTTTTTACTGAAAATTTCAATCGTTGACAGCAGCTGATTTGTGTTTTTTACAAGTGAAATTTTCATAATAATCATTTGGTGTTTAATTAATAACCTGTGTTAAAAGAAAGCGATTTAAAAGTTTGTTTTTATTATCAGTGAAAGTTAAAATTAAGAAGCTGGATAAAACACTGAATTATTATCCAGAAAGTTTTCGTACTTTCAAAAGTATATCAAGATCATCAAGTGCTGATACTTCGAGTGAAGAAGAAGAAATATATTCATCCAAAATGTGCTTAGAAGACCATCAAACTACCCTCGTAAATGCGAGGGAATCTTTCAGTGCCGCTCCATCTAAATGGTAAGTCTCATAATAAAATGCATTTATTAAAATTAACTTTTAAGTTATAATTAATAAATTCAGATAGAATGGGGGACTACATAAAAGTTAACGCCGGAATCTTACTGGTAATAATAAATTCATTATCCATTAGACATCGACAATAATGTCTGATGAATGAGGCTGAATGATAAATTAATAACATATATAAAATCCCGAGCTAGTTTTTAACAGCTGTTTCCTATTTAACATATCTAAACCATATAAATTATAGTATAACTTTCACAAATCCTATGTCCTTATTGCATTTTCCTTCACAATGCAATTAAGTTTGCATATATTGCATGGAAATTATCGTATTATTTTATTTCCGTATTTACAGGAACTAACTTAAGACCTTAACTCTATGTTATATCTATCATAATGTATATTGAATGAATTATTTTAAGTATTTCACAACGCGCTGTAATGTAAAATACATACGTATTGCGATGGGTTGTGAAATAATTCACGCCTATTTAAATTGTTGACATGTTTGGGCATTTAATCGTTGAATGAACCGGTTCGGTCGTGAACCGTGAATTGAAAAAAATATATCAAAATACGAGTATTATACTCGTACAATATGAAATCACCAATTAATTTATTAAAGGTTCCAGCTTTAACTTTGTGAAGCTCCATGTCAGATTATATAATACATTAATTTGTTATTCTACTAATTACATTCATATCTCGAGAATGGAGGTAAACACACGTGCCACTTTGATTAATGTACATAATCAATTGATTTAAAAATTACATTATTATTAGACATTCACTAAGTTGTAGTTACATTAAATTAGAATATTTATTCCGTTATATGTCATATTCTAAAACATACAGTTTTATTTTATGACCAAATATACAGACATATCTTGGATATATTTATTCGGCATTTCTTAACAATAATTATGTAGCTCAATTATGTACTGGAATGGTTTTTGTCATAATATTTGACACGTGTCACATTTGAACACTCCTGATTAAATATTTACCCACCAATATATCGTCTATTCATGAAAAATGCGTCGAGATACGTATAAATTCGATAATTATACAAAAATACAGGAAAAAAAAGTGACTTGTATGAAATGTTACTACTTTAAATGATTAGGTGATGTTTTTTTTTTCTTTTTAATGAAACATATGTGGCATGGTATTTACTCATCGTCACGTTGCAACGTGTACACATATCAATTGTATCGTAGTATATGATACAATATATATGCACATAATCAATTTAGGCAGACCATTGGTATATTGTAAACAATTTATGTATTATGATCGGTGCATTGTTATTATGTTGTCGTATTTGATGTATTCCTCGGTAGTATAGTGGTCGGTATCCCCGCCTGTCACGCGGGAGACCGGGGTTTCATTCCCCGCCGGGGAGAATATATTTTTATTAATGTTTTCAATTATTTGTCGATCATTTATTTTCATGTTGATTATTACATGATATGAGATAAAATTGATAACAAATTCAAATTATATAACAAGCGTAAAGCTTTATTTGTTATTATTTTCAACTCTTCTCAATACCACTCTTGAAGAATATCCTTGTTTATGAGGTCAGTGCACTGGTTTTCTGGCAAAATATCACTTTCGAATCCTTTACTGCACTTCGTCGTTTTCAGTGAAATGAAAATTCACTAAACGAATGACTTTTTAAAAATTATTTTGAAGAAGTTTATTCCATGCAGTAAGGTTCAGCCACTCTAAATACCTAGCATATTTGCTCGGTTTGCCTCAACAAGACAGTTTGTGTCTTGGACTCCAGACGATCTTAGCATACTATACCTCCTTGAGAGCATATAATTAACACGTAATTCTGTGATGGGTTGAAAACTATTTGGCATCCTCGCGGTCTGTCTCCCCCTCCTATTATTGGTCGGGTCTAATTCGATTTAAAGAGTGATATGCGATGAGCGCGGACATTTAGGTTATCTCTCTCAAATATAGTTGTGCCATTGTATTAACATGTATTGACAGGATACATATTTATAAACTACGTTGATATCATATATTTATTTAAGGAGACCATTAACGTTTTAGGACACAGATTAGTACATGTAATATAGAACTGTTATCACATTTTGCCATTAATGTTTGATGTACAAACAAAATATTAATGATTAATTGAAATCCCAGCAGCGTGGAGGGCACTATAAGGACGGTGCTCCGTGAGGCGCAGATGGAGAAGAGGCTCACAGTGGGGCTCCTGCCCGCCATCCAGTGCCTCTCTTCGGGTAGCGACACGGCTCTTTTCTGCCTGCTGGCCCCAGCGAGACCCGGAGACTCCGCGCACCACATGCAAGAAGTGCTACTGGAGGCGTTCTGCCTCGAGAACGACATCTACATTGTTAAGGTATATATTTTTACTTATGTTAAACATCATCTGAATAGTTTATACTATTTACAGTTCACAGTAATATACTTCGATAAATGGTGATACATCTATGGTACTTGATGTATATCTATCACATCACATATGGTATACAATAGTACTCTTGTTTAAAATTGCTAAAACTTATAATCATCAGGACCATGGTCTAATTGGTAGCAGATAGCCAGACTTGCAACCTGGGGATTCAATTCTCGACAGAACCCAATAAAAATGAACTAGAATAGATTTTTTATGTAAGGTCTTTTGACACATATTTGGTTAGTTATGTTAACATTAACCAATTTAAGCAATTCGCTTTTGTAATACCATATATTACAAATGATTAGCCAAGCACTTTTGATTGGTCAAGAAATATTTCCTTCTCATTATACCATATAATTATTAAACTTCGTATTGTTGTTTATATAACTTATTATAATATAAAGAATAATAATTAATTAATTTAATCTGTTTTGCCAGTGGATGTGTGCAATCGTATCACATTATGGATTTTCCATTTTCATTTATTTTTTTGTATACAATTGTATAGACATTATTGAGAAAGGAATTTTATGTCAGGTCATTTCCTCCAACAACATGCCATTTATTGCAAATGTACTCGAGGAAAACCCAGTGAAACGTTGTATTCAGACTTTGAATATTTTTTTCCCACGTTGCTTTGTTTACTGGAAATAAACACCGAGGTTTTCCTTATTGTGAACCGTTATGAAATAATTGAGCCACTTTATTAATTTTACTTTTACTAAGCATCGACTTGAATGGTTTGATTTACAACTCTTTCAATTACTGAAATTAGTTGTTTTTAAACAGTACTCGTATATATTTCACATTTTTGGGTGTGTCTTTTGTCTTTCTTCATGGTTCATATTTGTGTGTCGTACCTTCAAGTATTTTGTCAATTGTGTTAAGAACTTACCTTCAATTCATTTTCTTCATCTTTTATATCTTCTCTTACTACCATACACATCCTCATATTTCTTTTCCTAGTTAATCCATGGCATTTATTTAGTGGTACACCAATCAGTATTTCTGAGCGATTTATCGATACAAGCATCACGATTCTAACTATTCATTTTAGATATATTTTCGTCACAATGACTCGGTTTCGAAAGATTAGAAAATACATAACCACTTATTAATCATATATCAGCTGGGTTTATTTACTTATCTAACCTGTGATTGTAATGGTAACCGTATTATTTATTTTTATAGTAAGTAAATAAGATATCTGTAATGATTTTCTTTATTTGTTTTAAATTCGTCTTCACAGCTCTTTTGGTTATTTTTTGTTACTTTCACTAAGTGATTATAATATCTCCATGATAACACTTAGTGATTATAATATCTCCATGATAACAATCACATCTTCAATAAGAAAGGTACTTACGATAGCCATCCATATTGGCTACAGGATATAGTGGCAACTCTATTGTTACTATTTTTAGTATCTGAACAATATATCGATGTAATTGTTCTGTTCGCTGGATTTTGATTTAACTGAAGTGGCTCGACAGTATTTAGCAATTATGATAACATAATATTGATAAGATTAAACTTTTGGGTATTTTGATTCGTAGAATTTCAACCTTCAAACGCTTGGTAACAATGTATTTTCTTAAATGTGTATTAAAAAATAAGCGATAAGATATTTTAATTGCAACACATTTCCAAGAAGGATTTACACCTGAGTAAACAAATAAGTTTTGTTTCTTCAAACTGTGTCTGTATAATTGTTGCAGTGGATTATGTTTCGGAGGCCAAAGTATTGTATTATATTAACAACAATCGAATTATATTTCAGATAATATTGTTACTAAGGTAACTTTATTCATTAATAACTAATATTTATACATTGTTTAATTAGAGTGCTATATGACAATATATTTTTCTTTATTACATTTTAGTTGTATACAGTACAGCCTGGCGACTTTGTTGCCACGTGGTAATCTCTTCAAGTCAGCTTTTCTGTCAAGATGATTAGTAAAAATAACCGCTATTCATAAATAAATATGAAAAATAGACCTGTTAGTGTTGTATTCTGTATTTAGTTTCAAGCGTTTGACTAGAAATGACGTATTAACAAATATTGTGATATTTTATCTTCGATAATTTTCTCATCCGGATTCTTCGTTTAAAGATGATATCCTCATGAAAGTAAAGGAGCTCGGTCATCTCGACTCTCCTAAACTATCAGCTTCTCTGTGGGCAGTTACTCACTTCTTTAAGTTCTCATTTTTAATATCACGCACTGTTTATGCTAATGCTATAATTACATCTCCTTTTACAAACATGACTTCTGTTCGGTCTAATTTAAAAACAAGTATTTTTCCTTATCTTGTCTGGTAAAATCTTCTTGAATCTACTGCAATACGGTATATTTGTACTTTGTATATATACAAAAAAGATCTAACCAACAATATAATATGCACTGAGAAGAATATGCGACGTGTCGATGTATGACAGAATAACATATGTAATTATTAAAAATAAATGTGAATTAAAAGTATGGTGAAAAATAACATTTTAAGGTCATTTGGACATGTTGAACGGATGGGTGATGAAATACTGAATAAATAAATTTATAATGCAAATCATAAGTCGGAGTCGTGGTAGAAGACAACTGAGAATATTATGATTTAACTAAGTGTTTGATACTTTGAAAGAAGGCAAGGTAAGAAAAACAGAAGGAAACGTATGGACGTGGAGGAGACGAAGAGAGTATGTTGTAATAGGAAAGTTTGGTGCTCTGTCGTATGTGTCTACTGTATGTATTTATGGAAACATATTAAACTGGTTAATTTGTATTTTATGGTTTATCGAGATTTATTAAGATGTTTTATAACATATTTAGTATGTGATTTGGATTTTTTTTGCATATATTGTTCAATTAAGATAGTTAACTCTTATTATTATGGCACGGCATATTTCCACCTGTAAAGTATATTTTGACTTCGCGTTTCTTGGAATGATACAGCATAATTCCTAAATAAACACTAAAGATAATGAACCATGTTGACGATAGCGATATCTAAAAACGGTCACGCCAAAAATCCTACCACTGATAATTCTTATCACGCCATTGAGCGCTTGTTGAACCCGTGGAGATTTTATTCCATGTACGAGTATTAGATTTAATTTCATGTATTCAAGGTTTTCTGAGGTAAACTCTATCGGTACTACGTACAATTTCTGATCCAACTCCAATAATAATGAAAGAGGGAACAGAGTGAGGAATTGATGTTTGAATAATTGAAAAAACCTTTAACCACCAATTGACTTTAATTAAAAAAGGTTATAACTTGATCGAATCCGGTTCCTGTTTATTTTCGTGTGTATCCTTTGTTCTCTGTTATTAAACTTTTGTTTTAACTCTCGTTAGTTTGAATCTAACTTTCGTTTATAATTTTCTAAACTCAATTACTGAAGCCCTTTGTTCAATACGAGTATGTCCGGAGAAGCAATTCGGATGGATATGTTAAAATACCATACAAAAAAAGAAAATAAAAACAAAGGTTTAATAGTTATTTGGTTTATATTATACAACCGCTATTTAGTTCTTTTTATTTCTAAATGATATTTTTGGAGACATTGTATTAACAATTTCGTTTATCTTTTGTCCTCAGGTGGATTCCGCAGAGAAACTTCACAACTTCATTCCGTCTTACTGCATCAGAGATTGCTGCTGCATTTTGGTACATCACGCTTACTCTGATCCCTTCTCGGACGACAGTCCACCACTCAGCATCGACCGCCTTTCTCCAACGGACAAACAGTTAGCTGAACACTGCGACATGATGTGGGGAATGCAACCGACTCCAATAATCCGATTGCCTGAGCAGTGAATGCCCGTGTTGCTGAGTTTAAGAAATCTTTAATTGATTTTGGATAAAAATTATTCAGATACCCCTTTTCGAAAATTGAAGAGGATGGGCGCAAATATGGATCAAGATGTTTAATGATTGCTGATGACTAATATTGTTCATTGTGGGGAAACTAAGCATCCTGAGATTTGTTGAATGAAGTGTGTACAAGAAGTTAACGTAACTTCGTATCTTTTTATTGTTTAAGGAATTTTATTGGAGTTTATTGTCAGAATATTGTAGGATTTAGAAGGCAATGTTTGGGTATATAAAAATGTATAACCCTTTCCACTCGCATGTGTCCTCAGTCGCTGTGCACTGAGATCCTTAATTTTTGTAATATTGTCCAATAATAATTGGTCATACTGGGTTTTTGGCGAGTACCTTAAGTCTTAAGACTCCTTGAGCATGTACCTGAAAGATTAGTTCAATAGCCAATTATAGCATTCCATTTTATACAATTTAGGTATAAATGTATGATATTTATGTGATCAATTTTGATTACTTTCCAGTTGGAAATCATTTCTGTCTGGAAAGGGTTATTTATTGGAAATTGTAAGAAAGGGTTCATATGAATTTAATTTGTATTGGAGAGTTTATTCTTTGATAATTGTATTGAACATTGTGCAAAAAAAGCATTGCCCTACTATTTTTTATTTATAAACAAGTTATATAGATTTGAATATATTATCTAGTTTTGTTGTTTTCAAAATGTGTATATTGATAAAAATGTTGATTATATAATGTTTTATGACTTGAAAGTTATCAAGATTGTATTTTGAATATGTTTGTGTTTAAGAGATGAAAAAAATATATTATAATGTTGATACTTGAGTAAAAAATGTGTAATTTTTTTATGTAAAACTTGTACATTCTAAATGAATGGACTCGTTTAAATTTTAGTTTTAAGATGTACGTGATAAGTTTTGAATTTTTCAAATAAATATTGACAACAAAATCAAACAATTTTTTTTATTTTAATAATCAAATATCGATATGACAATTAATTCTCAAAATTATAGTAAATTACAAAAAATATTTAAGAAAAAAATTATTTGCAATAATTGAGGTTTTTTATTGTCCATTGCGCCTAACTTAAATTGTTATGATACTGATCCACGTACAACTAAAAAAGTCCTTCGTTTTCCAAGTGTTTTACTATGATATTAACAAAAATGGCACACCTTGCCTTGCAAAATGCAATCTACCATATATTACGAGTATCTCAGTTTAAGGGACAGCTGAAAGTTTATAAGATTTTCTGTATTTTTTTTAATAACTGTCTTAAAAATATACATTGACATATATCTTTTTAATGGCTAATAAATTTTACTTCAAAATGATGAAACAATACAGTTTTAACCGTTTAAGTATGGTAGGGAAGCTTTTATTTTTCATACGTATATTATGGAATGAACATTTTTGGTCTTTCTGGAGTGACGTGTGAAGAGTTTGATTCCGCATGATGTTTCCAGTTGTAATTGAGTGTCACTGTTTGTCAGGTTGATGAGAACGTGCAACGGGGTTTTGTTTTTGTATAATAAAAAATCGGAAAGAAGTATCGATTTATTTTTTCATGCTAAATATCCTCAGTGAGATACAGGCAAAAGCCTAGTTTACTGAGGATACGACAAATGAAAGGCGACAAACCCAGATCCATTAAAATAATATATGTCCAAATTAAATTACCTGTTGTTTTTTTCGCAAATTATGTATATTTATTGTCATGTGTTATTAATAATATGTAAATGGAAAAGAAATTAGATTTGATAATTTTCCTTTTATGACAATAAAACTGAAATTAGTTTCCACTTGAATCGGTGATATGAACCAATAAAACACATTTTTTTTTCTTAACCGATGATAAAGAAATTATATTAATTGGAAAACCAAAAAAATGCACCAGAATTAGTATACACAGTTCACGTGTTCTAGGTTCACTTGAAAAAAAAATCAATTTAAAGTACGTTTTATTCATTCTGTTATAAGACGTAACATGATCATTTAAAAGTTGAGAAAATTCAAACTTTCTCGGCCACGGTTACAACTTTATCGGGTAGAGGAATGATAATTTATTTTAACAAATTCATGTAAATACATCTGACAGGTTGCTTTTGACAAATTCATGTAAATACATCTGACAGGTTGCTTTTGACAAATTCATGTAAATACATCTGACAGGTTGCTTTTGACAAATTCATGTAAATACATCTGACAGGTTGCTTTTGACAAATTTATGTAAATACATCTGTCAGGTTGCTTTTGACAAATTCATGTAAATACATCTGACAGGTTGCTTTTGACAAATTCGTGTAAATACATCTGACAGGTTGCTTTTGAACAATTTCCAGCGGAGCTAAGCGTTGACCTACTCGTAGTGACAATATTAGTCACGTATTTGAGATTTATTTTAATGGCGACGTATCAAGATGAAATGAGGATGTCATATTCATTAATTAAACTAAATAAATATCAGCTGACTGGAATAATTTTTTTTTTGATCAAGACAGATTATTAAACATCCGATCATACAATTAAAAAAGATAAAAAATCATTAAAAATTTAAAAGATAAGCAATTGAGACAATTAATATATATTTTACTTGTATATCTACTGTGAAAAAATGTTACATATATGACATTATTTAATGCTGTTTCTGAAGATATTTCAGAAACAGCAGCATTATAAATTCGTGTAGGCTTTATTTCGTAATTATCAGATATTTTTAACGATTGATGTGAAAACATTTGAGATTTTCGTGTTTTTCTTCATATTAACTATATGATCAATTATGATTATTCTTTGGTCAATTTATAATAAGTGTAAAATAAGTCAATTTCTATGAAGTGAAAAATTGGTCAATTTCTAATATAATAAATAAAAAATTGTCAGTTTGTGATAAGTATAAATTTAGCAAATTACTAATAAATGTATATTTGGCAATATTTAGCTAGTGTAAAATTGATTTATTTCTAATAAGTGTACAATTTGCCTATTTTAAACTAATATAAAATTGGTCTATTTCTAATAAATGTAAAATTTCTTAATTTCTAATAAGTATTAAATTCATTAAACTGACGCAAATCTAGTTTCGTATTTTTTTCATAATTGCTTCTATATAAATACAAATGGGGTTACAATATTCTGTACTTTAGGTTTAATTTTTTTAACAAGTTAAATTTGTAACATTTATTGTGTTGTATTTACATAAATATAAAATATGACAACGTTTTAAACTTTTAAATGCCTTTTTTATTTTATCAAAATTTGACTAAAAACCAAATTAGTAACACTATTTTATGTTATATATAGGGAGGCGCAACAAGAGCAGCAATTTTAAAGTTGTTGCCATTTTTCAGCTGTTAAACGTATAATATTTATAATGGGCATGCGTCATCTACATAACCTATAAATTAATCATGCAGCGGTACACGATTGCAGAACGCTTAGAAATGATTAAAATTTATTATAAAAATGGTGAAAACATCGTGTAGATGGCATATGTCTATTATAAATATTATGTGTTTGACCGCTGAAAAATGGAGGAATATTTAAAATTGCAGTTATTGTTGCGCCACCCTATATAACATCAAGTTATGCCCCGTTTAGAATATCTATGCCTTCATATGCGCAGCCCTATAATACACAAAAACATGATATTGTCTTCGAATTGTACATCTCAATTTATATCACAATAATTAAAAAAAATAATAATGAATCCGGTTTTTAAGAGTTCGTCTGGTAGCAATAATCACACGCTCTAGATCTATAATAGATGACGTCGAGTGTTGTCTTCTGACGAACTGCGAGCTTCGTGCCAACTCCAGTGGTTCTAAACTAGAAGGCACTTTAAATAGGACCGCATACAATATTGTCTATCAGTATTATCTTCGATATTTTTACGTTTCCAACTTGAATGTTTCGAGGGAAATCATACGAATGTATGAGTAATGTTACGAGTGTATCTACTTTAAAAAACCGTAATTTTATCTGCATTCTTTCTAGCTTAAAGTTTCCTCTCCTTAGTCGTGTTGCTCATTGTTACGTGTCGTGGTTCTGCCCTCAATTAGATTTGGTCTATCCACCTTGCTGTAGACTTTTGTTGACCACCTTCAACAAATCCACTCACTACCTGCTCCAAACTGTCATCTCTTGTATCAACATATCCGAAGTATGCAAGTATTTGCTTCCTGAATGCTATTGCCGGACATTCTTTGACCTGTAGATCCTGAAGGAAAGACTTATTTGTGCGTCTTGCAGTCCATGGTATGCGAAACATCCGGCACCAACACCACAACTTGAAAACGTTCAACAAATATCTTTATCTTTTCCTCAGTGTTCATATTTCTACTCCATAGAGTGTTCACCAGGCACATTTTGTCGTTGAGCAGTATAATATTATTTTTCCATTACTTTAAAATATTGGTCATAACAGGTGTTGTCATACCCATTCGTCTCTGAATCTCTGCTTCACAGCTTTAGTTTCTTTTCCGAGATTAATGCCCTTTGGTAGATAAGTTTATTGACCTCTTTATAGTATGTAAGCGAATAGCTAGCTTCCTGCCAGCTGATTGAATTGGTCAACAATGAAATACTTATTTTTTAATATTGCTTTTGTTTATTTCAAGACCAAGTTGCAGGCTTTTTTATCTATGATGGATTAAAACTGTTAAGTTTTTTTAAGAAGAATATTATGAGTGTTCAATAACAAGGCAATTACGAGTACATAGATTAAAGTTATTATTGATGTTACAATGTTATGTAAGACTTACTTATTCTTGGAGATTATGAGTCAGATATGTATGTATAATACTGAATTTTATTTCGGATTAAAGTGATTCACATTTTTACCAAAACAGTCGTGACTAAGAATCCAATGTACATATATTTATTATTTGACAATAATGATATTATCAATGATAACAAAATTTATTGACGAAATTCAAGGAAAATGCATTGACTTTGGATACAAAACCGGTTTAGGCTGATTGATACCTGGCACAACAAACGTTGATAAGATAACAAGAAAATATCAAAATGTATTGTTTTTGTTATACTTACTTAAACACTATAACGCCATTTCCCTGTTCCAGTCGACAGAGAAGACAAAGAATCAAATTTTCCTATAACTATGTACGTCCTGTGTATCCACCATATATATACATTTTCTCATACAGCTCCTTCTGTTTCTGTTACTCATTACCTTTCCATTTTTTTAAATTTCAATTACTTTGTCCAACCACCCTTTACCACGATTTCCAATTATGCTTGAACTAAAAATTTTAGTTTTCGCCGCAATCTAATTGGTTGCTAACATCAAAAAGAGGTGTCATATTGTTTTGATGTCGATATGAACAGTAGATGAAGCAATTGAATAAATATTAGCACGTATTCGAAGAATTGTACAATTTGGTAAAAATCGTGCAGTTTTTTCGATCGTGTAAAGCAGCCTTTATAGTTTTTAAGTACATACTTGTATATCAATAGTATAAGAAAATGTAAATAATATATATTTTTTTCTAATTCGTGTGTTTTATAAATCAAACAATATTTTTAAAAAGGCTGGTCCTAATTATTGAATATAACATACCTATGTGTAGACTGTTGCTAGGAAATTTTTATATTTTAAACAAATGTATTGTTAATACTAAAAAGTAAAATCTTGATATAATTAGTATATAATATAAATATTTTAGCAAACAATAATTTAGTTTAAGATAGTTTTTGTTGTATGTAAGATAATTAGGTACGAAGTAGTTTTGTAAAAATATAGCGAAATTCGTTAAAGATTTTGGATAAAATATTAAAATTTAAAATCAAAGATATTGTCTTCCTAAAAGGTAATTTATATTATTCTTCTTTCTGTTTTATTCTTCATCTTTTTTATTTTGTCATTGTGTCTTCATTACTATTAGAATATCTCTTAAAATTGCCTCAGGTTCTCTAAACAATTTGAGTTATTCTACGATATTGTTTGATCTTGATACCAGTTTTGTAATATTGTAAGTTATTAAGACAACAACTCTTCAACTTGTCCGCATCAACAATTCAGATATGTTGAAGTGTACTACACGAATTAACATTGTCAGTTATTAAGACAACAACTCTTCAACTTGTCAGCATCAACAATTCAGATATGTTAAAGTGTACTACACGAATTGTTGGATTAATTTGAGTTATTCTACGTTTTTGTTTGATCTTGATGTCAGTGTTGTAACATTGTCAGTTATTAAGACAACAACTCTTCAACTTGTCAGCATCAACAATTCAGATATGTTGAAGTGTATCACACGAATTGTTGGATTAATTTGAATTATTCTACGTTATTGTTTGATCTTCATATCAGTGTTGTAACATTGTCAGTTATTATGACAACAACTCTGCAACTTGTCAGCATCAACAATTCAGATATGTTGAAGTGTGCCATACGAATTGTTGGATTAATTAATCATTGACATTATGGCAAACCTCATTCCCTCTGAATTTATTTAATCACGCTTTAAAACAACCTTTTATAAATTAAAAGAAACAGCCCTCTCAAAGTTATATTTTATTAAGAATAATATATTTATTATTATTTCAAACAATTTCCCGCAATTTAAGATGATTGTAAGTAAGTCCATTCGGTGCAAGTTTAATGAATATAATAATTTTGTCAAATAATTTTCAAATAATTTGTAAATTAATATGAAATCTACAGTTTAAACATGGTGAAACTATGCCTGAAAATGCTTAGCACTAATTTTAAAAGTCTTAATAAAGTAGTGAGTTTAAACTCACTACAAATTATGATAATGAATAAGTAATGTGTTTGCAAAACATATTTTGTGTGTTTGAATTGCTTAAATTCTCAACTTTAAATCATATCATTTACATTAAACGCTTAAAATAAAATTAATTACAATATTTACATTTAAAATAAGGAATCTGCTGAAAGAAGAATTATTTTTATTTGTCACTGCTATAATTGTAAATCATGCGTTATTCTATATTTTTATAGTCATGATAAATATATATTAAATGTTAAGTAAATTGAATTTAATAGATATTTTCAAGTCGTATTGCGAAAATAATTCAAGTAGGAAGGAATACAAATCGACTTATTTAATTCTAATTTTTATACAATGTTTTAGATAATTAATGTAATGTAAATTATGTTATAACACAATTTTATTACCTAAAATTGTTTTCTTTTTATACTTGAAACTGCCTATAATACAATGTAAGAAAAAAATGTAATTGTTTATAAGATTTCATAAATTCTTCAATTATGTGATTAAATAATGATTTAAAAATTACTCGTATATTGTTAGAATTGATTGTAAATGAAGGTATTGTTTTCTATACGGAAACATTTATAAAAAAATAAGAAATATGTACTCAAAGAAATAAAGCAATAAATAGTTTTTCTTAGTAGATTTTGTTTTCTTAATCACCTATTTATTTATTTTTTCATTATTTTGTCTTCATGGTTAAACATGGCACATCTGGCGGGATTATTGCTATGTGGTAATTTATTCTAACCAACCAACTAATATTCTTCTTCATGTGCCGTCTAAGGTTGTCAATTACACTTTTAGATACGTTTTGAGCTGTTGAAACGCGGGTTACTTATTTTATTTCAACTTTCACTTATTGGTATTTATAACCGTGCCTTAAACCCGGTAAATTAATATTATACGTGTAAGAGTAAAAGTAACAAAATATATTACCACTAAGATCCAAAAGTTTTCGTCCTGAACAAATTGGAACATATATGGAGTGTACCACACCTATCGAATGGTCAGGCTAATTTGCAGTTAACGTTTTATACTCTTTCCCTCGATGGTATGCCAAATGGAGATTCGTTATATTCTAAAATGCCAATTTCGTTACATTCTAAAATGTTAAAAATTGAACGGTCATCAAGCTTCTTTCAAAAGAATGAAAATTTCTGAAGACAATAAAAGAGGTCAGCATTTAAACGTAATCTAGTGACAAAACGAATATTGAAAACTCCAAATCCAAGTTTCGTCCAAAATTCCCAATAAATTTATTTCAGCAAAAGAAAGAAAACGAAAATATTTCTGATGATAGTTTTCTGAGAAGAATGAAATATAATTATTTGTGATATTAATTAGAAATATAAAATCATTCATTTCCGTGTTCCAGAATCATCAATTATGACACGTGTTTCCAGTAAGAGGCAACAAAAATCGTTCTATCATTCGCATCAGTCAAGTCCTTCCCAGAGCATATAGTTTAGATGTTCAATTAACCTTTCCCTTCCTGTGCTAAAAAAATCCGCGCGTTTCGGTGCTGTGTATTCAATACACATGTAAAAATGAGCGATTTAAAATCGGAAAAATAAGAATATTCATAGCCAATCGCTTAAATTAATTAAATTTGAAGTCAAAAGTGATAATAATTGAAATTTAATTACTGAAAACATGAAAAAAAAAAAAAAAACATCGGCCAACGTTCACAAAACGGGCGAAGCGACCACCTGAAACGAAAGCCAGCGAGCTACTGAAGCGAGCGAACTTAGATTCTATTTCTTGCGTTTCCATATACCGAAGTAGAGTGAAACGTGAATAGCGTCGCTTCCTCACCCATAGCGGTTTTTTTAGAATTAATATATCTACGTCACACACTGGCACACGTTTGATTGTATTGGTGAATTTATTCCCGATTTTCACAAAATATCTCTGATGTGGCCGATAAGTGCTAATTTATTATGAATATTATTTATTTCATTCAATGCGTAAATATATAACGGAGGCATAACTAAAATCTGAAGCCAGTATTTATTATATTATAGAGATATTAAAGTTTTTAGTAGCAATGTGTACTAGTTGCCCATCACAGGACAGGAAGGGTTAAACTAGCACGAGTTGGGAGTCTTGTACGAGTATATCCCCATAATTACATTCAGTGCTTCTTTCGTTCAAGACACCCTATCTTTACATGTTCACCTTGCATCTAGTCCCCCCTACCCGGAGTATATTCAATGCTCTCCAAGTATGCCAAGGCAATTTATCTCCAGATGCCATCTTTTCTAAGAGATTCATTCAGTCAGGTGTGTTGACTATCCATTTCAGAATACACGTTTTATCGGGAGGAATCGTCAGTTCTTGCGCTCCCTTCATGAAACTATTCCTGGATTTCAATATCGATGTTGCTGGTTGGTGAGTATATTATGGTCTTGGATTCTGAACTTGTTTTGATCTTTCTGCATCATAAATCTACAGTATGTAACCAAAAATGAAAAGCGCTAAATAATAAATGACACGAAAAATCAATAAAAACATCATCAAATTGATATTAAGTTGCTTCTTATTGTTTTCTTTTCATTTTGATTATTTACATATGTATAATTATGACACACATATTCCAAAACACTGTCAAAAGATAAAAATCACAATATTACTAAAATCAAATATACAAAAAACTCAAGCGATTCAGCGAATGTCTAGACTCTAGAGTTTCACACATAGTGTTGACAGTACATCAGATTTTTCACAGTAGTTCAACAAATCCAGACATTACATTTAAAAATAACCTTAACGGATGACGTAAAATTCATTTCTAAGCATTTTTTTTTCAGAAAATATACAAATAGAGTTACCGACCTTTGTAATTAACCAACTTACGTGTATGTTTATCGAATGTTTTAAATTAAAATGTAATTTGCTGTTTTGTTGCTTAAAATAATGGAAAGAGAATTGAAACTTGGCCTGAAATGACTGATGAATCTCATTTTGATATTTTACACATTGCAAAAGACAATACAGTAAACCATTGATTTTTTTCTTAGATGTTAACATATCTCCCAAGTTGGGATGACGGTTGTTACCTTAATCTACACAAACCCATACAAATTCGAACACCTCGAACCAGGTGAAACATATGTTGGCCCTTTTTTGCAAATATGCTACGTCTAGAGCAGTGTCTGCCAAACTGTGTGCAGCGGCACACTTGTGTGCCGCAAGAAGCCTCAAAACTGCTCATTTTAAATAATGCCTATTCATTTAAATTTTCATAAATTTTTAATATTTTCCATCACTTGATTATCAAATGTACCAGTGGGTCATCAATCCATTCGCAAGATTCGACGGTACACACCTGACACTAACAGAGGAGGAAATTTTAATAGATTTCATAAACGACCCTGTGCACGAAGCCTCATTTTCTGAGCTAGAGTTGTCAGCATTTTGGATATCGCTTTAGAGTCAATATCCTCGATTGGCTAACATACAACAGCAATTAAATCTCTGTTGCCGTTTGGATCGTCGTATCTTTGGATATCGCTTTGGAGTCAATATCCTCGATTGGCTACAACAGCAATTAAATCTCTGTTGCCGTTTGGATCGTCGTATCTTTGGATATCGCTTTGGAGTCAATATCCTCGATTGGCTAACATGCAACAGCAATTAAATCTCTGTTGCCGTTTGGATCGTCGTATCTTTGCGAATTTAATTTTCAGCGCTCGTGGAAATGAAATAAAAAAAACGAGAGCGGTTACAGATGGTAGATGAGGAGTTACGTGTTTGTTTATCTAATTTAGAGCCGCGTTTTGACAACATTATTTCTAAAACTCAGTTGCATCCTTCTCATTCATAAACTTATTACCACCTATGTACATAACATATCTGTTGATAAAATATTAAAATATAAAAAAAAATTGTTACCTACACTATGATATATTTTATTCATATTAATATAAGGTACATTTCCTTTTTAAGGCATTTTTATTTGGTGTACCGCGGAACAAATCCCATTCTCCAGTGTGCCGCGGAACAAATCCCATTCACCAGTGTGCCGTGAAGTAAACCAGTTTGGCAGACACTGGTCTAGAGCATAGTTTTCCAAAGTGAGCGCTGGAAGGATTTTGAGGGCGTTGCTAGCCTAATAGGGAGGCATTGAGAAGCAACTGGGACAGTAGGGAGGCATTGAGAAGCAACTGGGCAGAAAGATAACGCTTAAAAATTGATTATCATAACAGTTTGTTATCAAACACTTATCCATTTGACTATTCAGACACACAGTCATGCATTGTCGCAAGACTCATACATCAACCGTTCGTGCATGTTGGTCGGACGGTCGTGTAATGTAAAGGTTGTTTTATTTTCCAAGGAAACGTACAATGCACGTTACAACCAATTTGTCTAAAAAACAAGACGACAGGTCTTAACAAGCGAATATTAGCATGTATATGTATGTAGTTGAATACTATGTCCATATAATACGTGTATGGTATGTATTTATATCCATATAATACGTGTATGGTATGTAATATAAAATAGTCCATATAATACGTGTATGGTATGTAATATAAAAACAAAATAGAACAAATACAAAAAAAATTCCTCAGATATCTATGGTACAGAACAAAGGGCGATTACCCAAAATATGCTCACCATGCCGAACTTCTCACGGTGTGTAACTATAGAAGTCTTGAAACAAGAAGGCAAGAATCCATTGCGATATTCCTAATAAAGGTTTTCCAAGGTTCCTTTAACTGTCCCGCGATTCTAGAAGCACTAAGTTTATATGTACCCAATAAATATATCCGTGCAAGGAATCACCCTCTGTTCTACATACCAACTTACAGGACGAATATCATGGCTAAACACTCAGTCACGCGTGGTATAGAGATATTGAACCAACTGAATGACACGGTTGATATATTCTCGGTACCGTCTAGCAGTATGAGAAGAATCCTGGCTGATATTATTCCTAACGAATAAGCTAACGCTAGAAGCAAACCCTCTTTGTGTAACAGGAGAAATCCGTGCAAAGTGGATAAAAAAAAAAAAAAAAAATATTTACAGTCAACGGACGATTCGCGGAAATCCGTTACAGACTTATTAAAAGACACGAGTTGTTCCTGTCGTTTTCAATACATGTGACTAAGTTATTTACATTTCAAATTACAACACGTGATTTAATAGTATTGAAATACAGCTGTAATATTTTGCGGGTGAATAGTCGAAATTTTCGCGCAATTTCATCAGATGTCAGAGTCCAGAAGTGAAACTCGTTTGGTTCAGAAATAATCTCTAATAAAATGACGTGTCAGATTTGTAAAATGTCAATACACTCCTCTGCTTTTTATGTTATAAGACAATTCTCAGAACGGAGTGCAAACTGTTAAGAATCGAAGTACATAGTAACGACCTTCTTTAGCCTAGTAGCGATAAAGTGTTGGAAAATTTCCGAATATTTGCGAATGTTTCTCAAAATTTACGGGAATGTTTCCCAAACTTTCTGGGAATATTTTGCGAACGAGGGGAAATCGAGAATTTTTAATTTTTTTTTATGTATTGCTATCACATTATTAATATAATGATTATATGTATGATACACATGGTTTGAGATGCTCAGGGTGCCTTTTTGAGTGGATGATGATGCTTAAATTAGATTTTCTGTTTGCTTGTGGAAAAATGTGTAACAAAAAATACAACGGTGTTTTGGGACAGTTGTTTAAGGTTTTTATGGGTGCTGTACATCGAGTTTTTTCTTTGGTTACGAAAATGTTGAAGTTTCTAAAACGTCAGCAATGACGCGGTACAATATCTGAAAGAATTTTTATAACTTATACGAAGAACCACGAAAGCCTCAAAACATTTTAAACAAATTAATGGTTGAAGTAAAATAGGCACTAAGAACTAAAAACAAGCAAAAAAACCAAGTATGCAGTTTCATTCTATATGGCATATAGAACGAAACTGTATACCTAGTTTTTTTTTTGTACTTAGTGCCTATTTTACTTCAACCATTCAAATGTGAATCAAACTATACAGCGAAAAGAGGAGTGCATTGATAGTTCCGTTATATAAACCTAGGTAAGGGTGTAAGAATGGAGTGTGGAAGTTGCAGAGCCATTAGGTTGCAGAGTGTAGTAACAAAGTATGGAATGATCAGGATATCTTTTTAAGTGGAAGAGGATGTGTGGGTCAGATTTTTCTTGGCGTATATTTGTGGAAAAATATATTGCAAAAAATAAAATTATATATTCTGCGTTAGTGTACATACTTTGAAAAAGCGTTTCACTGCGTGATAAGCTGTGAGAAATATTACGTGAATATGGTGTTGAATGTTAATTAATATGTGGTAATAAGTTATTATACGCCGAAAGTAGAGCTTGTTTTAAAGTGAACGGTGCCTTGAGTGATGGGCTCAATATTTCAAAAGGATTATTTCACCCTGTTTTTCTTCTCAATATTTACCTAGATTCATGTGTGAAGGAACTAGAGAGATCGATGGGTGGCATATAAATGCCGATTGGAAAGTAAATTCGATATATAGGTGAGCAATGAAAGATTAGAGTAAGATGAGGAATTCGACTATTTAGGTAGTTTTTCTCAGATGATGGAAGAGTTATGTTATAAAGGATGTCGATCGATGCGAAGCAATACTCGTACGCAATAAAATCAATGGAACACTAAAACATGTATACTCGAACCGGAGAGTATCAAATATCTTTCCGATTCTGGACTATGCGGACGTATGTTACATGGATGTTACAGAGAAACAGCTGGACAAATTACAGCGTATTCAGAATGCGTGTCTAAGATCCATTTTCAACCTACGAAAGTACGATCATATAACTTCATACCAGAAGGCATTGAACTGGTTGAATGTTAGAAATAGACGCTAAATTCACATACGGTCTAAGATTGTATAATATCCTTAACGGTCCCGCCGCCCCCTCTTATCTCGTCGAAAATTTTCAGCGTTTTTCCAATCATGGATTAGCGCTACGCTCAAACAGATATTGTTTATTGGCCTTTCCAGATCACCGCATCTCTTTTTTTACGTCGTCCTTTACTATCGATGCAGTGAGACTCTGGAATCAGTTACAAACCAATATAAGACTCGCTCCATCCTTGGCGTGCTTTAAGAAGCGACTGAAAAAACTCTTAATTTCTAGTCAGTAAAATAACGTGTTTCATTCCTGATTTTCCTTTTCCTTTCCTCTCCACCATCACTTCTTTCCTTTTGATTGATGATATCTCACTTTATATAAAAAATAATGTTCGGGTGATTGTCCGTCTTTGTGGGGTTCATGGTCATGTGCTTACGTATATGTTTATGGATTTCGTGGGGATAGATAGTCATTTGAATGATTTATGCGACCACGTAACTTGCTTCATTTACTTTTGTCTGGTTGGTTGGAAGAGATTGCCACCTGGCAATAAGCCCACCCTATTGTATTTGCAATAACAGTGTTAAATAAATTAATATCAAAATCAGCCAAAAAGATAGTCCACAAGATTATTTTAGTACCATGTTTGATATATAGTATGGGAGTGAAACGTATATATAAAAAAATACTGGAAGAGCCAAATAAATGCTGTAGCACTGGGTAAAATACACGGGGTGACAATGTATGACAGAATACAGAAATAAATTATTAAGGATGAATGTAAAAGTATGACATGGGTTGAGTAAGATGAAGAGCTCTGTGGAATGGTTATGGCCTGTAGAACGAATGACTGAAAGCAGACTAATAAAACAAATATATAGTGCGAATGTCAGTGTAAGGCGTTCTAGAGGAAGATCAAGGAAAGTGTAATTGGATCATGTGAATTATAATTCAAAATAAGGTAATGCAAGAAGGCAGAGAGATCGTAGGAGTTGTATTAGATGATATATGGATGTGGAAGAGGGAAAATATGTGTGTCGAAATAGGAAATTGTGGATGTGCAAATAATAATGGTCATAATTTAATAAAAATTTAATAAAAATTTTGAAAAATGTCAATACACTCCTTTGCTTTGTAGATAATTTGTCAAAAACGTGTGTCTTTGGAATGCCTTTATACACCATGTAACTAACAATTATATTAGTCTTCGAGAGATACCTCAAAGCCATAAAATTATTTCTCTTTCAGATAGAAGAGAAGTTGTGACATAGATCTACACAAACTTCTTAACAATTTGATTGATGATTTTCCTGCTGACTGAAATTTTATTTTACGTCCCTCCGAGACCGTCAAGACTCGGCAGACTATTTTTTCCTAATATTTCAAAATCAACAATATATAATCGAGCCTGCATATTGTACGATAGGTTAACCGTAAAGCCGGATCTGTTCGATTCGAGCTTTATCTCAGTTAAGGCACGTTCTCACGGTTCAAGTTTAGTTGACCGATTAAAGTTGATCAACAAAAGTTGAATACGACTTGAAAAAGTTGAATACGACTCAGTTTTTGTTCACACGTTTCAATAGGGCCTTTAGATAACAACTGAAATCCATGATAACCAACCTTACATGTATATTTAAATAAACATAGATTTAAAATTTAAAAAAATAAAAATATTCAAAGATAACAACGCCTAGATATACTTGTTACTTCTCCCTTTCACATAATCGATCCCTTCCCTTTCCCTTTCCCACATTCTTTATTCTTCTTAAAACTATTGTAAGGATATAATGTAATTGGCTTTTAGTTATATTTGTATTCATCACATGTTGTTATTATTTAAGAAAGCTATATTATTTCTTAAATTAATAAATACCATCAGCCTGGTTACACTTCGGAACGACTAGATACCATGCTTTAGACCAGTCATCCCTAAAGTATGATCGAAACAACCCAAAGTAAAATGAACAAAATGATCGAACTCTCCTAATATCTTGAATAGTAGTATCTCCTAACTATCGAACTGTCGTGTTTAATCCAAGTATATCTATCTGTTTGCAGATGGGCAACAGCTTTAACATACATGCGCGTGTTTAAACCAGGGGTCTCCAAACTTTTTAGCCTAAAGGCCACCTTAGCCCTTGGAACTTAGTGACTCCTCCACTAAGTTCCAAGGGCTAAGGCCTAGCTAGCTCATCATACCAACATACTGTAGTTTTGAATTACGCGCAAATTTTCGTATTGGGACTAGCCGGCGAGTGAGATATCTATGGCGCAGGGAGCGGGGGTGGACTCCGCTCCGTTCGCAATTTCAGTTGGTACTTACGGGCAAGTGTCAAGGAAATTCAATTGCGGCAGAGATAGCCGATGCGTGAAAAGCGAAATATAGTGCGACTAGTGTGTTTTGTGACTATGTCATAATCGTTAAATAAAAACATCTGATTATTATTTTGTATGATTTACTTAAATTATAAATTTTACAATGTAATCAAAATAAACTACGACGGGCCGGATACCGGGCATATCCGGCCCACTACCGCGTGCCGGATTGGTGGTGTTCGCGAGCCGGTGTTGGCCCGCGGGCCGTAGTTTGGAGACCCCTGGTTTAAACCATTCGTTGTCGTTGCTGGGCCTCATAGTCGAGGATCCTGTTGTCATTCCAACGTCAATTCAGTTGGAAAGCGAAGTTGTGCCGTGATTGTTTTTCAGTGAGTGAATGGTCATAACTGTTATAAAAAAAACTAAATCAATACAAATTATACAAAAAAATAATTTAAATCAAAACATGAATTAAGTAAACTATAAAACATAGTACCTATATGTGAACAACTACATTTAAAAACGTCAAAATTTGAAAAAAATAGTCAATTTATAAGTATGGCCCTATCCTCGTCTTTGCTGGGTGTCGTAGTCGAGAATCCTCTCGACATTTCAATATCAATTCAATTGGAAATCCAAGCTGTGCTATAGAGTTTATTTTTAAGTGAGTGAGCCGTTGCACACCAGTAAACTCACTGGCTACACCGTTGTACTGGATCCGATGCCACACTGAAGTGTGACAATCGGAACACATCGGCATGTTTTTTTTTCTCTCTTTTCGAAAGCATCAAAATGGCCGAAATCAGAAATATCCTTATACCCCCTAATACTAGATGGAAATTTTATGGCCTTTTGCAACGAAAACACTTTTAGAATTTCAACTGTGTAATTTTATTTGTATAATCGTTGAATCACATTAAAGTACTCGTATAATAATAACAGTATTGTGGAATTAATAATAACGATGATGTTAGCATCGATGTGGCTTTAATAATAATGATGCTGACTCTGATATGACGTCCTATTTAAAGCGAAGCGCCTTCTGATAACGTACCCCCGACCCTTAGATAATCAAGAAAGAATTTGGTCGGGTATTTATCGGTGCGCTTTGTAAGGTCAAGTCGATATTAGACAACAATTTGTCTGTGTCTCGTTCGATGTTTACTTTTATTTAGTGATATCAAATCTTTATTGAATTTGGATAGTAAACAGTTCATGATAATTCCAACAAGATAATAAATTTAAACATAATGCATTGAGTTAAGTTTGACATACACGTGATAACACTAATATTTATTGGATGTAGATAACATAGTACATGATATGGTTAATATTGATAAGCTTAACATTGGTATAGATACGTTACATGAATACTTATAATATTTATTGGATGTAGATAACATAGTACGTGATATGGTTAACATTGATAAGCTTAACATTGGTATGGATACGTTACATGATTACTTATAATATTTATTGGATGTAGATAACATAGTACATGATATAGTTAACATTGATAAGCTTAACATTGATATGGATACATTACATGATTACTTATAATATTTATTGGATGTGGATAACAGAGTATATGATAAGATTAACATTGGTATAGATACATTACAGAAAAATGGCTTTATCATTTGAAGATAATAGTAAAGCGCGGAGCTCGAATTGGCGACCTTCCGTACAAAAGTCCAGTACGTTATCGTGTTCAAACCGTTCCACGCACAGATACCATCAGCATATTTAAGCACTTGAAATTTTGTATTACACTTTCCATTAATACAGTTCAACTTGGCAGAATTCTCCAACCAACCAGGAATATGTTAAACAAGTCATCGGTGAAAATCAGGCTACACTTTTTGTCTACTAACGAAAATCGAATCCGCTACCCCCAGACCGGAAGACAAGTAAGTACCTTATCAACTAGACGACGAAGGTAGACGTTTTTTTATCTGATATGTTACAATATAACTTGCATATTTTTTAATATCTGAATTATTCCAAGTATTAAATTAATCTTTTTAGTTTTTCTATTTAAAAACGTAACACTTTTGATTCGTCTATTTCCATTTTACACAGTACTTAATTAAATAAAACATGAAATTGCTCGCACTATTTCCCGTCATTAATTTCATGACAAGTACTTAACATATCACTTCGCAGTATTTTTTTCTATTTATTTGGGTTAGTCGCATAAATATTTAATTATCCTAATTGCAGCACTGGCGTTCGATGACGTAAGCACCATTCTATGAACCTCTTCGTAGACGCTATCACATGGATCGTATTTATAGCCGCCCTTGAGACAGTTTTTCTGCGAAACGAAGGAAAACTGGGCACGTTTACTGAGTATTTCTTTAATCTCGCGTAAATTTAGCCGTATTTCTATATTTAAATGCCCACAGGGGTGAAGGTATAGGAAAAAATAATTATGGAAATTTTTAATTAAAAATAAAATTAAACACGAACTTGGCACATATGGGCGTTGGGTTGGGCTATAACTAGTATAAATAAGGGCTTTAAGTATAAATCAATCCAACAAACTATCCCTTTGAAACCATGGTTTAATATATTATAATAAGAATGAACAAGATGGAAGTGTCTGTCATGTGTCGTATGCGGAAGGGCTACTGCGTGGTGGCTAGCCCCCTTCACATAATGAGTATTGTGAAGAATCATAGTTGCGATTATGGTCTGGATGTTGGAACAATAGACCGTGTATTTTTCGGTCGTTGATTTACTAAAAGCCATATCTTTACCGCGTCCAATGAATGTTGTGATCTTCTTTCTTCGAGGAATTTTTCCACTTATAGATCGATTGTTCAATTTTTTAAGCTTAGTCAGTTGAAACTTGTTGAAGGTTTTTTTTTAATATTGCCTCATATATTAGGTCCTTACATATGAAATTGGCGTTTTGCCGTACTGGCAACTTTGATCTCAAATATCTTCTCTTTGGTTAGGAATTCCAAATTAAAATTTATACAGCTATTTACTCAAGTATTTGTGTTTCGAAAATTATAATTCATTTGTTTTTTCCTCAATTATTTTTTTTCTTTGCGTCACTCAGTTTACAAAATGGAAAACTTGAAATATCGCGTTATTTACGAGTACGAGTTCCACCGTGGCACCAGTGCTGCAGAAACGGCTCGAAGGATTAATGATGTGTATGGCGACGGTGCCGCAAAAGAAAACACAGTGCGTTTTTGGTTCCAACGTTTTCGTTCTGGAAATTTCGACCTGCAGAACAAGCCCTGTGGACGGCCGGAGACCAAAGTTGATAATGAAGAATTGAAGGCTATTGTGGAAGCGGATCCATCGCAAACCACGTCCGAGTTAGCTGCAGGCTGCGGTGTTAGTGATAAAACTGTTTTAATCCACTTGAAGCAAATTGGGAAGGTGAAAGAGCTTGAAAAGTGGGTACCTCACGAATTGAGTGAAGCAAATCAACAAACGCGCGTTGACTGCTGCGTTGCATTACTCAACCGGCACAATAATGAAGGGATTTTGAATCGAATCATTACCTGTGATGAAAAGTGGATCCTGTATGATAATCGGAAGCGCTCATCGCAATGGCTGAACCCTGCCGAACCAGCCAAACCATGCCCCAAGCGAAAATTGACTCCAAAAAAGTTACTTGTGAGCGTTTGGTGGACTAGTGCTGGTGTCGTTCACTACAGCTTTCTTAAATCTGGCCAGACGATTACGGCAGATGTCTTTTGTCAGCAACTGCAAACCATGATGGAAAAGCTAGCTGCTAAACAACCGAGGCTGGTTAATCGCTCTAGGCCACTGCTGCTTCATGATAACGCTAGACCACACACTGCACAACAGACGGCTACCAAATTAGAAGAGCTTCAATTGGAATGTCTAAGACATCCACCGTACTCTCCGGACCTTGCCCCAACAGATTACTATTTTTTTCGAAATTTGGATAACTTCTTGCAAGGGAAAAAATTCAACTCCGATGGGGCAGTCCAAACCGACTTCAAAGATTTTATTGATTCCCGTCCGAATGGTTTTTTTAGTAAAGGGATCGATGAGTTCTACCTATGAGATGGCAAAAGTGCATAGATAGCAATGGTACATACTTTGATTAAATAAATATATTATATTAAAAAAAAATCAACTTTATGTTCCTCCCAAACAAAACGCCAATTTCATATGTAAGGACCTAATAATTGCATAATGACTTTAATTTGGTGGCACAAATCATCCTAGTTTATATGGATTGCCTATATAAAAAAAACTACTAAAAAATTATAGAAACAAAATAATCCATTGTTAATGGATTTTGGGGTGCTGAATCCGACAGTGAAAATATCTTTTGTTGATTGTTGTTTTCATGTTATACAAGGAAACGTAACTGAAATCACCCGGAAATGTTATATCGTATGCCCTATAAACGAGTACATACACGTATGTAACCTTAAACGGATCGGAAAAAGTAATGCCGTTGTAACAAACATATAAAACGTATTCTAAGTTGCATAAATTGAGGAAAACACGAATAGTTGATTTGTACATATATACATTATATACCGTTTTCCTGTCAGGGTAGGTAGAGAGGAGAGAGCTCCAAAGTTTCCTGTCTCGGCATACCTCTTATACACTTTGTCATTAAACTCTTACGATTTCTCTGACGTAGAAAGTAGAAAACGTTTCCTTCTTTCAAAATGTCCACTTGACCTAACCATACTTTCCTTGGTCTTACTATACCACGTCCTCTACTCACATTTTCACTGCATATTTAGTTTGTTGGTATTTTTTCATTCATTCGTTAATATATATTCTATATGTCGTCTGCGCCGCTGACGATATATGTGTACGAAGTTTTTTTATACCTTGTAAAATCAAATATAGGTAGATAATATTGTTTTACCTTGAACTAGTGGGTTTTGCTTGTAGATACAATATCAACTGTCTTTGAATTGCTCTGGAGGACTTGAAAATCACGTAGCAGATTCCAATAGCATTTGGGAGAACCATGAACCACATGGCAAGGTGGGTAATATTTCGTGATATTACCCACCCCCTATATCTGCGACAGATATAGTCTATTCATTAAATTCTCGAAAAATCCAGTTCTTCTTGTTCTATGTAAGCGTTGTTCCACTAATAACAAATCTAATTATGTGTTCCACTTCTAAAACCTTTGATATCTCTATAAATATTATAAATACTGCGTAATACATTTACACACTGAATGAAAAAATAATATTAATAATAATTATCACTTATCGGTCACATAAGAGATATTTTGTGAAAATCGGGAATAAATTAATCGATACAATTAAACGTGTGCCAGTGTGTCACGTAGGTATGATATATTCATTCTAAAAACCGCTATGGGTGAGGAAGCGACGCTATTCACGTCTCACTCTACTTCGGTATATGGGAACGCAAGAAATATAATCTCAGTTCGCTCGCTTCTCTCGTTCAGTTCAGCGGGGTTTCGTTCGAGATGGTCGCTTCGCCCGTTTTGTGAACGTTGTCCGATGTTTTTTTTTCATGTTTTCAGCAATTAAGTTTCAATTATTATCACTTTTGACTTCAAATTTAATTAATTGAAGCGATTGGCTATGAATATTCTTATTTTTTACGATTTTAAATCGCACTTTTTTTACATGTGTATTGATGTGTATTGAATACACAGCACCGGAACGGGCGGATTTTTTAGCACAGGAAGGGAAAGGTTAACCTCGGGTATGTTTGTTATCGTGAAGCTAGTGAGGAATTGTTAGATAAACTCCTAAATATTGAAGTTCGGTTTATATTTAACCAAACAATTTTTACATACAAATATCGTGTCAGTAAATTACTTATATCTTGATGTGTTAAGCTCAGTAATTATTCATTTCTCATCGAGTCAAGCACAGTAAATTACATATATCTAATTGTGCCAAGCACGGTAAATTACATATATCTCACTGTGTTACAATTACACAATGATATGCAACTAAGCGCAGTAAATTGTATATCATTGTGTCTAGCTCTGTAAAGCACACTGTCTCATCATGTTATTATAATTGTAGTAAATTAAATTTTAAAAACTTTCATAGATTTGAAAAATAATGTATATTAAATTACTTATTAATTGAATAGATCGTTATTTCAAGCATTGTTAACCCTTATCAGTACAATTGTATATGGTACCTATATTTGTTAGCAGTAGGAATTATTTAATTTAATTTTTAAAATAATAATATTTTTCAATGTTTTTCAATGAACTCAAATTAACCGTACCTGTCGTGCGCAAAATTTTATATTTAAAGCAAGAGTAAACACGTCATCGGTCAACCGACACCTGAGTTAAAGTATACATGTCGGCTGTGCGCCGACCATTAAGTGCTAAGGGTTAATAAAAACTTGACTATTAAAACAAATAAATTCTAATATGAAATGGTTTACAATAAAGTAATAAAGTCATTCAATGTTTATTTGATTGATAATAATTGTTCATAGCGTGTATTATATTTTTTAGTAAAAACCAATAAAAAATATTGGTTTTTATTAAAATTTTGTGGCGGCAATTTCGCTTTTCGGAAATGGGCGCCATCACTTTTAGTAGAAGCCTTACTTATAGTATAGAATAATGTTATTCTAGAATGTCAGAGGGCAGTTGTTCTAGCTTCTTACGATCCAGAAGAACGATCAGTTTTTAGAATTTCATTTGTAGATTTTCAGTGAGCCAACCTAGCAATTCTTAATGATTTATTTTTGTCTTGTTACAAAGAATCGCTACAGACAATGAAAAGTTGCTGTCAGTTTTCTCAGCAATATGAATTTATTTGGCAACGGAATTTAAAAAAAAAACTTAACAGCTGAGTTTTGACAATTTTAACCACGGAGTGCTAGGATGCATGTTTTTATCGGAAGGTTTAAGGTTTGATTCCCGTTAGTCTATTTGTTATCTTCTCCCTGACTCCATCCCAACTCACTGTCTGCGAAGACTGTTGGGGTCAGCTCTCCTCGTCCTCAGGCTGTATGCTCTTCTGTCCCGGACTACGTCCCCCAGGCCGTGCCTCTGCATCAGGTTATCTTTTTACACCACCCATGAATTATTTGGTCTTCCTCTGGTTGTTATTCGAGGAAGATCCATAGAGATTACCTGGTTCACAATGTGATCGGGTGCTCTGCGTCCAACGTGCCCATACCATCTCAATCGCATCTCCTCCATCTTACTGTTGATGTCTGTAATACCTAGGCTTCCACGAATGCGTGAGCTTTTTATTTTGTCTCTTAGGGACACACCAGCTGATCATCTTAGCATGTGCATTTCAGCAGTTTCTAGTTGCCTATTTTTCAGCAGTTTTGTAGTAGTCTATTTGTTATCATATTCAAGCAATTTAAAAACCTCGTGATTGTTTAGAAGGGATTGCTTTTAAAATGGAGATAATCCGGTATGTGCTTGTTTTGTAGAATAAATAATTTATAAAAATATGATATATTAAATTTCATACAAAAAATTATTTCACTTAATAAATTTGACATACTAAATTACATTAATTAATTTGACATAGTAAATTACATTAATTAATAATAAAAAACAAATCAATTTATTTTATCGCTATACACTTTCGTTGAATAAGTCTTTGTAGACATAACTAAGCCGCTTCACAAGAAAGAACATACTTTTATTTTTATAAGTTTATTTTAGCTTTGACTAAAATGATTGTAGTTTTCTTTCATCGTATTGTATTAAACATTCATTGTATACAGTACAACCTGGTGTTTCTATTGCTATATGGCAATATCTTCTAACAAACAAGAAAAATCGTGGTTCCTCCTTTTTCCGTCATTCTTTTACGTCAGACTGGAACCAGTTACCGGCTATACGATGCGTTCAAAAGTGCTCGCACTCAGCTCAAGCATAACATTCGCACGGCTTATAAGGACTTCATAAGGAACTTAGAATGTCGAATGGTACGTGAACCAAAACTATTTTGGAATCATATTAAATCCATGCGTAACGATTCTCCTGTGCTTAATGTTATGAATTGGGATGGGAATCAAATAACTGGTCCCGAAATATCTTCTGCATTCGCAAATTATTTTTCAACAGTTTATTGTAGGGACTCCGAGGCATTTGTTTTTGATGAACGCCATACTTCCTCGGGATTTAACCTAAGCATCACTACATTTGATATACTCAAACAAATAAAGTTGATTCATTGATCCGAAGCAAACCAGAAAGCATTGCTTGCATTTGGAGCCCGGTGGGGGCGCAGAACTCACTCATGATGGAGAAAGTTCAAAAAAAATATCTACGATATCTCTATCTGAGAGAGTTCGGTGTCTATCCATGGTTTTATCCTACTTAGTTTCTGCTGGGCATGCTCGGGTATAATTCCTTGAGCGTAAGAAGAAATCTGCTTCTCCTGGTATACGTTTTCAAACTCGTTCGAGGAGTTGTGACTGTCCAGCATTACTACAAAGATTAGCGTTGAATGTTCCTAACAATTATACTAGACTGCGCCAGCAAGAACTGTTCTCAATAACATACGCAAGAACGGGTATTCCAGCCGCTATGCCTGTTGGAAGGGCCTTAACTCTTGTGAACGGGACTGCTTCGGATATTGACATATTTCATATCACATTACCAAAAGCAAAAGTAAATTTTCTTCTAAGATTGAGCGCATTTGAAAGCACTCATCAACGTACTTAAGTGACTGTGATTATATGTGTATCATATGTTTGTGTGTATATATGTATGCATATACATTATGTTTTATAATTTTTTTTTCTATGTAATTTTTCTTTATTTTTAATATGTCTTGTATTTTTCAAAGTAATTGGGCTAAGCCTGTTTTGAAAAAATAAATTGACTATCACCTTCGTTGGCTTACTTCAAACAGCGGCTTAAAAATATATTACGTGTCTCTTCACTGACGAAATGTATTTCTCCATAGCTCCTATTTTGTTAACCTTTCCATTCTTCTTTCTCCTTGTCCAAGTGTTGGTGACATTTGCATGTACATATAATGTTTTAATATTTTTTAAATTAATTTTTTAATGTTATAAATATGTTAAAGTTAACGTTTATTTTTTAATATAACGTTGTAACATTTTACCAAACCTTTATTCACGTAACCCTCGTCTGATTGGTTGGATGAGGGGAAAACCTTGAAACCGGTAGGGTTATACCGTTATATAAAGTGGAATAAACAGTGTTAGACTGAACAAATTACAATGTATTTAAACCTCCACAGTGTTAATGCCTTAACTATAAATAATATTATATTTTACCTTTATATTATTTATAGTTAAGGTGTTAACACTGTGGCAGTTTAAAGACAGTCTAATTTGTTAAGTCTTGTTTGTGCTAGGTGAAAGTCTTGAAATCAGTAAGGTTAAACCGTTATATTAAGTGAAATAAACAATGTTTAACTAAACAAATTACAATATTTTAAATATTTCAACGAAAAATTCCTTTATAATTGGCCGATAGCGATCGCAATCCTCGTCACATTCACTGACCGACCTAAGTCAGTTTAAATTATTAAGCTCTACGTGATGGCAAACACGAGAAATAGCCACTGTTTGCCTCTTGTGCTTGAGAAGTGTACAAATTATTGTAGTGGAACCGCCCAAACATAGTGCAGCAGTTGTTACCAAGCTTTTATTCAAATTGAAAAAAAAATAATTTTATTGTAATAAAATATTTTCGACTTTGAATTGGAATTTTTCAATTAAGAACTAAGAAAAATTGACACAGTCGAGATAAAGAACTCTACTCGGGTTGATCTATGTCTAAATGATTCGTAACCTTTGTAGCCTATTTGGTAGAACGTTTGTCTTCCAACATGGCCACAATTAATCGAGCCTTTGGGCTTAGAATTACTGGAGTAGGTTCGGAACTCGCGGTTCGATATCGCACATGTCAACAATTAATAGTACCTCGCATGTAAAGATATCACAACATTCGCACATGTTAGTCTTGTTACCATGCGATCTCTTTTACCAGACAGGGGCCATTTTTTGTAGGTTTTTCGGGTATCATTGGACACCTAATACGCCTTGGTGGAAGTCAAGCATCCTTTCAACCAGTGAATGGGGTCGATATATTATAATATAATATATTAATGATTTTATTTTTTTGGCACTAAACAATCCTCCTTTGTTAAGAGTTCGAGTCTTATTTTATATGTACGTACTTTCATCACATATGTACGCCATACCCCTTGCGGAGTAGGTATATAACAAATATTCACTATTTTCCATCCAAATATACATCTTTCACTTCCTCTATATTCATATATTTCGTTATGCACAATCTTCAATCATTCTTGTTTCTCACTTTACCTTCTTTACCCCACTTCTAACTTGTACCAAACCATCTTAAAATTCCGTTCTTCATCTTACTTAAAACATCCATTTTATCCATGTATTCATTTGTGATGCCTTCATTCCACCTTCTTTCATACATTGACACTCCACAAATGTTCCTGAGTGCACACATATCCACAGCATTAATCTTACTCTTATCCTTATTCTGCCAAGTTCAAGTTTCACTTTCATACATCAAGGTGAACACCAACACACTATAATGAATGATCAATTTTTGCTGCTGTTGAAATTGCGCGGTTTTTTGTACATACTATTAAGTGGAATAAACGGAGGTTTACCTTGTTCTCTATTGCAATGCTTCTTTAACGGTATTTATAATAATAAGAGTTTTTAATAAATGTTTTACCCAGAATTACACTTCTGACGTGTAATCGTTAAGTAATCCTTTCGACATTGATCCTTTCCATTTTTAGTTTACATAATAGTTAGTTGCCGAAGTATACCCGAAATGGCGGGATGTACGAGTACAATACGTGTAAGGTCCATAATTACTCCACGATAAGTCGTTACGACTTACCGTTTCCAAAAATCAAATAATTGAAACTATAAAGATCTTTTTTTTAACGAAATATCCGAGTATTGAAGGAGCCTAGAGCACCTGAACTTTCCTTATATTTGTTTTATCTGAGTGTGTTAAGGATAGATTCAAGTATTTTATTTTTTTATTTTTTTATTTTATTTTTATTTTTTTATTTTTTTTTATCCACTTTGCACGGATTTCTCCTGTTACACAAAGAGGGTTTGCTTCTAGCGTTAGCTTATTCGTTAGGAATAATATCAGCCAGGATTCTTCTCATACTGCTAGACGGTACCGAGAATATATCAACCGTGTCATTCAGTTGGTTCAATATCTCTATACCACGGGTGACTGAGTGTTTAGCCATGATATTGAAGTCAACATCAATAAGATGTTGAAGTCAACATCAATAAAAGCTTTGGCAGTTCTAAATCCTTTATTTATTTACTCAATTATACTATTTACATAAACAAAAATATTGACATAATGTATTTAAGTATAGTATTATTTTAATTATCAAATTACTATTTAGGGGAAGCTATTTAATGTTGATTGTGAAGGGATTTGGAGTAAAGATTATCTTAAATTATATAGGATGCTAATTACTAAGGATACTTAAACATGTTAGATGTTTTTTTTAATACATTATAGTTCAAGGAACATTTTAAAGGGATTAAAATTTTATGTTAGGTAGATATTTTCATTGTGAATGATTCCAAGTAAGTCCAGGTAAATTTCTGTACAGGCGTTGTTCCACTAAAAACAAATCTACACGTAAGCTATTTACCATTATAAAACAAGTGTTCCACAATTATGTAAATCTACTTGGCTAAATATGGTAATATTTTGTAATTTACATACATATGAATATTAAATATGCATATTGATATTAAACAATTTTAAATATTGACTCTGTAATTACGAGTACTTTTTTATTATTACTATAGTATTATTACTACTGTCTTTTGTATCTACGTGATAGTTTAAGATAAAGTTTTGTCAATAATTTTAAGTATTTGCATAACTTGTCATACGTGCATTTGTATATAAAAGACACCGTTGTGTCGTAAATTAAATAAATTTAATCACCATAAAAAACATACCTTATGTTAATACGAGATTTTACCTTAAAATACATATCTACATCTATAACCTTAATTGCAAAGAAAGATTTAAGTTATGTTAATTAAACGTTTCAAACTAAATTTATTAGAAATAGATAAACATATTAATATTTCAGGAGGGTATAACTCACATTTGACAAACATCTGAAAAATAATAATTAACACCTAAATTTATTACAATTACGTACACACAAATAATTAAGCAGGTTTCTCCACTATGACTATTCCTAGTAAACATTAAAATAATTATCTAAATTTGTATTATTTCGTCAATTTATATAGGAACACTATTGTACAAGGCAGAAGTGTAATTATAAACTATGGCAAACCTTAAAATTATATTTATTGATTACAGTAAAAAAACAAACGGAATGAATGTTTAAGATAATAAAAATATATTTACTCGTAACTCCGTTTGATTCCTTTGCAAATAAGGTTATACATAGGAGTATATTGTTAAGTAATATAAAGCTCAAATAATTAGCAAATGGTATTATCCATAAGAATTAGGGATTTTCTACGAAAATCAAATCGTTATATTCAATTTCCTATAATCCTTTGACAAAGAACTCATAAACAATAACTTGTTTACACGATACATAGAAAGTATTTCAAATTAAAATTAATCCTCTTAAAAAATAACCTGATGAAAAAAATCGTTTACCTTAATCTTTTTTTCCAATAAAGGTCATACATGCAAATAGATTTGGGTTTTTCTACTGGTTGAATTGTTTACTTGAGCTTACTTAAATCCCTTCACAATTAAAGTGTCTTTTTAACACATCATTTAAATTATAATTAATACCTAAAAATGTGACTCTAAACATACAAGAAATTGTATTTCAAAGGTGTAAATATCTCTTAGCAATTAAGACACTGTCAAATGTAAGGTAATTTAAATTCTTAATCAGTTGACAATCAATATTGAACATGTTCATCTAAAAATTCCCAGAATGCGGAATGAAGAGAACAGGGATTAATGTGAATTTAAAGAGGATGTGTTGAATAAGATAAAGAAGATCATACTGATATGGTTTGGGCGTGTGAAACGAATGGTTGAATAAATGCTAACAACACAAATTAATAGTGCAAAAGTGAGTGGAAGGCATGTAAGAGGAAGACCAATGATAGAAAGGTTGGATCAAGTAAATTATACTCTGAACGATGGAAACGTAGAATGTTAGAGATATCGTAGAAGTTGTATGAGGTGTATGGATGTGGAAATGTTTGTGGATATAGGAAAGTCTGACGCTCTGTCCTATCTAACTATACCGTTAGGGAAATGCGTTATGTATATATGATTTTATGTAAAAAGTTATTTAAACTGTACTTATAGCATACACAGTATGTCAGCATTTTTGTGTATATAAAACCACGTAGCTTAGCTTCAACTACAGTTTGACAAGGCCACCGGATGACGAAAGATTTGACACTGAATAAATAATTAAAGAATAATGCCATGTTTACACGAGCTTAGTACTTGTCATTGGTGCTTCTCACTCGCACTTGTATCAACGTGTAAACAAGCATATTATCTACTAAGCATTAGTAAATCTGGCAAGTGCAAGTGAATAGGAGGCCGACATATTTACTAACCAAGAAGCTACCCCCACCACAATTTAACTAAGTACTTGTCGCTTGCAGAGTCGTCTAAACAGCCGATGCAAGTGTTAAGTGACAAATTGAAACGGCAGGTGAGCGCACTCGTTCTATTTTTGGTAATTTTACACATTTCTCAAAACAAGGCAGACAGATGTCGTGCTACTAACACCTCTTCCTAACACCAACGTGTAAACAATTTCTTCTCGCTTGTCACTAAGCAGCTTAGTACAAACGATAAGTACTAATCTCGTGTAAACATGGCATAACGATCTGGCAAAGTGTTTAGTTTGAATTTTCATGATTGAAAATTAAATATAACAGTTCACTACTGAGCTAGGCGTACGCCAACCCTAAAGCTGGTAGATTTCACAAAACAAGTTTCCTTCTTTCACGCATTTCTAAAACGTTATTCTTATTACAATCTCTCTTCTGTCCAAGTTTAACATGTCCATTAATTGCATAAATTGACCAGTCGTTATACGTGACTCATGAGAAAAACCAAAGAGTTTAAAATGAGGCCACGAATCAAATTGTTCGTAACCACTGTTACAACACGTAACGCTAAGGTAGTCGGGGAGGCTAGACTCCGATCGAGTAGCTTTTCGCGGAAATCACACCAGACCAATCTAAGGTGAAACGCCGCGGGGAAAATCAATAGCGTCACTACCTCTGGAGGTCTGTTGGCTTCAAAGTCATTAGCGAATGGATTAACTGACCGTAATTTTACTTTCACTTCGGATTAATATTGTAGACCATTGGGACTATTGGTTATTTAGATAGTTGATGAGTTTGCAACCTCAATAAAAAGTCATTGAAAAAAATTAAATGCGTTTTATATTTTAGGCGTTAACATTGTGGAGTTTATAAAGACATTGTAATTGATTTACTAAAAAGATATTTTTTCTACTTAAGCTAATGGTATAACCCTACCGGTTTCAAGGTTTCACATTATCATCAGAGGAGCACAAACAATACTAGATTAAGTTGAACAAACATTTTGTAGTAAAAAAATATAAAATATTTTGATTTTAACTTTGTGGAATTCGTATAACAATACATAACAAGTAGTTATATTTTCCCCCTTTAAATTAATTTTATCATTGTCATAATTATGTATATGCACACGTAATATAAATATTGATAATATTTTTTTAGTGTATGGATGCAGAAGAGGCGAAGGATGTTTGTATCGAGATAGGAAAGTCTGGTGGACTGTCCTTTCTGCTTATCCTTACAGGGAAATAGCTTGGTATGTATTCATGTATTTTTTATACCTCATCAATAAATACCACAGTCTTGTGTGTCGTCGTTGCTGGGCCTTGTAGTCGAGAATCCCCTCGTCATTCTACTATCGATTTAACTGAGTGATCCGTTGCACACCAGCAAACTCACCGGCCACACCGCGGTACTGGATCCGATGACACATTGAACTAAGACGATCTGAACATACCTGATTTTTTTTTAAAGATATGACCGAAGTCATAGGCATTCGTATACCCCCGAATACTAAGCGGAAAAAATGTTTTTGTCATTCGAGGTGATGTATAAATAAATGCCTGTGATGTCGGATCTTAAGTCCGTCGTCATTACTATTCTTTTCACTCAGGTGTATCGCCACCGGAGAAGTAGTTCTTTTGGGTAGTTTTTTCTTCGTCACTATGTGGAAAATAAAGAAGATTTCGAACTTCTCTTGTAGACTGCGGCAGCATGGTGTTTTATATTGTATTATAGTCCGTAACAGAGTAATATTTTGATACGTACGAATAATATTTTGATATAAATAATGCTTTATACTTTTCTTTAAAAAATATAAGGATGAAACACGTCTGATTAAACTAGGAAGATAGTTCGAAATTTGAACGGAGTGAACATTAAATGATGATATATGATACGTTGATATACAAAGGATTCTCTTCGGTGCGACAGTCCATGCTCAGGAAAAAAAGTTAATTTTTCATGTAGACGTCGAGGATAGCTTAGATAGTTCAATCTGCTGAGAACAGCTGTTCAAGAACAACAGTCCTCAGCATTACTTTGTTATTCCACTCATTGTACGATTGCTTAATCACGTTTTTTTATCTCTTATACCGAGCCTTTCGTCAGGTGAAATGAGCTTGATTTGCTACAGGAGCAAATTTTAGGTCTAACTGATAAATATTTTTCGTCAGGAGTGTGAGCAATTCCTTAATTTTTCAACTCCTAATCAAAATATTTCCTTTAGTACAATAAAACACACATACTTCCTAAATAATATAACTATAGTTTGGCGTAAGCATTGCTTTCGTAATAAACGGGGATCATTTCGCCTGAAAAGAGCCTCAAGAGAAGAGGTAGAGTTCTATCTTGAGATAAAAATACGTGTTACGGGGATTTATATAACATAATTAGTGAAATAACAAGGTAATTTATTTAAAAAAAAACTCACACGGAGTTCCACAAATCTAAAGTCGAAAAGTTTGATAAATAATTAGATCAAAAAGTAATCAATGTATCGTTGATCACGTCTGGGAATACTCAATTATGTATGAATAGTAATTAAAAAATAACTGTCGATTCCATAGTAACATATCAAGAACGTGAGAGATACCATGCTGCTAAAAATTAAATGTATAAATTTAAAGAAAACATTGCGGTCGGATACCTGTAACTGTGTGTGTTATCTACATATTTTGAGTTTCATTACATGAAATAAGAGCGTGCTGATTATGTATTTAGGAGATTATCGGAACTGCGCGTGATTCAAAGGTCTCTCACATTTGGTCATACTATTGTCAGATTGAGGTCAAGTCATTAATTTTATTTGGTGCTGGAGCAATATTCAATGAATTTCTTAAACTCACTTAGCATTGTCGGTCATGGTCTAATGGTTAGCATTCACAATAACCAAACGTTTGATTTCTGGAGGATTCATTTCCGGAGTGGTATATGCTTAGAATATTTTACATATAAATTTATGTTATTCTGTAACTTACGTGCTGATAAAACTGGCATTACATATTTTTTTTACGAAAAACGACATATTGCAGCAGATTAAACCCTCATAGGACTTCTGAACTTTGGGTTTGATTTGTCTAGACCAGTGCTTCCCAATTACTTTCATGTAACGGCCCCCTAAATCTGAAGTAATTAATCCCCCCCCCAAAAAAATCATTTATTTATAGTTGAAGATTTATTTGGAAATAATTATTACAATTAAAATACACATATTTATATTCCACACAAAATTATAGAAACTTGCTCAAAAACTTTTTTTTTAAATAAAAACTATACTCACATGAAACAATTTAATACTCACATGAATATTTGTACTTTGTACTGAATATTTTCGCGACCCCCACGAGAAATCCCGCGGCCCCCAATTTGGGAAGCACTGGTCTAGACCAGTGATTCCTAAAGTAGGCGCTACCGCCCCTAGGGGGCGGAATAAGCCTCATTGGGGCCTCTGGAAGGCAAGAAGGCGGAAAAGTGGTAAAGAATACAAATATATATTTCCTACAAATAAAGTCGTACGTCAGAAAAGTTAATTTTATAGTGGAGCTATTTGAAGTAAAAATACTTTCAGTTTTCTGATTTAAATAATTTTATTAATTTACCTTAATAGTTTAATCACAACTACTGGCTTTGTGTGTGGGAGGGAGGGGCTGATTAAATATGTGCTCTAAAAAGGGGCGGTCGTCCAAAAAAGTTTATGAAACACTGATCTATATTGTGTGCTTGCTGAAGTGTAATAAGTTGCGTACAATATAGCGTTGTTAAATCTGACACGCGATAGGCGATAGAAAATTAAATCTCTCATCTTTTTAGATGTGGGATCAGAATTTCAAGTTTGAGCTATCAAAACGATGTGCTTGCTTAAGTGCAAAAGTACATTCACTGGATGGGATGAAGATATTCTCTACTCAGTCAAACCTATCCTTTCCCGATTCCCAAAAAGATCCAAAAATTTCCAATAAATATCTTAACAGTCAGAACTTATCCGATGAAGGAGTAAGGTGTCCTACCATCGGACCGAAACTCCGAACAAGCTATCCATCACTTGTAAGAGGGTTCGCCAATCATCTTGAATCCTATAATTTTTAGTTTGTTGACCGAGATGAGACTGTAAATTTTCATAAGCAAAGTTTCGAAGTAGATAATAAAATAACTTTTAATAAATCACCATAAACGCTTAGGCCTCGGCCACACGGATAGGAGCCTCGCTTGATGCTTAGAGCTATGTTGCGAGTTAGGTGACATATCCTAGCGAACCAACGTACCGCATACTATCGGAGTGGCCGCACTGCACGCTTCGCGCCACGCTACTTGTCCATTAGTCACCTAGTGAATCTCCTAGCGAACAGACGTGTTGGTTAATTTTATTGTGTCACCAAGTGATTTTACAAGATGGTGAAAGTTTTAATAATAGCTGTGTATAAAAGGGAGCCTTTGTGGAAACCATCGAGCAAATTATACAAAAATGTACCTGTAAAAAAATCACTTTGGAATTAAGTTGCATAGGAAGTAAATAAAAATGGTAAGTTGTAATGAAATCGGTTAGTTTTGAGAGTTGCATCGTTTGTTGACTCAACCGCTCCCAAATGTAAAATGAATTTGTGCGAAGCACTTTGGTGTGGTCAAGCATGAAGTCACCTAGTCTATTAGTCACGTAGCACCTAGCGAAGCACTTCAGTGTGACCTTAGCCTTAGGTAAGCTATGTATACTCGTATATGCTATATTTCATTCGGGCGGAATTCAAGTCTCGGTAAACATGTGTTGCGGTTACCAAATGTATTTAGTAAATAATAAATTAATTTCTTGTTAAATTATTAATTCAGTAGTTGGTACCTTGTGTCAATAAATGTATATGGTATGTTATCTTGTTTGCAAATTACTAGTTCTCTTAATTTCTAGCCATCATTTGTACTGGGAGTCCTAAAAGTCAACTAGAGATTTAAAAGTCTTATTATTTCAAATTTTTTTTATTCATAAATATTTTTATACAGAATAAGAATTCAGACACTTTCCATAGGTGATTTTCAATAATTTTCATGAGTATCTTACCTATGTTAATATACATATTCTGAAAGAAAAAGGAATGAAAAGTCTTTCATTTCAATTTCACTCTCTTGGCCCAACACTGTTTTTAACGGGCGTCCTCTACTACAACTCAGACTTATGCTTACATTGTAAAAAAATTTTGTTCGTATTTCGTCATCTACCTGTTCAACATATCCAAACCACGTTAGAGTTTTCATAAGTATGAAAACTCCGATTGGATTTTAATCTAAGTATAAAAAATCTAATTGGATTTTAATTCAAGTATAATTCATAAGTTTGAAAAATCCCACCATAATTACATTATACCAAAAATGATGATTTAAATTAGAAATATTAATTTTAAAAAGGATTATTCACTGACTTGAGTGCTATTTTGTAGACACAAAATAGCACTCACTTATTCACAAAAATCTAAGAAAGAGAACTAACACCATATGAAATATTTGTCCATTGCATGATTTTGATCCAATTTGAGTTTTCATTTTGTGTTGACTTTATCTCTATGGCGTCAGCCATACAGGTAGGAGCCTCGCTTGGTGCTTAGAGCTACTCTGCGAGCTAGGTGACATATCGCACTGCATACTATCGCAATGGCCACACTGCACGCTACGTGACTAGTCACCTATTGAGTATCCTAGCGAACATACGTGTTTGTTAATTTTATTGTGGAATTTACAAGATGGAAGAAATTCCGCAATTATTTATAGAGAAGTTGAAACTCTCCACTCCATACTTCTAGATAAATTAACATTATGCACTCAACAAGTTCGAATTTGAGATGTTCGAAATTTTAAACTTAAATTCTTTGAGAGAAGTAGCTTTCTGGTTAGTTTTGAGAGTGGCATCGTTTGTTGACTCAACCGCTTCCAAATGTCAAATGAGTTTGTGTGAAGCACTTTGGTGTGGTCATGCATGAAGTCACCTAGTCTATTAGTCACGTAGCACCTAGCCTAGCACTAAGCGAATCACTTTGGTGTGGTCTTAGCCTAAGTAAATCTGGTCTGATTTCTATTGTTTAATTTCAGTTTTATTATATATATCAGTATTAATCACTATGTCATTGCAATTATCGTCGCATAAAGATTTTGTTATCTTAAAACTGGTTTAGGTTAGCGATTTTTGTCGACTTTGTACTACATAATGTTACATTAAACAAAATCCAAATATTTAGTTTTTTATCGTGTACCTTATCAGGTCACGCTTAGATAAGCTAAGCCTCGTAATCGGATTTGATAGACAGCCATATTGTGAGTGGAAGAATTGTTTTGTGTGCAAGTTGCTGCAATTCACCAAGCACACAATCTTGACAGATAAAACCCAAAGTTACGATACCAATTATATTAAAACATAGTTTTTTTTTTGACATAGTTTTATACAACGCACTTTTTGTATTGCTTAAAAGCCTTATAAGAAGCTACGAAATGCATAAATTTAAATGTAAAATGGTCTAAGAGTATAACCAGTCTGGAAGTCAATGCACTAAGAATTGAACCTGGGGCGCCCACTTACATAGCGTGATTGCTAACCGTTAGAACACGGCCGCTGTAGTACAATCATATTCCAAAAGAAAGACCAGGAATTTATTTGAAAAAAATGTGGCAAAAATCAAAGGTTTCGGTATATACTTTGTGGTACTCCACATTAAAATATATATAAGTAATTTTTTATGTTATTTTTACCACCTTGTTGGCTTGTTTCAAACAGTGACTTAAAAAATATTATATCGTTATTCAATGACGAAATGTGTTTCTCTATAACACACATTTTCTTAGCCTTTTCGATCTTCTCCCAATCTCGAGTGTGTTTGGCACATATAATATTTTTTTACTGTTTTTATTCGTTTATTTTTTTAATACTTTATGTATTCTTAAGTTTTCTTTTTTTCCTTTTGAAATATTAATCTTTCACTTATCAATTGACTCTAAACTCTTGTCTAATTAATTGAAATAAACTGCGATTTGGTTATAAACTCGCAATGTGTATATTTTACAATAAAGGAAAAAAAACCCTCCAGAAAAACAAGTTAAGGTGTATGAAGGTTTAAGAGTAAAATCAATCCGGAAGAGACACCAAGTTCCAAACATAGCTGAGGGCCATGATGCTTAGGACACAGCACGCGATAAAGAAGAAAAATGTGTTTAAAATAAATTAAAAATTGAATTCATTTACGCCATATTTAAGACCATACTATGTACTGCCAATAATGGTTTTTTAAAGCCCTGCAGCGGAGTGTTCTAGAGTTTCGTCACGTTTACCATAATGCGAATAAACACATTAAAAAGAAAATAGAATCAGCTGATTAACAGAAACGCTTTGGGGAAAGCTATTTGTGAGACTTTGACGTACGAGTACCATTGACGTTTCTTCACGAGAATATAATATTTTATATTTAGATTTAACAGGGCCGCCGACTGTTCTGAGTATCTTAAGCTGGGAAAATACGGGAATATGGACACGTAAAATTAAAAGAATAAGTTCAAGAAGGATTTAAGATAATTTTATAATACACAATTATTGGTTCCATAACACTAAAACAGGGAGAACGTGGAAACTGAGAATATTCAATGAATTAATCCAAGAAGGATTTAAGATAATTTTATAACACGCAGTTGGCCCATAACACGAAAACAAGGAGAACGTGGAAACTGAGAATATTCAATGAATTAATCCAAGAAGGATTTAAGATAATTTTATAACACACAGTTATTGGCTCTATAACACGAAAATAGGGAGAACGTGGAAACTAAGAATATTAAATGAATTAGTCCAAGAAGGATTTAAAATAATTTTAAAACACACAGTTATTGCCTTCATAACACGAAAACAGGGAGAACGTGGAAACTGAGAATATTCAATTAATTAGTCCAAGAAGGATTTAAGATGATTTTATAACACGCAGTTATTGGCTCCATAACACGAAAACAGGGAGAACGTGGAAACTGAGAATATTCAATGAATTAGTCCAAGAAGGATTAAAGATAATTTTATAACACACAGTTATTGGCTCCGTAACACGAAAACAGGGAGAACGTGGAAACTGAGAATATTCAATGAATTAGTCCAAGAAGGATTTAAGATAATTTTATAACACACAGTTATTGGCTCCATAACACGAAAACAGGGAGAACGTGGAAAATGAGAATATTCAATGAATTAGTCCAAGAAGGATTAAAGATAATTTTATAACACACAGTTATTGGCTCCATAATACGAAAACAGGGAGAACGTGGAAACTGAGAATATTCAATGAATTAGTCCAAGAAGGATTTAAGATAATTTTATAACACACATTTATTGGCTCCATAACACGAAAACCGGGAGAACGTGGAAACTGAGAATATTCAATGAATTAGTCCATGAAGGATTTAAGATAATTTTATAACACACAGTTATTGGCCCCATAACACGAAAACAGGGAGAACGTGGCAACTGAAAATATTCAATACATAAGTCCAAGAACAGTAAGATAATTTTATAATACAAAGTTATTGGCTCCATAACATGAAAACAAAGGAAACTGATAAAATCGAATGAATTAGTTCAAGAATGTCCAAAGCATATTTTGTAATACAGAGGTATTGACTCCATAGCATAAAAATAAAGGGAACGTAGAAATTGAGAAAATTCAATGCACATATAGTACGTTTAAGAATAGTCTAAGATAAGTGTATAATACTCGTATACAGTTATTGGCTCGGTGGCATACAAATAAGGGAAACGTGGATATTAAAAAATCAATAAATAAGTCCGAGAATGATTTTAGATTCTTCTATAATACTTTAGAACATTAGAAATAAAACGAAACTAAAAATAGTTTATTTTTCTCAAATATTGTAACCTCGCAATATTTTTTAGTACTATTTTTTCTACAACTGCAATTATTTTATTTACTTAGATACTTAATTGTAAAGTATACATATGGTGAATTTATTGCCACAAGGTATTCTCTTCCAACCAACCAGACACGAGTTACGTAGATTAGTGTCAATTGGTGTATGAAAGGCTAGAATGTTATATCCAAAAAGAAACAAGATAAACGTACTTAAAGCAAAGAAAAATTAATAGTAAAAGATTTAGTACAAATGTCAACGAAGAATTAGATAGGAGTAGTAGGAATATGAATATGGAAGGGATAAGAAAATAGGAGAAATGGAGAGATATATTTCGTTATTGAGATAAAATATTGGTGAAGTTTGAATACATTTGTACTATATATTTGTTTTGTTAGTCTTCCTTCATTCGTTCCATGTGCTTGAACCATTTTAGAGAGTTCTTCTTCATCTTACTCAACATATCAACCTTAAGTTTACATTAATCTCTAATGAGTTCAGAAAAACTTTCTACGCTGTCTCTACTTGAGGGACTATGTTATGCTCGGTTCTATTCTAGTTTATTTTTATTGGAAATGCTATCTCATAGAACACTAACATATATAGTTGAAGATCCTTTCTACTGGGTGTTGACTTTTTTGCCTGTTCTGGGGTTATCTGATAAACCCTACCGCGTGTAACCTCAGACGTTTTTCATGTGTCACTAAACTCCTTCAAGAACGAATTGTTACTGTTATTGTAAATTTTTCGATATTATTAGTTGATTATATTCTATTCATGATTTTAATTTTTTCCTCATATTTTAATATTGTTTTTTGTTTTTATTATAATTTTGTTACACTTTCCACCTCTAACGTAATATTTAAATAAAAATACAATTGAAAAGTGTATTTTTTAATTTTATTTCATTATCATAATTATTACTATTATTTTATTTCTTTATCATAATTATTACTTTTATTTTATTTCTTTATTATAATTATAACTATTATTTTATTTCTTTATCATAATTATTACTATTGTTTTATTTCTTTATCAAAATTATTCCTATTATTTTATTTCTTTATCATAATTATTACTTTTATTTTATTTCTTTATCAAAATTCTTACTATTATTTTATTTCTTTATCATAATTATTACTATTATTTTATTTCTTTATCATAATTATTACTATTATTTTATTTCTTTATCATAATTATTACTATTATTTTTGTAAACCTGAATTTTACTTCTACACCTATATATAATATTTTATTCTCATTATACGAACTGTCTCCCAGCCCGGAGGTTGCGGATTCAGATCCGGTTGAAACCCAGATAAAAAAAAAGGATTCCAGTCTGGTTTTCCCTTAAGACCTCTTTAACATTTTTCTGGTTGGTTGGAAGAGTTTGCCTCATGGCTATGAGTCCGCCAGGTTGTACCGTTTATAATGAAAGAGTAATACAATATAGCAAATCTAAGTTATTTACCACTATGAAACATTTGTTCCACAGTTACGTAAGTCTACTTGGCTAAATTTGGTAATATTTTGTCAGGAGTATTTATTTTGAATTTCAATATACATATTAATATTAAATACGTTTAAAAAAATAACTTTGTTATTGTTACCATTGCTTTTTTGTATCTTTATGTTAATTTAAGATAAAGTTTTGTATTTTTGTCAATAATTTTAAGTATTTGTATTAACTTGTCATAAGTGTATTTTGTTGTAAAATATACTATTGTGTCGTAAATAAAATTAATATATAAATACAATGATATTGTAATTTGTTTTTATCAAACACTGTTTATTCCACTTTTGTAACGGTATAACACTACCGGTTTCAAGGCTTTCACCTCATCATCAAGGAAGTAAGTACAAACAAGACTCACTGTAAGACTACTAAGTACAAACTGCTCTCCTGATTATGAGGTGAAAACCTTGAAACCGGTAGAGTTATACCGTTACAAAAAGTGGAATAAACAGTGTTTGATAAAAATAAATTACAATATATTTAAACCTCCACAATGTTAATGCCTTAACTATAAATAATAATATAAATACAATGAGTTAACGGAGTCAAGAAGAATGGAAGCTGCTAAATACTTAATTAAACGGTCGGTAAAGAGACTTTGTACACACTTTTTATGAAGGCAACAAATCAGTTATTGAATATAATTAATTGAAACGATCCATTGAGCATAGTTCGACCTGGTCAGTGACAAGAGTTAGTTCAGTAGCGCTAGTGGTCTACTCGTAAATTGACGTTTCAATGACGTATGCAAGACTGTTGACTGACGCACCTTAATGCCGATAGGCGTCACTAACATTGTAAAAACTTGTTTTGTCACTTCAGTTGTGTTTGACAGTCAATGGTAGTTGACAGGTCAAACATTAGGATTTGTGCCGCCTGTGCTGTGTGTGAAAACCATAAAATAGTACCATATCCATGGAGATGAAAACTGTAGAGAGAAAACGTTGTGTTATAATATGGTAATAATACTTTTTTTTGGAATAGCTGCTTAAATTTTTTTTAAATATTTATATTTAATTTTTATTTTATATTAGATCGATTAAGTGTCACATACATACCATCACGCCATTTCCTTGTCAGGGTAGACAGAGAGGACAAAGTGTTAGACTTTCCTATCTCGAGGCTTAGTACCTCTGTGTTGGATATACCACTATACCAAGAAATTTTTGGTCTTCTATGATGAATCCATATATTGAATGCGTTCAGCGTATTTAGCATTCTTCATGGGCCGTGTCAATACCATAAAGTAGAACACTTACATACATACATACCATTACGCCATTTCCCCTGGCATACTTTCCTATCTCAATACACATCTTTCGTACACCTTCTAATAAAACTCCTACATTTCCTTCTTTCAAAATGAACTAACCATCCTTGGCATTTATCTACCACTTCACATATATACTCGTATATAGAAATATATTATCATAATTTAAAATTTTATTGTAGTGTACAATTGGTGAGTTTATTACCAAGTGGTAATCTCTTCCAATCAATTTATAAATTTCTTAACAAAGTCTTGAGTTAAAGATGCAGGATTTTCATTTATGATGAAGAGAAAAAATCATACGATACGAAATAATAAAAACACAATGAAAAAAAATATAAAAATTAACAAGGTCATCAATGGCCTTGAAAGTTAAAGAAGGATGATTAAAAACAAGGTCATCAATAGCCTGGAAAGGTAAAGAAGGATGATTAAAAACAAGGTCATCAATGCCCTGGAAAGGTAAAGAAGGATGATTAAAAACAGGCTATGTCACCGAAGGGAGACATAATATTTTAAATTCGCTTTTTGATAATGTTTATATTCGTATTAAATGAGCTGTTAGCAGGCTGTTTCCTCACTGCTGTCACCAGCATAAAGGTGGTGACAGTAAAAGTTGACGTGAAGAATGAAGAGCGCTGAACTAGAAAAATAAAAATGTTATGTCTGCTGGAACTTTGTGCAAGACTAATCGGAAATATGTAGAGGTATTGATCTTTGGTTGTATACAGTACAAGATGATGACCAAATCAAGGCTTCGATCGAAAAAAATCATTGTTCTACGACACGAGATTACCGAGAAACTGAAAATATTGAAAACCACCGTCCGCGAGCGATTGGTGTAATTTAGGGTTTGAATTTGACCTAAAAGTACGAAATCACTTTTCGAACAACTTAATATAAATTAAGCAGAAATTGAGTACGGCCGCTCCTTGGAATAGTTCCCTATGTGCACCGTATATTATATATTGCATATACTCGTATTTGCAAATGGGCTCAACTCAAAACCGGTTTTTGGTATATTTGAAATACTATATTAACGCGATGCATTCCTTTTTGTAAAAATTAAGTTTTGGTGTGCATACATACCATCACGTCATTTCATTTCTGGAGTAAGCAGATATACATAGCGCCAGACCTTATGTATTTAAAACTATATTGTAAAAACAATCTGGTGGGCTTATTACCAGGCGGCAATCTCTTCCAACCGACCACACAAAAGTAAATAAAGCAAGTTACATGGTCACAAGAACTATTCAAATGATATATTATTTATGCGTATAGTTAGCATTAATACATATATTCCCATGATTTCACTGCTGCTTGCTGAAGTTGTTTCCTGCCTCGTTCCACCCACAATCCCCAACCCGGCTTTTTCCCATTAGAAGCGTGTATATCGGTACCAGTTCGAACAAAATTCGTTCTTGTTAGTGTTCCTCTGAAGATGAGGTTAAAACCTTGAAACCGGAAGTGTTATACCATTATATAAAGCGGAATAAACAGTGTGAACTAAACAAATTACAATATTCAAATAATTATTCATCTTAATTAAATTTATGGACATATACATATTAAGTAAAAGTGAGATATTGTCAATCGAAGGAAAAGAAAGGGATGTTGGAGAGGAAGGAAAAATCAGGAATCACTTTCCTATCTTAACACATATATTTCACTTCTTCCACATTCATACACCTTCTCATACAGCTCCTACGATTTCCTTCTTACAAAATTTCATTCACCTGATCCAATCAGTAGTCTTTCTTTACCGAGCCTTACTAACTCACATTTGTACTACATATTTGTTTTGTTAGTATTTGTTAATTCATTCGTTCAACGTGGCCAAATCTATCTTGTCATAATGTTTTAGTGTAACATATAAATTTCTATAGCTTTTACCAAATAAGTCTTAAAATTTTGAATTGTTTTATACACGTTTTTTTGCATTTATTATGTTTGGTCCTTGTATGAATTAGGGAAACCTGTAATATCCAAAGGACTTGAAAAATTAAATAATAAATTAAGTTAAAAAAACCAACACCGTGTTCTTCGTTTATCTTGCTCAATACATCAGCGTTAACATAAGTTCACATTCTCAACATTATGTATTATGTCATACAGAGTTTTTATGTTTTATTAATTATAATTTCAATTTATCAGCTAAACCTTAAATGAAAATGAGTAAAGACAACAAGAGTGATAAACTTTAGTAGCCATTATTTTGTAGTTCACATTAGAAAAGGAATATATTTATTGCAAACGCAAATACGCGGGAATTCATGAATAATAAAAAATGTATACCTACAAAATAAGCCTTTATTGACATCCAAGCATAATATTATTGGCAAAAAATATAGCTAAGCGCGATTGCTGCCGAAATCTGAATCGGCTAGTAAAACCCAGTAAGTAACAGAAACTTAATAAAACATTATTTATAAAAAAAAGAGTGCCAGTCTGATAACAATAATTGCACGCGCCGAGGGATAGTGTTACCAACACGTTAAATGACGAACCGCGATTTACGTATATATTCCAGAAGTTCTAAGTCTGAAGACTTGATTACTGGGGCTGAAGATAATATTGTTTCTCGGTCATACTTTTTAATATGAACGAGAGGTCTGTGAGGTCCAAGATGTGGTCAGATGGGGACGACAGCGTCGACGATATTGGTACCAACATGTACAGAGAATGAATTCCACAAGAATTCCATACATAGCTCTGCATGGGGTGCCAGATGGACGGCGTCCGCCAGGGAGACCCCCGAAACGATTGAGAGATAGCTGGAGCTCAGCATCACAGGACAATCCTGCAGTAACAGACTCTTGAGAATCTACAGAAAGTTTAAGAAGAAGACTTTTTAATATATCCGAAAAACTAATTAAGATATACTGAAGGGTAGCACATGAATAAAAAATGGAGTGCAAGAGATGTGATGAAGTCATTGACGAAAAAGATGGTATTAGTTACAGTATATGCAACAATACTTATGACTTTCAATGTACCATTTTTTAAAAGCAACTTTCAGAAAAGTGTCAAGCACACAAAAAGATCTTGAGTCTGTGTGGGATGCAAGGAGCAGAATAAAAGAAGATTAAATTCGAGAGAAGATACAAACCAACGATAACGAAATGTTTTTGAAATATATTGACGAAAATTATATTAACATCGAAGAGAAAGCCTTCTCGAAATTGAATCAGAGATAGAAGAAAGCAGAACCTCATATTTTGTAAGCGACGAAATAAATAAAAATACTCTGGAAATATACAAGTTAATGTTAAAAATTGTAAAAAGCTATTAGGAACAAGATACGAGTATATGTTACATTGCTGTTGTAACTGGACAAATCGACGAAAATCATTTATACCATATACTATATTATTTATAGTTAAGGCATTAACATTGTGGACTTTTAAAGACATTGTAATTTGTTTTATCAAACACTGTTTATTCCACTTTTTGTAACGGTATAACCTTACCGGTTTCGAGGCTTTCACCTCATCTTCAGAGGAGCACAAACAATACTGAATTCTGTTCGAACTTGTACCGAGATACACGCTTCTAACGGTATACATTCGGGTTTGGGACTGGGGGCTGGGGTAAGCATGGGACAACCTAGGCGAGCAGCGGAGAGATTCTTGGGATATATGTGTTTGCCAGATGCTCACCTCGATGCACTGACTTAGATGAGGGGAAACCCTTGAAATCGGTAGGGTTATATCGTTACAAAAAGTGGAATAAACAGTGTTTGATAAAACAAATTACAAATATTTAAATACTGTTATTAAAATGCTTGGTAAATATGACCTAAAATTAAAACATGAAAAAAAATACAATGCAACAAGATTTATTGATTGGTGTGGAAGGTTGCTGGTTTAAACCCCGTGCTGTGTTACTACTACTGTGGAAGGTTGCCGGTTTGAACCCCGTGCTATGTTACTACTACTGTGGAAGGTTGCCGGTTTGAACCCCGTGCTGTGTTACTACTACTGTGGAAGGTTGCCGGTTTGAACCCCGTGCTGTGTTACTACTACTGTGAAAGGTTGCCGGTTTGAGCCCCGTGCTGTGTTAGTACTCCCCTCGAATGACACAGGCATTTTCCCGCCTAGTGTTCGAGGATATAAGAATACCAATGACTTCGGTTATATCTATTCTATCAAAAAAGGAAAAAAAAACGTGCCGGTGTGCTCCGATCGTCTCACTTCGGTATACCATCGAATTTAATATAGCGGTGTGATTAGTGAGTTTGCTGGTATGAAAGAGCTCACTGACTTAAAGAAGAAAAATAAAGAAAGAAATAAAATACAACGGCACAGTTTTGCTTTCCAACTGAATTAACTTTGAAATTTATTTATTTTCTCAAAACAGGCTTAGCCCAATTACTTTGGAAAATACAAGATGTGTTAGCATTAAAAATAAAGAAAAATTATACAGAATAAAAAAAAATTGTATAAAATAAAAAATTATGTATATGCATACATAACATATATACACACAAACGTACACATATATTCAAAGTCACTTAAGTTCGTTGATGAGTGCTTTCATATTCGCTCAATCTTAGAAGAAAATTTACTTTTGCTTTTGGTAATGTGATATAAAATATGTCAATATCCGAAGCAGTCCCGTTCAGAAGAGTTAAGGCCCTTCCAACAGGCATAGCGGCTGGAAGACCCGTTCTTGCGTATGTTATTGAGAACAGTTCTTGCCGGCGCTGTCTAGTGTAATTGTTAGGAACATAGTAATTATTTAGAAATGAATGGGGGATACTCGACAAGGAGGCTCAGTAACGACGATGACGAGTTATAAGCGACTAGGATCTTAAAAAAATATTTTCATTTCACGTCGTTAATGCATTTGTGCAATGGAAAAAAGTTTGTTTTACAAAATTTCAAGTATAATTGTTAATACGGTGCTTTAGCGTGGTCGCTGTATGGCAAGACATGTTGAGAATGTGGCACAATAAATTTAAGTATTGCCCGTCATTTTAGAAAGAAAAAAACGATACACGGTTAAATTGAAAAAGAGTTTGAAATTGTTTTATAGTTAATGTGTTTAAGTTTTATAACAGTGAAATATGTTAATATCCGAAATTGTGAAATGGTAATTTAATATGTATTTAACAAGAGAGTTTGTTTACTTTATACTCGTATATTTGTTGGGTTGCGGTGAGAGACATGTCGATATTTTATAAAATTTTAACAGAGTTAGTTTGAATGTACTCGTAAAACAAAACTTTCGGGTGTTTCAATAATATCGTACTGATATATTTATTATCTTTTCAAGTTCGAGTTCTCAAATCTCACGAATTAAGTTCAGAATTGTTTTATGTGTTAATTTCGCGGGTGCATGTTAACTGTTTTAGAACAAAAAACGAGCCGAGTGAAATGCCTGGTACAGGCCGTTTTCTACTTTGTTTTCAGTTAAGACATCATAAACACCAGTTTGGGAAAGATTTCCACATAGCAATAATCACTCAAGGTTGTACTGTATATAAAAATGTGTTTTAAATGATTTGTTTGGGCGCTGCTATAGCTGTCAGGTGTGATTTGTTTAGTAATATTGGGTTCACGTCCCGGGCTAGAGCGTCTTTGAGGAGTGTTTGTTTTCTAAACGGCGCTATATAAAATTGTCATTTAAATTAAATTAAAATTGCAAAGCCGGCCCTGATAGTTGACTGTCAACTTTCGCAGCAAATCTGTCCCAATTGATATCGTTTTATTTGTTATGGTAACGTAGTACAGAATAATTTCCACTGTGTATATTGAGCACGTAGGACCAATATTTCCACTGTGTGTATTGAGCACGTAGGACCAATATAAAATTTCTCACCAGTAAAAAGATATTTTGCATAATTTTCCGTGACGTCAATATAATGCCGTATACTGGTTACAAAGTACTTTTGTTTTACAATAACAGGAAAAATATAGCGGCTTTTAAGTACTCTTAAATGCGCTTTAGATTGATTATTCGTAAATTTAAAAACAATCGATTTTATAATTTTCATGTATTTTAAAATTCCTTTTGTATTAAGTTGATTCATTAATATACAAAAACGTTTAAAAATAAAATTTAAAGCAAGTAGTGTAAATAAAATATGAAGAAATTTATAGCACTGTATGTAGTGTAAACATGGACGATGAACAAGAAGGAAATAACCATGATAGATGACTTAGATGTTGTGATGGAGGCGGATAATCCATATCTCATGGACTGCAAGACATAACATATCAATGTCTTTGTCATCTTATAGTCGAAGATTACCAAAAGTCTTTTGACAACATCAGAAAAATAATCCTAGCGTATTTTGGGGACGATGCCAAAAAGAATGATGAAATTCTGTAGAAGCTGTGTTAATCACGGGGATAGTAGAAGCAATGCGAGTAAGAGGGAGGTGTCCTATGACATGGATGGATCAAATAAAGCAGCTGAAAGGATCATCTTTTGAGAGCTGCATTAAAAATAACACATGACTAGAAGAGATGGAGACAGGCGGTGCCGCTGAGTTCGAAACAGCAGAAGACAACGATTATATTTGAGTATGTTACATTTAGTGACAAACTCCGAGGCCTAGTTTCTCTTGGGGTTGCTAAATCCATGTCTGAAGCTACAGATGAAAGAGGGTCCTATTAGATTATTCTCACATACGAATACATGTCATTTTACATTATCTTGGTTGATATACAATGAATGTCTGATGCCATTATGGTATGGACTACTTTTAAGTGTTCAAGATATGTATTGCGGTAGCAACTTTAGGAAGCACTTGAAGACAGTTAGTTTTTTTAGAGGTTTTATTAAAATCGATGATTATTTATATGAACAATATATACATACATTACACTACACCTAAAGCCGAATTTGTTACTATCACACATTGGAAGATATCTAAAGGGTTCTTTGAAGATCGTCTTCCCTCGGTAGATTTTCTACAGTTTTCTTATCAGATATGTTTTGTTAACGCGAGATGATGCGAGAAAGTACTAAATTTAATGACACTTAAAATTAAACCTATTTTTGTTGTAATATTTTTAATCCGTCCATAACGGCCTCCGTGGCCTAGTTGATAAGACGCATATCTCCCAAACTGGAGGTTACGGGTCGATTCCCGTTGGAACCCAGATTTTTTTAAAAAGGATTCCAGTCTGCTTTTCATTTCAAGCCTCTTTAACGTCTTTCTGGTTGGCTGGAAGAGTTGACAATAAACTTGCCAAGTTGTACTGTATACAATCAAAATGTAATACAATAAAGTGGTTTCGAATCCTGAGTTAGGGTGCCCTTAAGGAGAGATAATTTGTTCTTTTATTATTATTATTAATGCAATATTAGCCCTATACCGTAATGTTAGGGTGACTACTCTAAATTCTTCTCCCAGTTATTAATTCAAAATAAAAAATGTTAAGTACCTAAGGCGCTTCCACTGGTTAGAATGAAACTTGTTATCTTTCGAGTGCCTATATTTAGAATATTTAGATCGTCTCAATCGGAAGTAGTTTGAAATCAAAAAGTGTGAAGTAAGCGCAAATAAGACTACAGTACCCACCGGTAAGTAATAAGTAATACACACCGGGCTTAACCCTTCCCTTATGGTGATAAAAATAATACGTGTGTTACGGTGTTGGGTAGTGAGTACGCAATAAAAAATTAGCGATTTTAAATCGGAAAAATAAGAACATTCATAGATAATCCCCTTAATTAATTATAATTGAAGTTAAAAATTATAATGATTGAGATTTATTTGCTGAAAACATTAAAAAACCATCTGGCACCGCTCACGGAACGGGCGTACGTCTAACCTATTTGCAAGCTTAGAAGCTACTAGCGGCGCGTCAATGTCAGTCGCATACCCCGGCGCTTACGCTTATGCTTGCGACGTTGAGGCAATTCATTTCCTCGCAATTCAGTCTAGTATGCAAGAGTGAGATGCGAATATAGTGTCGCGCTTCCCGCATACTATTCACCTATCGTCAAGACGAGGCACTCGCAGCGTTTAAATGCGAATTTGTTTTCGATCTTTACAAAACACCTCGATGTAGTCGATAAATTCTGATTATTATTAATATTATTTTTTAAATCAATGCGTAAACATATTATGGAGGAATACCTAAAATCTTAACCTTGTATTTATTATATTTATAGAGATATTGATGGTTATTAGAAGCAACGTGTAGAAGATACCCAACATAGGGAAGGAAAGGTTAAGAAAGATGCTGTCGGCCATAATCGGCTAACATCGGCTTTGTAGAGCGTCGTCTCTGTTCGCCTAGAACGCTTGACAACGACTGACAAATCGCGACGAAAAACGTGTATGAATGACAGAGATGACGCTTTACAAAGCCGAAGCTAGCCGATTATGGCCGACAGTCTCTTTCTTAAGCCCTATGTGTATTACTTATCGCCGGGTACTGTACCTTCGTGGTTTTAATTGATAAGATGCCCGCTTCCAACGCAAGGGGCGCGGATTAAATTCCCGTGGGTAAGCATGTATTTAAAGTCTTTCAGGTTTTAATTTATTGTTTTTTTAACTCCTTTCAAGAGGCTGCCACGTGGCAACAAACTTGTTAGGTTGTACTGTATACAGCGTAAGTGTAATGTTATAATACTCAATAATATGAAGAATTTATATTTCAAATTGAATTGTTTCCACGGAGGCACGCTTGTCGATTTAACTGCTGAACAAAAAGCAACAGAAATTGAGGAAAAATATAATATATATGTACTCATACATACGTCCAAACTGAAGAAAAAACGGTTAATTTACACCGGTCTAATTTATTTTCTCATGCGTCAATGAGCTTATAGTATATACCTAAAAATATTTATTATTTTATGAGAAAAAATTACTTTTTATTCTCATTATTATCTCTATCAGATATATATTAGGGTAGGCATATAAAATATATCTCCTCTTCCTTACACCCTTCTCTTTCTCACTTTTGCCACGTTTATACTCCTCGTCATCCAAACTTTCCGCTTAATAAACGCTTTTTTGACAATCTCCGTGGCCTAGTTGGTAAGACACTTGACTTCCACCCGAGGTTTTATATCATCATCATTATTACCGTTATATCTCTAATGGGGTAGGCAGAGAGAACAAATCTATACTTAATTCGGTCCTTACACTCATCTTATAAATACTTTTTAATCTTCTTTCTTTCAGAATTTGATTAATTGAGTCGCGCCTTCATTAGTAATAGTTTACTTTCACTATGTAACCAACTTCCACTGTAACGAACAGCTCATTAACAACGCACTGTAGAAATTTTTCAGAACATCTTCTTTGGGCTACGTTTAAGAGTAATATCTGATAATAGAGGGGATGGTGGGTTGAGCAATGTATTGACTGACGAGAAAATTTTTAGAAAAGCAAAGTTGACTGCTCGTAATGTGATATTGGTCCCAAGATAAGGACATGCAAGCGAAAAATGGACGTGGCAAAAAAGTGACGAAAGTAAAAGAAATGCGGTAGAAATAAGAACTTAGCGTAGAATATGTGAAAAAGCAACGTATGACAAAGTAAGGAATAAGGACATTATGATGGGCTTTCACTAAAGTAATCAGTGAATATGGAAGAAATCGTTCGTCTGAAAATGATAAATATTTTTTAACTTCTGATTGTATACCCTATTTAGGTTTTTTTTTATTTTTTAATAAATGGGGTTAATAAAATTAAAATAAAATAAAACGTTAAAGGCTTTTAAATTAATATTTTTATTTATTGCAACAAGTTAGAGTTATGACATTTCAACGTGCATAAAGTGCTATTTTTGTTGTATTAAAACTTCTCGTCTTGTTGAGTCTCGTATTTCAAAATGCAATGATCGCTGCTGCGCATTGATGATCATATCCTAGAACGTTCACTTACTACAAGCAGTAGATGTTCACTTTTACTAGTGAATATGAAAAGTTAAAACTCTTATATACATCCACTGATAACTTTAGTGAAGGTATACATTCAATAGTAAGAGTACATTCACTGTTCAATCCACATCCAATGTGACACATACAAACCCATACAATCCGGCGTGACTTTCTCAATTATTTTAGAATAGGTCTTTAAAGTATGGGTGGGGTATTTTTTGCATTAAAACGTCCTATTTTTATTTTATTTTCTTTTATTTTATTGTACCTTAGAACATTATTTAAAAAAAGTACTTTGTGCTTCATTTACAATATTTACAAAATAATCTTAAAAAGAAAAAAAAAACAATATATAACAATCAATAAATCATTCGAAAAAGGCACAGTAAAACATTAAAAATAATACTATGATAAGTACACGAGTGAAAATTAGCACAAACATTTAACAATATGCATTGTTAATCACATGATACGGGGCCGACTCTAGTCAGCTGCCTGCACCTCGACATACCAATTTGAAATGAATGCGAAAAACATAGTGCAGTACAATTCAATACTTCTTCAACTCGATGATCAGACTACTTTTATAGCTCGACAGACTGTAGAAAAATTTACCGGTTGGTAATTAGAGGTACTTTGTTTTCAATAGAAAATAGCCCTATTGCGGATAGGCTGTATTTTGAAATATGTAAATCCTTTAATACGAGTAGGTTTACAGTAACTCATGAGAGATAAAACATGTGTGCTCTATTATATTTGTACTGGAAAATCCAACGAGAAGCATGTTACGTTGTTTGTTGCTATAATATTATATATTGCTATAATGTATTGCTTTTAAATACCCGGACTAACCGAGCAAGTGAGAACATTAGATTAGTCTGGTTGATGAAACTATAGATCAGGGGTACCAAACTATTCGTTCACGATCTACCAGTCAGTATATTTACATAGAAGAAATTTCAACAAGAATCTTAATTAACGTAAAAGAAACTTCAACTAAAATCTCAACAATATTTGGTTCGAATCATACAAAACTAGAGTTGGAAATAATTTAAGTACGAAATTATACATATTTGAAATCCAAATACTGTATTTGGAAATATACAAAAGAGATGAGACCTATTTTGACAAATTGAGTACGAAATATCATGTCATATTTTGTTTCGACATATTAGACGGAATCCGCATTTTCCGATACGAACAGTTTATTTTCTTCACACCTGGATAATTTCAAAGGTTTTATAAAAATATTTTTACTTGTGAGTGTACTATTTATGGTCCACTAAATGCAACATTATGTCGTATTCGTTTAGATAGATGGTGCCCAAAACGTTCAAAGTCGATAATACAGTATCCCACACTTCATTTGTTATCATTGAGAACAGAAATATACCACAAAGTTGTTTACAAAGTGCATATGAACTATGTGTCCATTATAATGTACGACAGGCGTGAAGAGGTTGAAATCAAAATAAGAAATTCTTTGAATGATGAATACCTTGATCAGTGTATATGAAATATACTCATGATTCAATGGTTAAGGCGTTTGGCTCACGAACCAAAGATCCCAAGTCGATTCCCATTTTTTGCGGTAGCGTTGGCAGTAAAACGCTGGCATTTGAAGAATCGTTTGGATCACGTTATTTCGCTTTCACGTTATTAATGTAAAAAATATCCAATTTGGATTTTGTCACACGGTCCAAAAAGGTTTGTTACCCCTGCTTTAATCGTCTAAAATTGTTGATTTTGTTTTTTTATTTTATTTATTATGATTGACTCTTCTAATAATATTTTGTACTTTAACAGTAATGGTACAAGCCATCATAGAGTGGGTGCATTGCCAATAAAAAAAATTACCGTAATACTCACTAACTAAACTAAACTCAAAGTAATTCAAAACGTTACCACTTCAGATTTTGAAACCATTTGGTTCGAGTATATATGTTTTAGTGTCTGGTTTACTATATTTTCTTATTATTGCTCGTTTTTTTGAACAATGTTGACCCAAATCACTTGAACGGGTTTTTACGCGTTTTTTGAAGATGGAACCAAATACAGTACCCGGCGGTAAGTAATACACATGGGGCTTAAGAAAGAGACTGTCGGCCATAATCCGCTAGCTTCGACTTTGTAGAGCGTCGTCTCTGTCATTCATACCACACCCTAGAACGCTTGACATTGACTGACAACTCGCGATGTAACACGTGTATGAATGACAGAGATTACGCTCTACAACGCCGAAGTTAGCCGATTATGGTTGACAGTTTCTTTCTTAAGCCCGATGTGTATTACTTACCGCCGGGTACTTTCTCGATGTTTGATGCTTTTTACTACCACAAATGAAAAAATGCGACATACGACGACGCACTAAGGCCGTGGCCACACCAAAGTGCTTCGCTAGGTGATACATGACAATACAATTAACCAACACGACATGTTGGTTAGTTTTACTGTCACCGTGATTTTACAAAATTTTACAAAGGAAGTTTTAATAACAGCTGTGTATAAAAGGGAGCCTTTGTGGAACCCATCGAGCGATTTATACAAAAATGTACCTGTAATAAAATCATTTGGAATGAAGTTGCACAGGAAGTAAATAAAGATAAGGTAAGTTGTAATGAAATTGGTTAGTTTTGAGTGTGGCATCGTTTTTTAACTCAACCGCTCCCAAATGTCAAATGAATTTGTACGAAGCACTGGTGTGGCCATGCATGAAATATATTAGTCATTAGTTACGTATCACCTAGCGAAGCACTTTAGTGTGGCCACGGCGTAAGTGATCGACTATGCGTGTGTGTGTTGCGTGTGTGTGCGTGTTGTGTGCGTGTGTGCGCACGTGTGTGTCAAATGTGATAATAAAAATTCATAATGGTGATATGACCCCTAAAAATGGTGTCCACTTTAGGAATCCGATTACCGACCAATTAAATTCTTTAATCAAGAATTACCAGCGTTCTTCGATACGGGAGATTGTTGAGATACTGAAAATATCCTACACCACCGCCCACGAGCACTTTGTACATTTTTTTCATTTGATCTTAACATATGAAACTTCTTTCCAGACGACATATCACAAGGATGACAAAATAGTCGACGCTACAATCCATGTACTATTTGAACACATTTGACCAGATAAGCTGTGCTGTGCTGGTTTGCTAGGAAAGGGGATTTCCCCATGCACTGCGTCTGTCAGCTGATATGTTTACAGACTGCTGATAATCGATTACAGAGCTTAAAATCACAACTAAATTAAATCGCGTTTTTATGCAAAACTGTTACGTCAATTTTTTCATAAATCACAAACGTACATTTATATCATCACGCCGTATTTCATGCGGGGTAAGCAGATAAAACAGATCTATAATATATGATTTCCAATTACACAATTTTCGCCTACTCCACATTCATACATCTCGTCATGCACAATGTTCTATTATTCGTACTTCTCACTTTGCTTTCTTTCAAAATCGGCTCGAGTTGTTCCAGTCACGTTTTCCTCTGCCTACATCTTCCACACACACCTAGCACTTCTAACTGATATTCTCGCTCAGTCATTCTTTCACCATTCATTCTCTCCACATACCCAAACCATGTTAAAGCTCATTTCTTTATCTTACTTAAAACGTCATGCATTAATTTTTGTTTTTTATCGTTTCGTCTTCTTTCATATATTGACAAAGCACATTTTTTTCTCAAAATTACTTACATATTGTATATTTTTTCTTTAACTGGATTTTAATGACGCTTTATAATTAAAAAATGTTATTGTCTTCAGTGAGATACAGGCAAAAGCCTAGTTTACTGGGGACACGACAAATGAAAGGCAACAAACCCAGATCCATTAAAATTGTGTGTCCAAATTAAATTATTTGTTATTTTTTCACAAATGATGTATATTTCTTGTCATGTGTAAAGTAAAATAAAATTCAACTTTTGTAGAATTAGTTTAGAAACTTGCCATTATCTTACTCTTAAAAGTTCTACAAAAACATAATATGACAAGTTATATAAGACATCATTCCACTTGAATTTATTTAGTCGAGATTATAAGTTGCCTAACACCTTGAGGGAACGTTTTATTATGAAACATGCTTTTTTAGACGATAATGTCACATTTCAAAAATATTTTGAAAACAGAAAAAAATAAGTATTATTCATACATGTTCTGTAATTTCACGTGAAGGTTTTCAAGTATCGAAAAAAAAAAATGTTTTCTAGTATCGAAAAAAGAAATTGTTTTCAAGTATCGCAAAAAAAATTGTTTTCAAGTATCGAAAAAAGAAACTGTTTTCAAGTATCGAAAAAAGAAATTGTTTTCAAATATCGAAAAAAGAAATTGTTTTCAAGTATCGAAAAAAGAAATTGTTTTCAAGTATCGAAAACAAAACATAATTATCAGAAACTTGAGTTTTTAAAATAAGACATTTTAATATCACGGTTGCATATTTAAAAAGTACATAATTGATATATCTTCGTACTTATGGTTATTAAAGCATTTATTTTAAAATAATTTCGTTACTATGTAATAAAAAGTTATGATATAGTAGTTCAACATTCAAAGTCCGATTTTATATGCTCTTGATAAATCCACTTTATATGGATTTTCCAATGCAAAAAAGTTATAAAAACGGAAACTCAATTTTTTTGTAAGAACTATTGTGCAAATTAATATGCACTTTTATGACTATAATCATTGGTTTTTCCATTTAGTGGGTATATGACATTATTTTCAACCAGTTACGATATCATCTTCAAATGACAGAAATTTATTCTTATAATAATATCAAAAACCAGCCGGGCTGTAAATTAAATATACCCACTAAATTGAAAATACATACTTACATATCACGCCTTGTCCCTAGGACGGTTAGGCAGAGAAAACAGATCTCTAAACCTTTCTATCCAAGCACACAACCTTCGACAACCTCCGTGGCCTAGTTGGTATTATATAATGCTTGTCTCCCAGCCCGGAGGCTGCAGGTAACACTCTCTCCATATGTCCAAACCACCTTAAATCTCCTTTCTTCATCTTACTTAAAACATCTATTTTATCCGTACATTACTTTCTGATGTTTTCATTCCGCCTTCTTTCATAAATGTTGTTATGAATCTTTGTTATGAATGTTGTAAAATTAAAAAAAAAAGATGAATGAAAAAATAAATGGGATATTTGAGTGAACAATGAACGATTGATTAGAACAAGTTAAAGAATTCTGCTATTTAAGAAGCATGTTCTCAGACGACGGAAAGGTATGACAAGATTGAACGGCGAGTTGCAATAGGGCAAAAGGACATTAAAAGACAAATTTCAACTAAGCAATATCGACATATACTAAAATGATCACACTGGATTTTTAGTAACAACATTAATGTATGGGCATGAAATGTGGAAAATAAATGAAATAGATCGAAAATGCAGTTGCAATTAGCTGTTATTAGAAATATATTACAATTTTTTGATAAAAAGTTATAAAAATCAAATAAAAATTTCCCTGTCGGGGTAGGCTGAGAGGACAAAACTCTAAACTTTCCTATCTCGACATACACCCTAAGCTTCATTCACAGTTTAAACACCTCATACAACTACGATATATCTGACTTCCTACGTTTCCTTCATTCAAAATATCATTCACTTGATCCAGCCATTCTTTCCTTGGTCTTCCTCTACCACGTATTTCACTCACATTTGCACTATATATTTATTTTGTTACGAGTAGTTTTTTCATTTATTCGTTTTAGATGTACAAACTATTTCAAAATGCATTTCTTAACCTTACTTAATACTTCAGTATGTTCTCATTCATTTTTAATCACTTCAATCCGTATTCTGTCAAGAATTATCCTCTCGTGCATTCTTCTCAGCGCATGCGTGCTACCATATTACGTTTCCTTAAACATCTCGAAATATTGTTTAGATAGTTTATTTCGTGTATTCCTTAATAATAAAGTTAAGGCGTTTACGAGTATAACACTTCTCAGAAAAAGTTTAAACTTGTATATAAAATTGATATCGGAATTTCTCAGACGCATGTCTCGTTTTGCCACCTAGACGTGTTTTCCGAGTGCTCCGCGATACCTGGAACTATCAACAACGAGAAATCCGCGCGTTGCCAGGCAGGTGTTCTGGGTCGTGTGTTCAGGATATTTCTTTGTAAGACGTACATAAATATTCATGTGCTTGGCGAAATCTTAGTGACCGAAATTACCCTGAAGGATTTTTACATTATTTTACGTCTTTCAGAAGCGTCAATTCAAACGTTTTCATAAAGACTGGATTATAGTTAGTAAAAAATAAATAAGGTCAAATATGTTAGTTGCAATATGAAGAAAATTTATCAAATTTTGTATCTTTTTTCTTCTTTTTACGTAGTCTTACGTATTAAATAGATTTTTCCTCTGTTTTACGTTGGAAGAAGTTATCTCATATGTATATATATATATGTATATACATGTAGAAAATACTACCCAAATAGCAGAGTTCCTCAGCTTGCTGCAGTCTTTCACTATTCACCCATATATTGCATTTACTTTTCTTTTCACCCTTTTCTACTATTTAAACTCTGCAATTCATCTTCACTCTCCGCCAACACTACCATGTTATCAGCGTACCATTCCACCAATATATAATAGGTATCTTATGTATATTAAATTGGCTTTTCCTCATTTTTACGTTGGAAGCAGAAGTCAAACGCATGTCAAATCGACTTTTCCCTCTTTTATATTGGAAGTTTTTTTTTTTTTTTTATTTATTAAACAAGTAAATTATTATACAAACATTTGTTGAGGCTATACCTATGTACAAATTTATTACTTAACTAATCTTAATTATATGTTATAATTTATGAACTTATTTAATCTTATTTTCCTACATATCATTTTATTTTATTTATTCAATCTTAATATATGAGATCTTAGAAATAATTAACACCTACATACTACTTATAACTAGATAACAATTTTTACACTAATTATTCAGCAAAAACAAGTCCACTCGTTCAGGCTACTTGTATTCCATCACATTCACTCAGACCTTGGTCGTCCCAGCTAATACTGAAGGTGGACTAGTCAGGCAACAGATAATGCTTCGGGAGCTTGTGCTTATAACGGAAGGGTAGGTCGGATTTACTCTCGTAAGCCCCCAGGGCAGCGACTAAGGGATTTCTGTGATTTTGTTGGCTTTTATAGAACTTCACGGTCCAAGCGAGAATGTGGTGTTGTAGGGTTTCTTCTCGCTGTTCAGCGTGAAGTCGGGTAAGATTTGTTCTGGGATGGGTGTTAAAAGATATCTTGAATGCCTTGTTCTGCACTCTCTGGAGTTTCAGGTGATCCGTGTTGCTCACACTACCCCAAACGGGTGCAGCATAGGTCAAGATAGGACGAATAAGGGTTTTATAGAGGAGGAGCTTATTTTTGGGTGAAAGGAAGCTGCGTCGATGAAATATCGAACTGATAGCCCCTATGCCCTTGTGACCCTTCTGTCTGATGGTATTCAAATGGGTTTTCCACGTCAGTCGCCGGTCAAGGTGCAGGCCGAGGTATTTAACCACGTCCTGCCACTCAACCAGGCAACCACCGATGAATAAGGGCATCGATGGCACTCTTTCCTTGATTTTTCGGGAGAACATGATGGCCTCAGTTTTGGCGTCATTGATTTTGAGCCTCCAGTCCTGGTAGTATTTCTCAAGGATCTCAAGAGCAATCTGAAGACGGCGACCAGCTCGATCCACCTTGAGTGACGATGCGTAGCATGCCGCATCGTCAGCAAAGAGTGCGAGTTTACAGTTTGGGGGAGTAGGAATGTCGTGTGTGTAAATGTTAAATAGACATGGTCCAAGTATACTGCCTTGGGGGACACCCATAGGGATGGGCCTGGCGGATGACGTAGAATGATGAGTGGTGACTGTGAAACTTCTATTGGAAAGGTAGGATTGAAGTAGTTTCACGAGATAGAGTGGAGTGCCAGTGAGGAGAAGTTTGTGAAGAAGGCCATCATGCCAGACAGTATCAAAAGCCTTCTCAAGGTCCAGCAGTACCATGCCAGTACTTCTGTTCCTATTGAAGCCCATCGACACGTCTTCCACGACACGGGTAAGTTGCTGGACCGTGTTGTGTCTTGTTCTAAATCCAAATTGCTCATGAGGGAATGTATTATTGGATTCGTGATGGAACACTAGCCTTGAGGCAACCACTCTCTCAAGGATCTTGCCAAGACCTGGAAGAAGGCTGATGGGCCTGTAGCTAGTTGGATTTTCGGTAGGTTTATTTGGCTTGTGGATAGGAACAATGTTGGCTACTTTCCGAATACTCGGAAAATACCCATTAAGGAGTGAGGCATTTATTATTTTAGTAAGAAAAATCCTCGCTTTGAGTGGTAACTGTTTAAGAAGGCTATTGTGTATATTGTCGGGACCGGGTGCTTTTCGTGTTTTAAGTCTGTCAAGGATACGACCAATTTCGGACGGGGTGCAAAGTTGCACCTCGTTTTGGTTGGTCGGGGAGTAAGCAAAGCTGGTGAGAGTGTCCTCGACAGCTTTATTGACATCAACATTTCGTTAGTAAAAAAGTTTTGAAAGCGACATCTATGGAGCAGTAGAAAAACCAAAATTTCTACGCCATTTTAATATTTCATCTTTCATAAGAACGTACTCAAAATTTCATTTCGATCTGTCAATTCATTCTTTGTTTACAAGCCATTTGAAGTTGACGTGTCAGTGTATTTTTTAACAATGGAAAAATCCGAATATCGTGCAGTGATTAAATTCTTTGTTTTGGAAGGTTTATCGGCTACTGAAATCCATGCAAAGATAGGGAAAGTATTAAAGGAGTCTTCTCCTTCATTTCCAACCGTTCACCGATGGGTTTTGGAGTTTAAGCGTGGCCGTACAAGCGTTGAAGACGATCCACGCTCAGGACGTCCAAAAAGTGCATCAACACCAGAAATCATAGCGAAAATACAGGATATGGTTTTAGAAGATCATCGATCGACTGTGGATGTGATAGCTGACACCATAGGCATCTCACATGGAACAACATGGCATATTTTGGCTGAAGTTTTGGGTTTCAAAAAACTGTGTGCACAATGGGTGCCGCATTTGCTAACAATGCAACAAAAACATGTTCGAATGTGACTTTCTGAGCAACATTTGGAGCAATTTCGAAAGGATAAAAAGGATTTTCTGCGTCGATTCATCACTATGGATGAGACTTGGGTCTACCACCATGATCCTGAATCAAAACAAGAGGCTAAGGAGTGGTGTGAACCAGGCACTTTGGCTCCGAAGCGAGTTCGTGTCCAGAAATCGGCCAAGAAGGTGTTAGCGTCAGTTTTTTGGGATGCAAAAGGAATTTTATTGATAGATTATCTCCAAACTGGTAAGACAATCAACTTTGATTATTATTGTGACCTTTTGGACCAGTTGGATGAAAAAATTTGTGAAAAAAAACGCGGTTTGCAGAAGAAGAAAATCATTTTTCATCAAGACAATGCACCTGCTCACACAGCTCAAAAAACCATCGCGAAAATCAGTGAATTGGGGTACGAATTGTTGCAGCATCCACCCTATTCGCCAGATTTAGCTCCCTCTGACTTCTGGCTGTTCTCACACCTCAAAAAATTCCTTCGTGGAAAGCATTTTTCATCAAACGAAGAGGTTATAGCCGTCGTAGAGGAGTATTTTGCAGGCCTTCCAGAAAGTCACTTCCGTGATGGGACAAAAAAGTTGGAAAATCGTTGGACCAAGTGTATTGATCTTATGGGAGACTATACTGAGCAATAAAAGGGATTCCCCCCCCAAAAAAATGTATTTTCATTTCCGCTTTCAAAACTTTTTGACTAACCTAGTATTAGTCGTATGGGTTATACATCAAATCAGCTTTTGCTCTTTTTTTTCTTGTTTTTATATCAGAAACTGTACTTTGTTTACGTTAAATTGACTGGTCTTTATTTTATGTTGGAAGCAGCAGACTTATGCATATGAATTTGGCTTTTTCCTCTTTTATGATGGAAGCAGTAGTCTTATACATTAGGTGTTAACATAAGTTGTGTCCGTTTTTTTCCAAATTAAAAAATGAGCACCAAAAATAAAACAACATGGTAAAGGTTATACGTCATTCGAAAGAAAATTTTCTGCTCTATAAGATATTGTGTAAACCATATTATTCATGAAGATCCCCTTCACCGTACACTTCGCAAATATCGCGAGCAGCTTTGTTCCCTCGATTGAACGCGAACAGAAGGAGGTGTCGAAAATGCTCACTTTCGTCTACTTGACATTCCGTTTTGAAGGCATGTAATCAAATAAAATAATGTATGTAAATTAAAAGCAAACACAATATCTTGTAGAACAGAAAATTTTCTTTTTAATGACGTATAACATTTACCATTTTTAGTTACTGTTGGTGCTCATTTTTAAATTGAAAAAAAAAACGGACACAACTTATGTTAACACCTAATACATATGAATTTGGCTTTTTCCTATTTTATGACGGAAGCAGTAGTCTCACATATACATTAAAATGAATTTTCCTCGTTTTTATATTAGAAGCAGTAGTATTATACATACATAAACTCGTATATATATATAATAATTGACTTTTCCTCATTTTTATACTAGAAGTAGCAGTCTTAAACACATGAAATTGACTTTTCATATTTTTATACTAGAAGTAGCAGTCTTAAACACATGAAATTGACTTTTCATATTTTTATACTAGAAGTAGCAGTCTTAAACACATGAAATTGACTTTTCATATTTTTATACTAGAAGTAGCAGTCTTAAACACATGAAATTGACTTTTCATATTTTTTATGATGGAAACAGTGGTCTTATACACGTATACATTGAATTGACTTTTTCGAAAATAGAAAAAATCGAAATGAGTCGAAGTTAAATTGATATTCTCTGCACAATGCACGTACACCAGGGTGAAAAGCCTTGAATAAATAAAATATATTTAACTACACGTAACTAAAAAATTCGCTCGTACAGTATTTGTTGTTTCCAATTCTTAACTATGCGGATGTATGATATATTGTATTATTCGGATATTACTGAAGACCAAATTTACAAACCTCAGTGTCAGTAAAATGTGTGTTTGTGATACATATTTAACCTTAGAAAACATAATCACATCATATTATATTGTAAAAACTAAACTAGTTGAGTGTGTGAAGTTTTCAATATGTGTATATATTGTGGCAATTATATAAAATCCTTAACTCTTCCGCCGCTCCTCCGTATCTTGCTGAAAATGTTCAGCCTATTTCCAATTAAGGACTTGTGTCTCGCTCTAGTAAAAAAAGCCTTTTGGCAAAATGCGATTCATCGCTCTTCATTCATTACGTCGATCTTTACTGCCCATGTTGCTAGACTCTTGAATTAGCTACCTACCAGCTGCAAGATTAGCACTCTCATTGACTTGCTTCAAAAAATTATTCATAAATCATTATATTTCTGTTCAATCACATGGTGTATCTTTCCCTGTTATTGGTTATTCGATTATTGTTTCTCTACTCTTTCTCTCTCCAAGTCACTGATTAAATTGAAAAAATGTAACGTAACAACATATATGTTTTTTTTTTCATTTCTATGTTTTCAGTTTCATGTATTTTAGCTGATTCTGAACTTCTGAACCAGCAATCACATAAATATGTGTAATTTTTGTCTAGTTGGTTGGAAGAGGTTCCTTTGTGCAATAAGAAGAGCATAACAATTGTTACGCCACTGTTTATTTCTATTGAAACAAAATTTTGATATTTCGGAGAAAAAACATCATCATTGTTAGAGTTTGCCGACCCCTGGCTTACAAAATTCACAAACATGCGAAAAAATATCCATAAACACGCACAAATAAATGTCAAGTAAGAAAAAAAAATATCTTTTGTCAATCTGCGGCCTTTTTGAACTTTAAACATGTCAAATATAACAAAAACGAAGCATGTTCAAGACAAATGAGCAAAAGTACTGTTGAGGAGGGGCAGAGAGGATGTAGCGCCAAATATTCCTATCCCGACATACATATTTCGCCTCTTTCACAATAATACATACGAGTATGATGAGGTGCATAGCTGACACAATGGACTTCCGTGCGGAAGGTCGCCGGTTCGAACCTCGAGCTGTTCTATTCCTCTCGAATGACACAAGGATTTTTTTCCGCCTAGTATTCGAAGGTTTAAGGATATTCATGACTATGATATATCTATAATTAAAAAAAAGGGGGAAATAACATGCAGGTGAGCTCCGGTCGTCTCACTTCGGTGTGCCATCGGATCCAGTACAGCTGTGTGGTCGGTGAGTTTGCTGGTGTGCAACGGCTCACTCATTTAAAAAGGAGAAAATAAGAAGGATACAAAACTCTACAGCACAGCTTTGCTTTGAAATGTCGATGGGGATCCTCGACTACCGAGACCCAGCAACGACGACATATATGCATACCATCAAACCATTTCCTTGTCGGGATAAGCAGAGAGAGCAAAGCGCCAGACTTTCATGTCTCGATACATATCTTTCGTTTTGTCTAAATCCATACATCTTCTCATACAACTTCCTCTGTCTGTAGTTCCTCCTTTCAAACTATCATTCACTTGATCCAATCATACTATCCTTGGTCTTCATCTACCATAACTCTCCACTCACATTTGTAATATGTATTTGTTGGATAGTCTTTTCTTATATCATATTCATTACACATGCCCAAACCTTGTCAGAGTGCTCTGCTCTATCTTACTAAACACATCAGTCTCAAGTTCACATTCATCCCATAGCACTTCGTTTTATATTATGTCATACATTGACATCCCACATATTATTCTGAACCCACGCATTTATATTGGAAGATATTGCCACATGGCAATAAGGTTGTACTGTATACAACAAAACTATAATACGATACAATGGATGTAGAATAGGTTAAGGATATGTCTCTAGATAAGAAAGTCTAGTCCAAAAGTACGCCCTGTCCTCTCTGCCAACCCCGACAGGGAAATGGCGTGATGGTATGTATATATATTGACTTTGTTTCCGTACTTCCTGATGACTAACACAATATTAGCGTAATATCGTTCCTTTAAAACATATTTTTGCTTTTCATGTTTTATTGATTGATGTACCCACATTTTTAATTTTTTTTTTATTGTATTTTTTTTATTACATTGGATGGGTAAACCAAGGTATGAACAATTCCACTGTACTTTATAATGATTCTATTGTAGAAGAGTTTGAGTGAATATTTTCCCACCAATGTGAAGGACGGTCAATGAGTTGTTGGTAGCCTTGATTCAATTATTTAATAAATACCACAGTTTCTCCATCTGCGGTTCATTGGAAATCAAAATATGCCCGAGAAATTGATCGAGACATAAGACGCTTGAATGTCAAACAAGTACACTGACTTATATCCATTCATATAAATATCATCACGCCGTGTCCCTTGCGGGGTAGGCAGAGAGAACATATCTCCAAACTCTTTTATCCAAGCACACAACTTTCGCCTCCTCCACATTCATAAATCTCGCTATGCACAATCTTCTATTATTCACACTTTCCTACTTTCAAAATCTGGTCCATTTGGTACAGCCACAGTTTCCTTGGCCTGCCTCTTCCGCGCACACCTGGCACTTCTGATTTGTATATTCGCTTAGTTATTCTTTCATCATCCATTCTCTTCATAAGATCAAACTATCAAGTTCCTTTCTTAACCCTACTTAAAACATTCATTTTATTCATGCATTTATTTATTTGGTGGGCTTATTGCCGTCAATCTCTTCCAACCAACCAGAATGCATTCATTTCTGATGTATGCATTCCACCTTCTTTCAAACATTGACACTCCACAAATTTAAATATTATTGTATTCACTTATACTTCCGCCATTTAAAGTACAACCTAGAGAGTTATTGCCATGTGTCAATTTATTCTAACTAACAATATAGCCTGTCTGATAAGACACTTGTCTCCCAGCCGCAAGTGTGTATTCGATTCCAGTTGGACCCCAATTTTTTTTCGATAACGGATTACTTTTTATTTATATATTTTACATGACAAGGAAATATACAATAATAACATAGCAGGAGTTAAAAGATATACATTTTAATAATCATAAAAAATAACATATTTTCTTTCCCCTATGCTCAGATACCGTGGGCCTGTTGACTGACTAATTATAAATTCCTGTTTAAAGTCAACTAGCTTATCACATATGTCAATTAAACGCTCTCGTCACTGAAAAGATAAGAAAAAAAAAACAATATGTAGATATACGTGAGATTTGCTCTTTTATAAGTCAAGGAACAAAATTAAAAAAATTAACAATTTACCTCAAACAATGTTCATGATATATTTATGATACAAATACTAAGGATTTGACATTCTAATGTAACAACCCACGGACAAAAAGAAAATGAGTTTCCTGTTGTTATTTTATTTTCTATATATACGCAATAACATTTTCTTAGATTCAGCAATGCTCTGAAAAAGGAACCATTCCTTCAGTATGTATTTGAGTTTTAAAACATAAAAATGACTTCCACTCTCTCTCTCTCTCTCTCTCTCTCTGTCTATGATACATCCTAGGTATTAAAAAAATATGATACATATGGCGAAAATAAATGTTAATCGTTTTAATACTTGAACATCGAGGAATGGTCGACCTAAAATAGTTCGGCCAGCATCCTTGTTGTCTAACTTTCGTCTTCTTTCACGGCCATCTGTAGAACCTGATCATCAAAATCATTTCAGCTTGTGACAATTCGAAACGATCGAACCATTTATTAAACTTGACTTTCACCGATCGTTCCTTCTCCAAAGAGTTAGTTGAGATCGCAAAATAACTGTGCTGCAGTCCGTCATTTTTCGAAGTAATAAAGCATGATATGACGAATATGAAGTAATAAAGCATATGACGAATATGAAGTAATAAAGCATGATATGACGAATATTAAGTAATAAAGCATGATAAGACAAATATGAAGTAATAAAGCATGATATGACGAACATGAAGTAATAAAGCATGATATGACGAATATTAAGTAATAAAGAATGATATGAAGTAATAAAGGATGATATGACGAATATGAAGTAATAAAGGATGATATGACGAATATAAGATACGCACTTTTACTATCTTAATAGTAGGGAATATATTAGTAAAAAAAATTAAACAAAATAACAAATGTGACAGATTCGAAGGGCACCAGTTAAACGATCGTTAATTATACACCAACTTAATATGTTATAATACAATAAACATTAAAATACGTGCACGTCAAATGAAAGAACTCGACTTCTTTCGTACCCTAGTTGATAAAACGCTGGATTCCAGCCTGGGGGTTGCAATTTCAAAATCAACTTGTTACCGTAATTTTCAATAGAGTCTGACGTTCTTAAGGTATTTCTTGACTTAAAGTCTATATAACATCATTTACAATACTTTTTCATCCGTATAACTTATTTTGTTTAATTTCGTTTGGTAGGTTGAAAGAGATTACCACCTGGCATTAAGCCTGCCTGATTGTTATAGATTAAGGGTTAATAAATAAATATATAACATCTTTCTGATTGATTAGATTAGTCATTGCCACATGGCAATAAACCCCTAAGGTTGTACTGTATACCTACAACAAAAGTTATTACAATACAATAAAATTAAAATCAAAATCTCGGAGAAGATGATAATCATTTTACTACTAGACCACGGATATCGTTTATATTATTAAACAAAAACTATTAAAAAATAATAAAAATATTTGAAAAAGTTATTATATATTCCAAGGCCTAAGCTGGAGAATTTCAATGATACGCGAAAGGCCTTTGACATATACACACAATGAGTAAGCAGTAAAGAGTAAACGGTTCTGTGAACTGCTTACCGCTTATGTAATACTATCGATCCACATTCCTTTCCAGGACGGAGTTCACTGCATCGCTTATTCATGGGCTTTCTTCCGCACTCGGATGTTCATTGATGACTCAGCAGAGTTGGGACTTACCCGAAACCCACAAACGTAGATATCAATTCCCTATTGAGATATTTCACGTCTAACAAGTGGTGCTCTATTGAGATATTTCACGTCTAACTTGGCACGCTTACAGATTGAATGTGTATCATAAATACTAGCAATTTAATATTTTGAGACAAACTGTCAATATAGCGATTGTTAATCTCCATGGCCTAGTTAGTAAGACGAGTTCGATTCTTGATACATTCATACATACTCGTACATATCATCATGTTTTTTCTCTGTCGGGGTAGATAGAAAAGACAGAGCGCTAGACTCATATCGCTACACATCTACGAGTATACATCTTCTTATGTAACTTCTACAATCAAAATATCATTCACTTAATCTAACCAATTTTTCCTTCGTCTTCCTCTACCATGCCTTCCATTCTCATTTGCACTATATATAGTTTTGTAATTTATTTTTATCAAACACTGTTTATTCCACAAAAAAAGTGGAATAAACAGTGTTTGATAAAAATAAATTACAATGTCTTTAAACCTCCACAACGTTAATGCCTTAACTATAAACAACATATATATAGTTTAATCAGTCTTTAGTCACGCATTTATTTTTTATGACTAAATGAGTATTTTTATTATTAAATATGATTAATTATGCTATCTTAAATCAGATATTAAAATAATTGGATAATTTCTTTAGAAAAAAAAACAATAGGATTCGCACTTAATCTTTCTAATAATTAAACAATACTTGAAAAACAATTCCTTGTAAAAAACTTAGTCAACGATAACATGAAACTTGATTAAAACAATGAAAATATTTTGTAAACAAGTTCTTTGAAAATGAAAATTATACCTTAACAAGAGAAAACTATTCTGAAATTCAGGCGGTAGATGGAAAATGGTTTTTCAGCGTAAAATGTCAACGAAGACAACCCACTCTAAGTGTTTTCAACTCAGCTTTCAGTACGGGCGCCCTTTCTGCGAATTATTATCAAGCCACACTGCTCTAAGTGGAAATTATAACAAAATATCGTTTCCACGAAAGTCGGTCCAAGTGGGAAAACTTCGCTAAATGTCAGAGTTCGGGCATATCTGTAAAATACAACCAAGTGAATTAAGGGTAATCTAATAAGGCTGGTATTCCATTAAGCTTTGGTAGGCAAAGTTCTGTGAAGGTTATCCACTGTGTTGGGATGTATGTTATGTGTATAGACAAACAAGATGTCAAAACACTTGATATTTTTCATGAATAGACCAAACGCTGAATTAAGTGTTTTAAAAACGCTCGTAGTTTCTGATTTTTTTAACAAGAAGAAACTGGGAATGTCGAAAGGTAATACGGATTATATTTCCTTCTCACACAACCTTCGACTTCCAGGAGGTAGTTGATATTAGTATTTAAGCTGTACTCGGCGAAGTTTCAGTTAGTCAGTCTGATACGGATAAAAGTAAGGGGTGTGTTGTCAACAGCCTTACTTATAGAATCTTCGATGCCATGATTCATACAACTTTCAACATGGAACAAACATGAGCACTAAAATAATACTACACATGTCGAAATCGTTAATTAGATATTTTCTTTTACAGTTATGTTAACATTCTTTTATCCACAATATTTTTCAACTAATACTTGAGGAAATGTTGTTTTCACAATAAACTTGCAGTTTTAATATAACAGCGCGTTAAAATTATAAGCTTTCAAACTGCGACTAAAAAATCATTATATTCCCTTCAGTGAAGTAGCTTATTTTCTGGTTCCCCATTATCCTTCTACCTAAAACTATCTCTTATATGAAATCGTTACATTCAATTCGTAAAATGTTTTTTTTTATCTTAAAATTATGTAAATTATCATTTTATTTTCATTGTGTAAAGCTAAAATGTAAATATTTCATCCAACACTTAAAACAATATAGTTATTAATTTTACCTGGTTGATTGGAAGAGATTGACGTTTAGCAATAACCCTGCAAAATTTTACATTGCGCCACCTTCTTCTTCTTCTTCATCTTCCTCTTCCTATAGATCATGACCTGTTTGTTCCGCTTGTTCCCCTTTTTGTGACGTGGATTGCCAGCTGTCACGCCATCTCTTCGGAGGTCTTCCCGGCAATCTTCTTCCGGCTGGGTTCCCTTGAAGGGCGACACGGGGAAGTCTGTCTTCTTGCATTTTGTTTACATGTTCGTTCCAGTATCGCCTTCGTTGTCTTCCCCACCTGACGATGTCTTCCGTATTACATTTTCTCCTTATTTCGGTGTTTCTGATTCTATCTCGTTACACATCTCAATGTTTTCATTTCCGAGGTTCTCAGGAGAGATTTTGTTCTAGATGTGTCTGCTCTGGTCTCTATTCCGTAGGTGGCTATCGGTTTCACACATGTCTTGTATATTCTGACTTTACTTTCTATTCTCATGTGTTTATTATTCCACACCGGTGCTCTTAGGCATCCCGACATTGCGCAATGAAGTGTTTAAATAAGAAATAAATGCTAGTACTCGTATATCCATCCATCGACTTTTACCGGACGTATGCGTCACAGAAATTAGGAAATTGTTAAGGCGTTATCCTCTCATTTATTCTTCAATGACTTATCATTGCCCCTGAGAAAATCACTCATTTTCTATCAATGATGCCAAATTCTTGCATATCAGTAGTAATGGAAATAATTTGGACATATTAGAGGTCCTTAGAATATCCAAATCAGTGCATCAGGATGAACATCTGGCAAATACATACATTCCCAAGATTTCGCAGCTGCTTGCTGAAGTTGCTCCTGCCTCCCACCACCTACTATCCCCAATCCTATTTTTTACCGTTAGAATCGTGTATGTCGGTACCAGTTTGAATATAAATCATACAAAATACTAATCATATGTTTTTATTTAACGACAAATTCAGAAAAAAACACAATAACTGACATATGTTGCATAATGAAATTGAACATTTTAACTGTAATTAATGATATAAGATTTATCCTAAAAACTTACAATAAGTGACATACATAGGTAATTCACATAGTGAAATTAAACATTATAATTACGATTAATGAGATTTATGTAGCTGTAACTTTCCACTGACAAATTGCGAACGGAGTGAAGTCCACCCCCGATCCCTCCGCCATAGATATCTCAGTCGCCGGCTAGTCCTAATACAAAAAAAATTCCGCGTAATTCAAAACTGCAGTATGTTGGTAACATGAGCTAGCTAGGTCTTGGCTCTTGGGATTTAGTGGAGGAGTCAGTGTGGCCCTTAGGCTAAAAAGTTTGGAGACCCCTGCTATAAACCGATCTAGATATTTTTTGAAATGCGTTTTGTAGAATCCCTATTTCCTTGACCTATTTATTTGGAAAATTTAATCAAGAGAAACTACCTATTTGTTCGGTTTATTTCGAAAAGGGTTTAGAGTTTGAGACCCAGATGATATCAGCGTAACACGCCTACCTGACCATAATACGAGTATTGTTATGTAGTACGGGGCGGAGTCATTTAAGGATTTTATTTCCATTTAAAATCGAGACAGAAACCCACATTACTCGTATAAGATAAATGATCGCGTTGGCTTCAAAGTTCCAACGTGTTTCAGTGTTCACTGATTATTAATTATCAACAACATTTTTTCTTTGTCTCCCGCCTGAAAAAAGCGTAACAAAGCGTCTATCACTCGTGTAGAGAACAATTTCTACATCACGCCATTTCCATGCTGAGGTAGGCAGAGAAGACAGAGCGTCAGATTTTTTTTCTTTTGAAATATAATTAACTTGATCCAACCATATTTTCTTTGGTTTTCCTCTACCACGTCTTCCACTCACATTGCAGTATTTATTAGTTTTTTTTTAGTTCTTTTCATGAATTCGTTCCACGTACTCTTCTTCATTTTATTGAACACATCAGCTTTAAATTCAGATTCATCCCTAATTTTAAAAATTAATACATATTTTTTATTATTTTTTTGCCGCTATGTGAATGTGGTCTGGTACAAACCATGGAACATACAGTCAACGATTGTTACATTCACGCTTTCACTGGAGTTACCCGAGTTGTACACATAACCACACAGGAAGCATTAGACTGGTTAAGCCATCTGAGAGTGCCACTATGAGTCTTGAAACCTTACGAGGAAGAAGAATAACTTTCTTCTACGACTATCACTAGCGTATATTTATCTGCGTGCAATGTGAGAGAAATACTCGAAAATGGTATATGAAAACTTGCAATATAATTGGAGTACTCCAAAAATATAATATGAAAACTTGCAATGTGATTGAAATACTCGAAAGTACAGTGGAACCTCTCATAACGAGAATAATTCGTTCCAGAATCTTACTCGTTATGTGAAACACTCGTTAAAGAAACAAATTTTCCCATATAAATCAATGTAAAATACGATAATGCGTTCCATGCCGAAAAAAATACTCATTTTTTTTATTTTTAACGTTTATTCAAATAAAATTACATACTTATAAATTGTTAAGGAGCGTAACAACCCGGAATGCGATTTCGATTTACATAAAACAATAAAAAAATCGAAATAACTAGTTTTTTATTTATGACAAATAATTAATTCTTTTTTATAAGAAGTAAAATCCGGTAACCCTCAGAATCTACGAGCTTCTTATAGTCGCTGACGAAGTTTTCTCCTGCCTTTGTGTCAAAGCTTGCTGCTTCACCGTGCCTCACAAGGCTGTGGATGCCGGTTCTTCTCTTAAATTTCTCGAACCATCCATGACTTCCCTTAAATTGTACTTCTTTTTCGGCAGTTGATGATCCTGGCGTCTTCTTAACGAGGTTGGCGAAAATAACTTTCGCATTCTCACAAATGATGTTTTCGTTAATAGTATCGCCTTGCAATTACTTTTCGTTTATCCATATGAGAAGCAACCTTTCAACATCATCAAGAATAGGTAACCGTTTCGTAGACATTCTTGACACTCCCTTTGAAGCATCTATCTTCTTAATTTTGTCCTTGTTCTTGAGGATAGAGCAAATCGTTGATGTAGACCGATTGTATTGTATGTGCGCGCTAGATCAGCCACGCTTACACCTCGTTCTCGCTTTTCAATGATTTTACGTTTCATTTCTACAGTTACTTTTATTCTCTTATGGCTGTCTTCTTGTGGCTTTTTCTTCAGGGACATTTTTGGAAGGGTTATTAAACTTTGCACAAAAAAAATTACAAATAATGTCTGAACTAAAGTTTGGAAAAATGTGTGATCACATGTGACAGCGGAACGTGCTAGCGGAACGAGTGCTAACCAGAGACTGACGCACTGGTGTGGAAGTCCCGGCTCACAAGTGAGTGACGTGAAGATGGGACTTCTTTCTGCGTCACTTGTTATGCGAAATGTCACTCGTTAATGGAGCATTTTTTTCACAATCTGTTTAGCTCGTTATGCGAATTACTCGTTATGAGAGGTGCTCGTTATGAGAGGTTCTACTGTAGAATAGAAAATTTGCAATGTGATTGGAGTACTTGAAAATGGAACATGGAAATTGGTAATGAGATTGAAGTATTCGAAAATTGAATATGAAAACATGTTATATAATTAGAGTACTCGAAACTGGAATATGAAATTTTGCAATTTGATTGAAGTATTTGAATATCTGCGTGCAATGTTAGAGAAATACTCGAAAATGGAATATGAAAACTTTCAATGTGATTGGAGTACTCGAAAGTGTAATATGAAAACTTGCTATGTAATACTCCAATTCTAATGTACTCTAACATAAGAGTGGAATATGAAAACTTAGAATGTGGTCGGGGTAATCGAAAGTAAATATGAAAATGAAAATTTGACGTAAAACTGCGTTAATTGGATGCAAGTTGTGACCTAAAGAATCAGCGTACTGCGTGGTACAACGTGAGCTATCAAAGGTCAGACAAACAATGATAATTTCTGACACGAATCGGATTTTAGTTTACATTTACTTTATAAATTGCACATACTTTGTGACTACACGATTTACTTCAGATAGTAGATTGATCTGGATATTGATAGGCTAGACAAATACCATTTACGCAATGGAGAACGCTATGATGATATTTCGACGATTGTATCCTGGATGTGATGTAAACAATGTCAATTAGTTTGGGTAATATTTGTTTAAGTGATTTTGAAACGTTTATTGATCTTTAATTCCAAAACAATGAACCAATGGAAGAATTTTATTTGACTAAGAAATGTATTTAAAAATTATAAATTCATATATACCGTCACGCCGTCTCCCTATCGGGGCAGGTAGAAAAGAGAGAGCGCCAAACTTTTCTATCGTGGCCCACACCTTTTGTCTCTTCTACATCCATACACATTCTACGATTTCTCTGACTTTTATATTTCCTTCTTTCAAAATATCATACACTAGATCAAACCATAATATCCTTGGTCTTTCTCTATCACGTCATCCTCTCCCATTTATACTATGTATTTGTTTTGTTAGTCTTTATTTATTCATTCATTCCACACGCCCAAACCATTTCAGACTGCTCTTCTTCGTCTTGCTAAAAACATCAGCCTTAAGTTCACATTCATCTATAATAACTTCTTCCCGTATTCTATCATATAAAATGCAAAATACTTTTGTAGTGTACTGTCAAGAATTTAACAATTAGATTTAGTTAGGTTTTACTATTGTTATTTTTTCCACACACTACACTATGAAATCTGAAAAAAAATTGAGTGATTAAGTGTTCCCACCCATTATACGAAATGTTTAGCAAAGGTTACCTTACATCCAATTTTAGGGGCGTACTCGGATTTGTTTTATTATGATAATAGAGAAAAAATATAACTAAATAATATACATACGAGTACATCGATACTTTGTATTCATATTTCAGTCATTCCAGTTGTTTTTTTTTCTTCTTATCGTTCTCGCTTAATCTTTGACATATTAAAAACACTGTTTGGTCGAAAAATATTTCTACAAATCTTCCCGATGTATTCGCATGACAGTCTTAAAATATCAACAGTCGAATATTTCTAGGTTTATATATTGTAATCAAAATTAAAACAATTTAACAGAAGGGATTTTAATACTTCAAAAGTGGCAAAAAATCAGGCACACAGCCAAAACACACCCTGGGTTCTAGTGCTGGAGTTGATAATAAATAACTATTCCAATATTTTTTTGTATCAAATCTACACCCTATTGTTGGAATCGTATTTGATGATACCAATAAAATTTTCAACACGTGTGTTGAATATATGGTCTCGGCAAAAAGTTTCACAATAAAATAATAGTTAAATTCTATCCAGAAAACAAGCATTTGATTTGACTTAAAATCTACAATTGCCAAAAAAATATTTACTGTAGACTCTTACGTTCTTGAAAAAAGATAGTTCCAAGTTTACCATTTATTATGCATTTTTTAAAGAAACATTCATAGAGAATTAACAATTTTATATTATGTATAAAATAAACAATTATTCCATTCATCTACATGTATCAACAGTATGATTTTATTTCTATTTCCTTTGTACAATACACCTTAGCCACTGTAGCAGTTTCTTCCAATAAATCAGAATGATATATTATAAAAATATCTTAAGTGAAAAATTTAGTCTCGGGCCTGTTATAGATGATTTTATTTTACCATTGAAAATCTACTGTAATTCGAAACTCCCGGATCTTACCAACTAGGCCATTCAAGTCGTTGACATGATAGGTTGGTTATAAATAAAATTGATAGTTTAGAGACAATGTGTGTTGAAACATTTCTATATTATAACATGAGTCGTGGTGTAACGATATTCAGAGTTCATGCCTCGTTTATGCGGTTCAAAGTATCGACGTTTTGATACAGTTACAGCTCTCATCTTCTCAAAACATTCAAGCCAAACAACATCAACGTTCTCGAAAATTCTTCGAAAGACGTTACACCAGGGGTGATCAAACGGTCGATCACGATCGACTGGTCGATCGCGGGATGTTTTTAAGTCGATCAATTACATATTATAATATATTTTTGAAATTTCTGACATTCAATTTATAAAAAAGTACACAAACATTTTTGAACAATTATTTTAACCTAATATTTGTTAATATAGTAACGAACATTAAATATTAAATTATCATCTATCTGATGGATGATAATTTAACATTTCATAGATGTTATTTGGGCTGAGATAGCTCTATCTCGTCCAGTTACCAAACGCGTCTAAACCTTCCGAGACAAACATCAAGGACGTCGAAAGCAGTGATGCATGGCACTGCATGTCCTCTGCATACTATGAAAAGTATGCAGAGGACATGCAGTGCCATGCATCGACATTAAAAGAACGTTAGTTACAGAATACTTATTATTTCAATGATAATACTTAACATATTTATATGTGATCATCTTTGCAATTAATAAATACTTACCATTTATAAACATTGTATTTTATTTTTACCTAGTCGATCGCTTGCCGCCTAATGGTAGATCGCCGATGGTTAAAGTCTGAGCGCCCTTGCCTTACACATAACTGCGAAAGTCTACGAACCTGATTAATGCCAAAATATAAAGAGATACACCTTTGCGAAACATACGAAACAAAAGGTTTCCCATTAACTTTGTTTTATGATATCCAAAGCCAAAAAGAAGTATCTTCCAAAATCGAATACTGCGAAAGATATTTGGACCAAAACCGGCTGCAGGAGAATGGAAACTGCGATCTACCAGAAGAAACTCGAAAATTAACGAGACAACTACTTGTTACCAACAATATAAGGTCGCGAAGGTTAGCATGGGTTGACCATGTAAGCAGATCTCTACTGACTCGGTCAACAATTATCATTATGCAAGTCCAATAACGCGGCAGAAGGCCACTTGGCAGACCGAGACTGGGGTTTTTACCATAGATAACGTGCAGCAGGATTTTAGGAGGCTGGGAAAAGACGACGAGTGAGTGGATAAAAATCGTCCGAGAGGCTAAAGCGCTACATGAACTGTATGCCCACCAGAGGTAGAAAAAAAGGTTAGTCTGATGTGACTATTTAGTAGTTCATTTAATTACCACTTCAAATAGTCTTATTTGAAGAAGAATTCATGGGTGGTGCAAAAAGATAACCTGATGCAGAGGCACGGCCTGGGGGACGTAGTCCGGGACAGAAGAGCATACAACCTGAGGACGAGAAGAGCTGACCCCAACAGTCTTCGCAGACAATGAGTTGGGATGGAGCCAGGGAGAAGAAATAGTCTTCTTTGTACTTGAGGATCGTAACCTTCATGCAGATTGATTATGATTATTTTCCTCTACAAGATTCTGGACTCTGCAGTTCGGGTAACAGAATAAACTATCATCTTATTCAACTTTCTGTAGACTTAAGAGTCTGTTATTACAGGATTATGCTCTTGCGATGCTGCGCTCCAGCTCTCCATCATTTGAGGGGTCTCCCAGGTGGACGCCGTCCATCCGGTACCCCATGCAGAGCTATGTATGGGATTCTTGTGGAATTCATTCTCTGTACATGTTGGTACCAGTATCAACGACGCTGTCGTCCCCATCTGACCACATCTTGGACCTCACATATCTCTCGGATTATGGTATTCCTTATACGATCACGCAAAGTCTTCCCATCAATAGCACGTAGAGTTCTCATTTCTGTTGTCCTTAGCATACTTTTGGTCTTGACAGTGTCCGCCCTCGCTTCGATGCCATATGTGAAGATATGTCGCACACAGGTCTTATAAATGCGTTCTTTGCTATCTGTTCTCATATCTTTATTCCTCCATATGACATATCTCAGGCAGCGCGTCACAACTGCAGCTTTATCTACCTGAGGCCTTACTTCTCTGGGGAGGTCATGAGAGCAGAGCTGCTCATCTCTCATGACCTCCCCAGAGAAGTAAGGCCTCAGGTAGATAAAGAAGAAATTATCATCACTCGAAATATTCCATTTTATATAATGATAAAAGCTTTTATCGAAATATATTAGCCCTATATTTTACTTTTCGAAGTATGTTACGCAAAGACAGAAGCGTCTTAGGCGTAACTTTGACTAAGCGGCTTAAGATAAACTATTCAATACTTAGTAAGAAATGTTTTTCTATCATATTGGGGTCAACTCGGAAAATGTTTTTCTCATCTTCTTTCTCAGTTAACCTCTAACCTATTGAATATATGTTTATTATTTCATACCAGGAAATGCCGCCTAGGCTTAACTTCCAAGTAAGACCACGCGAGGGAATGCTACTCTCGTAATAGTTTCACGAACTGAGCAGAACCGGGACGAGGGATTTTGGTGCCTAGGGCACCCATTCGAAAAGTTGCCTTCACCATAATATAACAGTTTTTTCTTAACACTTTCGGGAAAGGATGAAATTGCTGTAATAAATAGGCTTTTTTGTTGTTGTTTAATATGGAGGTTTTTTACTCCTTAAAAAATCGTCTCCACCATGTCTTAAAAAATGAAAATAGAGGACAAATGTCACTTTACCTCATAATATACTATAAATCAACGAATGAAATTTTAAATATCAAACTTTTAAAATTGTATTTTTTTACCTTTTAGGGCGGCTAAATCAACCATGGATTCATTGAAATTGGTTTTGTTCGATATCAAATGTTTAAAATAATAATAATAAGAATGACTAATAAAACATAACAGATATATAGTGCTAAATGGAGTGGAAGACGTGTGAAAGATAGACCAAAAAAATATGGTTGGATCAAGTGAACCGTGTTTTGAAAGAAGTAAACGTAGAAAGTCAGAGAACTCGTAGAAGTTGTATGAGAATATGTATTGATGTAGAAGAGGCAAAGGATGTGTCGAGATAGGCCAGTCGGGCGTTCTGTCCTCTTTGCCTACCCCGATAGAGAAATGGCGTGGTGTATGTATATATAATAATAAAAATATTATTAGTATTGCGCCGTTAAGAAAGTAAACTCTCCTCAAGGGAGCTCTAATTCGGAACTCGAATTAACATATTAAACCCATTCATATTGACAGATCAGTATAGATAATAGCCATATCTGAAAATCTGTCTTGTTCTAGCTTAGATATCTAGTCCTTTTTTTGTCGGTCGATTTGAAAGCGCTTGGGACCAGTGCCCCGGTTTTCCACCCTGGTTCCCACTCTGGAACTGACAGCGAGAAAATCGATTTTATTTCAAGTGTAACGTGGCTTGGTTTAGATGGAATTGCCCAGTACCCAGGAGCGGGCAGACTAAAAACTAGTAATTCTTCATTTACAAAGTCACTATAATTTAGGAGAGGAAAATTGGGACATTACGAAGTAATAAGTAATATGAAAAAAGGCTTTAAATATTTCTTAAACTTTTGTTTTGTGACCAATTTGACAGCGTTTTACATATTAAATTGCTATTATAGTTCGGAAATTTTAGGATGAACCTTGTAACGATGTTCAGTAACTCAATTCTAATAAATAGCAAGTTATTTAGGTAAATACATTACATAAGGTTGTATTGGGGCAAATTTGTGAGCTGTCACAGGACTCATCCTAGAATTTCCGAACTATAATTAGAAATAAACATATGCTTTGTAAACTATTGTAGATATGTGTATGTGCACGGTAAAACAATCCTTGAATATCTCAGTATGTGAGACTCTAATTTATAGTCTGATCACCATAGAAATAAATAATAGCTAAATAATAACTAAATAGTTTTTTACTGAAGAAATCAGTATTTAATATTAAATTTCGTACGAAATTGTCTTAACTTCCTTAAATAAGGAAGACACGCGATTTTATAACCTCACTTCAAAGTTTGCAGCGTATGAGGTCAGACTCTGAATACAAATCACGGTATTTCTAGATTAGAAATTATTACTTAGGACAGACTGTGAATTCGGAATTTCATCTATATTTTTATGTTACAACTAAATATAAACCAGTTCTCGAATTCGTAACAAAATACACTCAAAATTGTGTGATTTTTAAAATATGGGAGTCCGTCCATAAACCCCTTCGAGAAGTCTTGATAGCTTCCGGCTTCCTAAAACCAAAAAGTTCAAATAATTTATTTTTCGTTGGTTTTAATTTTTTTTGTCATTATGTTTAATTATTACAAAGATAGATTTTTTGTCATTATGTTTAATTATTACAAGGATAGATTTTTTTGTCATTATGTTTAATTATTACAAGGATAAATTTTTTGTCATTATATTTAATTATTACAGGGATAGATTTAAATATTTATTGTTAAACGAAACAAAAATATATGTAAACATAAGTTCCCGGATCAATAAGAATATATGTACAGAACCTGGCGGCAAGTAATAAACATTGGGCTTAAGAAAGAGACTGTCGGCCATAATCGGCTAACTTCGGCTTTATAGAGCGTCGTCTCTGTCGCACGATACGCTAACAATCCGGTATCTAGAAAGCGACGGAACACGTGTATGAATGACAGAGACGACGCTCTATAAATCCGAAGTTAGCCGATTATGACCGACAGTCTCTTTCTTAAGCCCGATGTGTATTACTTACCGCCGGGTACTTGTAAGTAAGTAAAAAATAACTCATTTAAAGGGTTAAAATGAGTTATTTTTTAAACGAAATTTACCTATAAAAGCAGTGAACTATTCCTCGGTTATGTCAAAATAGGTTAAATGTAGGTTGCGCCAAATTAAAGAATTCTTCCTCAAGATATTAAAAACACGTGGTTTTCCTATATGTTACGGAAAAATTTAATTCATTTTTATATCAGTCTCTGTCGGGCCGGGCCTATTGTTTTAGTCTGCAATTCAGTCAGTTCTAGGGAATACGTTATTAGGGAGGGAGCAGGGAGAATTCGAACGAAGCTATCCTGGAATTCCCCATTTAATAGAGAAATCGTCTGGACGCCTACAGCATGCCTCTTTCTCGGGAGTAGATTAAGATCAGAGGAGAATGGAGCGAACCATGAATGGGTAGAACTCTGGTAGAAACTTAAGCCCCTTAAACATATTATTTTATTCCGGAATGATACAATTATTCGTACAACTAATTACATTTTTTGTATACATACATACATGAGTACCTCCGTAGTATAGTTGGTAAGACGCTTGTATACATACATACATGAGTACCTCCGTAGCATAGTTGGTAAGACGTTTGTCTTCTGACCTAGTGGGTGCTGGTTAAATTCCTGTTGGAACCCAGATTCTTTTCAAAAAGGATTCCAGTTTGGTTTTCATTTAAGACATATGTTATATTTGGTTGATTGAAAGAGATTGCCACATGGAATAAGTCCGCCAGGTGGTACTGCATACAATGAAAGTGTAATAAAATAAATCCATACCATTACGCAGTTTCTATGTTGGGGTAGGCGGAGATGATAGGGCGCTAGACTTTCCTATATCGATACACATATTTCGCCTGTTTCACATCCATATATTTTCTCATGCAACTTCTCTTAATTTTTGCATTTCCATCTTTTAAAAATATCCTTCACTTGATCCAACAATACTTTCCTTGATCTTCCTCTATCTCTTTCATTAACATTTGCTGTGTATATTTACTTTGTTAGTCTTTCTTAAATTCTGTATCTCTTTCATTAACATTTGCTGTGTATATTTACTTTGTTAGTCTTTCTTAAATATGTTGTCATCCCAGATATTCTTCTCAGGGCACTAATTTCTAAAGCATTTATATTATTTTTATTTTTTTCCCACGTCAACGTTTCAATCTCATACATCAAAGTTGATTTTAAAATACTGTTGTGGACTACCATCTTAGCAGATTTTGATACTGTCCGATTCGAGTATATATGTTTTGGTGAAATATTGACTTTGTTTCCTATCGCTACACTATTTGTATAACTCCTGCATAACAAGACTACAAGTACATAGAGTGGGCAGTCTGTAAAGGGCGTTGTATGGGCGCTGAATGGGCGTTGTATGGGTGTTGATTGGGCGCTGTATGGGCGCTGTATGGGCGCTGTATGGGCGTTGTATGGGTGTTGTATGGACCAGTGTTCCCCAACCGGTGGTTCGCGGCCCGGTGCCGGGCCGCAGAGACTTTCCGCCGGGCCGCAAACAGTATGTCAAATTTCAAGAAATTCGCCATGCAAAAATATTAAATACAGGATTTTTTCGCTTGCACGTTGACTTGTATTTTTAGTAATTGTTAAATAAATATTGTATAATTGGTATGATAATGCGACACGATGGTCGCTGGTTTTCTCAGAATGGACAGTCATAAATCTTCTCAGATACACTCAGGGAGAACGGAAATATTTGCTCTTGGATAGTGAACTCGGATACGAAACCCTACCTAAATATATTTCCAAGAATTTCATAATATATCATCATTTTGGAATGGAATGGTGAGAGTAACAGTACATACAAGTAAAATGATGTCAGAGACAGCACTGCAGCCAAGAATATCCAATATATTATTTTTTGTAATTTATTTTTAACAAACACTGTTTATTCCACTTTTTTATGACGGTATAACCCTACCGGTTTCAAGGCTTTCACCTCATCTTCAGGGGAGTACAAACAAGACTTAGAGCCAAGACTACGTCTTGTTTGTACTCCCCTGAAGATGAGGTGAAAGCCTTGAAACCGGTAGGGTTATACCGTCATAAAAAAGTGGAATAAACAGTGTTTGTTAAAAATAAATTACAATGTCTTTAAACCTCCACAACGTTAATGCCTTAACTATAAACAACCAATATATTATATTAGCAAAGATGCAACAGCAGGTTACGCATTAGTTTGTTGAAAAAACCCCATTGTTTTTGTTAAATTATAATGGTATCAGACAATGTTACAATTAAAATTGTTTAAGTGTTATATGTATATTTGTTAATTATAGTTACATATGTCCATCTGTCACAATATAAGATTAAAAAAATATAAATAAAAAAAACCATTTTTATTTCAGTATTAGTGGTCCGCGAAAAATTTTTCTTTTTTTTACCGGTCCACAGGTCTAAAAAGGTTGGGGAACACTGGTATGGACGATGTATGGGAACAGTATTTACTTCAATATTATTTTGACTACTTACAAATATAAAGAAATGAAGTTATTACTGGCGATATGAATTGTGTAAATTAAATGTATTTGGTTTGTTATTGTGTTGGGTTTTTCTTGTTATATTATTTTTCTATTGCATAACACTGCGAACTTCATACGTTAGAATATGTCAAAAATATACGGGCTCTAATTCTTTTTAAATTAAAAAAAATCCACTTGTGTAGATATCATATTTTTTCTTACTTTATACTGAATCTCAACCGGCCAATATACCTATAAAACTGAATATCTATCAGCCACAATGGACTATCAATCAAGTTTAGAATTTTGTGTACGTAGAGTAAATCGAATATTATTTATTTTTCTACTTGGAATGTGAAATCATTTTATAAAGTTGAGGTATCTCTTCAGGACTAATATGATAATTATTAATTGATTCGGTATTTATATTGTAGAGCTCCGTTTTATTACAGAATGATTTCAAACTTTAGTGTAAAAAAATCTATACAATAACTTACTTAAAGCTGTTTGAAAATGCATTTGTGAAGCGAAACATCTGTCACTTTAATTTAAGTTATTGTGTAATTTTTCCACATTTAAGTGTCAAACCATTCTGTAATATGATTTTTATATAAGTTCTATGGGCCAGAAAAAAACTTGTACGTTATAAAAACCTTTTAAACAGTTAACAGTCAGAAAAATATTTTCTGATAATTGATAATAAATCATGTTCTTCATCTTATTTCACATTCGTAACACAGCGCATTTTTTTTTTTTATTTTTTTTTTATTAAACAAGTAAATTACTATACAAACATTTGTCAAGGCTATACCTATATACAAATTTATTATTTAACTAATCTTAATTATATGTTATAATTTATGAACTTATTTAATCTTATTTTCCTACATATCATTTTATTTTATTTATTCAATCTTAATATATGAGACCTTAGAAATAATTAACACCTACATACTACTTATAACTAGATAACAATTCTTACACTAATTATTCAGCAAAAACAAGTCCACTCGTTCAGGCTACTTGTATTCCATCACATTCACTCAGACCTTGGTCGTCCCAGCTAATACTGTAGGTGGACTAGTCAGGCAACAGATAATGCTTCGGGAGCTTGTGCTTATAACGGAAGGGTAGGTCGGATTTACTCTCGTAAGCCCCCAGGGCAGCGACTAAGGGATTTCTGTGATTTTGTTGGCTTTTATAGAACTTCACGGTCCAAGCGAGGATGTGGTGTTGTAGGGTTTCTTCTCGCTGTTCAGCGTGAAGTCGGGTAAGATTTGTTCTGGGATGGGTGTTAAAAGATATCTTGAATGCCTTGTTCTGCACTCTCTGGAGTTTCAGGTGATCCGTGTTGCTAACACTACCCCAAACGGGTGCAGCATAGGTCAAGATAGGACGAATAAGGGTTTTATAGAGGAGGAGCTTATTTTTGGGTGAAAGGAAGCTGCGTCGATGAAAAATCGAACTGATAGCCCCTATGTCCCATGTGACCCTTCTGTCTGATGGTATTCAAATGGGTTTTCCACGTCAGTCGCCGGTCAAGGTGCAGGCCGAGGTATTTAACCACGTCCTGCCACTCAACCAGGCAACCACCGATGAATAAGGGCATCGACGGCACTCTTTCCTTGATTTTTCGGGACACAGCGCATTTGTAACACAGATAATACAGAAAAAAATTTGTATTGAACACAGCGCATTTGTAACATACATAATACAGAAAATTTGTATTGAACACAGCGCATTTGTAACACACATAATACAGAAAAAAATTTTTTTTACAAAAATATCTAAAACCGATTTATTCTTCATTTTTTTAAGAAAAGAATGTGTTTCGATATATTTGGATGTCTGTGGTTTTACAAGGATAGGATTATACAAAGTTTTGCAGCTCCTTATTTCCTTTTTAGCTTTGAAAAAGTTTTATAGAAAGAATGATAGATGTCACTAATTTTACATTTTAAATAATACCTTTGAGTCACTAGACCTGGCAGCAGTCGTGGCCGAGTGGTTAAGGCGTCTGACTCGAAATCAGATTCCCTCTGGGAGCGTAGGTTCGAATCCTACCGGCTGCGAACCTTTTGGAATAATTTAACAAAGAGCTTAAGTTAATATAAATAGATCTGTGTTTTGTATTATTGAATTGAAAATCCAAATATTTAATCAAAAGTCGTATTTTTTGCAATACAAAATGAAAAAGATATTGTGAAACTACAATAGCAATTTTGTTGTCAAGGTAAAGGAATTTTGACTACTTTGTAAATATGTCTTAAGATATCCAAGTGAGTAACTTTTCAAAGACTGGCGTTCTGAGCATAGGATACATGTATCAGTTCTGTAAATATGAAACCGGATTTTTTTATAGGAAATACACATTTATAGTATGAAAATGGTAAAAAATATTTTATTCAAAGTATTGCCCATCGCTAGCTACACATTTTTTCCATCTCTCTGGCAATTTGTGGATGCCATGCCAAAAAAACTGTTTTTCTTTTGAGGCAAACCAATCATCGAGGTATTTTCGTAAAAAGTGAAGCACTGCTCAGCAAGTGCATGTCCAATCGATGCAAATAAGTAGTAATCGGATGGAGCCAAGTCTGGTGAGTAAGACGCATGCGAAAGTATTTGCCAACTAATTTAATTAAATATTTGTTGTCCGTAGCGTTCAGTAGTAACGGTTTCGCCAGGTTTTAGCAGCTCATAATAGATAACACCCTTCTGATCCCACCAAACACAGAGCATTGTCTTCCGTCCATAGCGATTTGGCCTTGCAGTCGATGTTGCTGGTTTGCTTGGAGTTACCCATGATCTTTTACGCTTAGGATTCTCGAAATATATCCATTTTTCATCGCCAGTCACAATTCGATGGAAAAATTATTTTCTTTTGTACCTGGCGAGCAGCCACGTTATTCCACTAACCTCTTCTGATCTTCTTTTACTCATTACTTCTTTGCCTTTTCTGCCTTTATAGAATTGTCTGCTATTTCTCAGTTTCTTCCGTTTATTATCTGACCATTTTGCAACCCTTGCTTGTTGTTTTTTACTGAAATTAAGATTATTTTCTGCACTAGCAGAGTGAACGACGGGCGCCTCTCCAGACATGTCCATTTCTGACATCATCTTCCAATCCCACTTTTTTAATATAATTAAATATAGATTCGAATCTCTTCATTTCAAAAATGATACATTATATAAATCAAACCAAATTGTCAGATTGGAACCTCCCTTTCACTGATGGTAGATGATTATAATACTGGAACCTCAGTGTTTAGTGAATTAAATCAGACAAAGTTTTAAAATCCCTTTATGAAATAAGGGAAGGCCACTGTATTTTTGCATTTTGAATCACTATATTTTTTTATTGTCCCTCACATAAATATATATTTGCTGCACTTCCCAGTTGTATATGTTTTTGCATCAACATCAATAAGCTGAATCAACTGTAATCAATAAGCTGAATCAAACTCTGCTGTAGGTTTAAACTGAGTCACTTCACAGGGAGACATGAGTAACATTGTTCCTATTTTTGTTGTTATTTGATGTAATTGGGTTTAACCTGTATCAAAAGTGAAATAAATAAAAGAACAGCTCCAAATATCCTGGTTTGGAACGAATGTTGGTAACAATCCTAAAGCCAAGACCTGGAATTGCTGCAGAAACTTTACAAGTAACAGAATACTTTTAAAAAAAATTGAGTTCTAATAGGAATTGAACTTGCAATCCCAGGGTTGGTCACGCAAGTCCTCTATTGAGCGAGGAAGTTATGAGAGGGAAGGAAGGAAGGGAAAGTAAATAATTACTAGTTGTAATTTATTTCAGGATGATGTTTCAAGGAAATAAAAGATACACATATATATTTATTTAATTTCTCATTTATTAATAAAACTGAACAATTCAATTTTACTATTTTTTATCTATATCTAAATTTTTCCAAAAAATTCTTTAAATGTATATTGATATATTATATTTATTACTAAATCATGCCTTCCTTAAAATTATTTACTTTGAAAAAAAAATCTAAATTGAAATAGCTTGATTTGTTGTTTATAGTTAAGGCATTAACGTTGTGGAGGTTTAAAGACATTGTAATTTATTTTTAACAAACACTGTTTATTCCACTTTTTTATGACGGTATAACCCTACCGGTTTCAAGGCTTTCACCTCATCTTCAGGGGAGCGCAAACAAGACTTGAAACCGGTAGGGTTATACCGTCATAAAAAAGTGGAATAAACAGTGTTTGTTAAAAATAAATTACAATAGCTTGATTTATTTTTCCATGGTTCCTACAAGTTTTCTCCTTATAAAATTACTTCTAAATTATTTAATATGGCATTAAAAGATTAAATTACTTTGGGATATTAATCAAAGAAATATTATTTAGATATAAAATAATAATTCTTTGAATTATAGGATGTATTGACAGCGGGTATGCTTATGTAAAAATTAAAATAAATAACATAAATTGTTACAAAAAAATCTTCCAATATAAAATGCGGCAGGAAAATAAATCTGAATTGCACATAAATTAAAATTTTCGAAAATTAATAAATCGAAAATAAAGGCTTGACAACATAAAACATAAATAAAATCAAAAGGGATCATTTACTTCTCAAAAATATTAACTTAAACATGTTGAAGAAGCATTCTTATTTTTATCAATTTAATGTCATCAGAAAATATTACCCCAATAATATTTGCAAAGGAATAAACTATAAAAAATCCTAAATGTTGAAGAAACGTACACAAGTTGTATAAGAAAACAACTCAAAAACACTGTCTTAAGAAAATGACAAGAAAAATTTACATTTATTAATTTTCTACAATACAAATAAACAAAAGTAAAATGAAAGTTCTTATAGTGGACTGATTTTGGACTCAGAAAATAATTTACTCATTAAGGCCTCAGCTACACAGGAAGGAGCCTCGCTTGATGCTTAGAGCTATGTTGTGAGTTAGGCGACATATCCTAGCGAACCAACGTACCGCATACTATCGCAGAGGCCACACTGCACGCTTCGCGCCAAGTTGCATGACGATTAGTCATCGAGTGAATCTCCTAGCGAACAGACGTGTTGGTTAATTTACAAAATGGCGGAAATTTTAATGACAGCTGTGTATAAAAGGGAGCCTTTATGGAACCCATCGAGCAAATTATAGAAAAATGTACCTGTAATAAAATCACTTTGGAATGAAGTTGCACAGAAAGTAAATAAAGATGGTAAGTTGTAATGAAATTGGTTAGTTTTGGGTGACATTGTGTGTTGACTCAACCGCTCCCAACTGTCAAATGAATTTGTGCGTAGCACTTTGGTGTGGCCATGCATGAAGTCATCTAGTATATGAGTCACGTAAAATCTAGCTTAGCACCTAACGAAGCATTTTGGTGTGGCCTCGGTCTAAGTGATTAAAAAAAAGATCAACCAGTTTATCTACCTAGGCGTTCTTATTATAAAGAATGACCCTAGGGTGTGAAGTAGAGATCCAAAGATGAATTGGCATGGCAAAACAGTTGTGATAAGTCTGACGAAGATATGGATTAACTGGTCTTTACTCAGAAGAACTGGAATAGAATGGACACTTGGACAATGAGAAATATGAACAAAAAATAATATGATAGATGTCATTAGATAATTGGAGTTGGTGGCAGATATTCTGTATTCCATAGGCTGTGAGGCACACCAATATCTCCATCATCCAAGAATTCACAATTACAGTAAGACTTTCGAAAATGTCCAAGAAAAGGCTCTTAACATACTTTGGCAGTGGCCAACAAAGTTTTGAGAAGATGATCACTGGGACAGTTGGGGGCAATCGATCGAAAGGAAGGTCTCCTACAAGATGGACGGACCAAATAAAGGCTACAGTTAAATGACCCAGGACAGGAAAGGATGGGGATAAATGGTGCACCATGTTCTAGACATAGCAGAGGATTACGTCAGCATTGAGCAATCACATTGCGAGGATTGTGTTCAGCATGAGATGAAGAGTCCTTGTATTGGCTATTTTACTGGTTTACATAAAAATTATTCAAGTTTGGGTACGGTTTTGCAGGGATAAATTTGACATGTTTTCCTACAGAATTAAAATTGATATTAGAATCGTTTTGCACTCATCAAGCAATAAAAATATATTTAAAATGTTTCTTTATGACACTAAGAAGGGAACAAAATTTTATGTCAAATAGCATCGATATTTAAAATTCACAAAATTTACATGATTCTTTATAGAACTCATATATTTTTTTGAGAATAATAAATATTTTTATAAAATAACTAATACAGCTTTGTTTTTACATTTCTTCCAAATATTTTTATAGTTTTTTATCTTTCAGAGCTCTCAAAGAATAAAATCAGGTTTATGTCACTTACTTGAATTTTGTTAAAGCAAATTTATACATACTTCTATATAGAATCAACAGATTTTACCCTATAAGGCATGTTTTTAGAATATGGAAGTGAAAAAAAATTATGTGTATACTTCTCAAACTAAGCTACTAAACAAATCATTGAAAAAACATTAAAAAAGCTCTTGTAAAAATTGTAACCTTGTTTTTTTTTTTAATAATAATTTATGGCAAAGAAATACAATCCTTATTACTAGGTTTGTACTTTTCCCATTACGGAGAGAGTTGACTACTTTCTGTAGAATGGTGGCAGGCTCTCTCAGTGAGAGAAACAAACTCCTAAAAAATACTTGCCCATCGCACCAGATAACTTCTTCTTGGTTTAACAATAACACCATTCAAAGAGACACAGACAGCATCTCTAAAAAACAAACACTGCCTTTAACCGGCTTATAATATGAGCCATAGAGCAAAATATTAGTTTATGTATATCTCATAATTCAAATTAATTTAGATTAATTATGCAATTTGTTTCCAATCATGGACTGAATTGTAAGCAATATTAATAAAAATATAAAACAAACATATTTCATATCGTAAGGGTTAAATGAAACGTTAAAAAATAAAAATGCTTCTTCAAATAAAGAATATCAATCTATTAAATAAAAAATAGTCATAATGTTTACTCCGCACACCAAAAATATATACTTTTAAAAATAGTAACAACCTTAAAATTACATACATGTCTAGGGCACATCTAAAAATAATTGTCTATCTAATTATTAAAACTAAAAGGTACAAAGCACATTCATTAATTTTAATCTATATCAAATTCTTATATTTATTTTGTACATTCAATTTTACTGCTTGAGTTGTATGCATTTCCAATGCAATTATGGATTGCAAAATAATCTCTATTTGACTTTATTTTGTGTTTAATTTAGTGTGAGCTTTAAACTATCTCTCTTTTGAGACTGGATTTAATGCTGATTAAACCACAGCCCTTCAAAACCTTCCCATCTTGCACAACCTCATTATATAGCCCATTCACCTCAAGAGCTTCGGCACATCTTTTTTTATATTGTCAGATTATTGTAAAGGTGGTCAATCAAGCAGTTTGATGCTTGCTGGAGTTCTGAGATGCAGATAATTGGCAAAGATTACTCAGCTGAAGATTTCAAGCTCTGCGTATATTTATTTATTAAATAATATAGTAAATTAGACAAATGAAAGTATTTTTTTTAATACTTTATCAACGTTCTTTATGTTGTTTTATTAACTTTTGCTTGAAATATCAGACAAGATCAATTAAAGACATTAAAGTATAACTAAATGAAATATATACTTGTTTGTTCATACAATGGTAAATACTGTGTTCACTATTGCCAATTCAACTGGACTCGAGTCAAGTTCGACTGTATATATATATATAAGAAAATACTCACACTTGACTAAACACAAATTTAAAGTTAAATACTCTTCAGCAAGAAGTTGATTTATTGAAGTGACTAGGTGTTAAAACATTATTAAAGATTAACATGTAAGCGTTCAAGGGTCGCAGTTAGAGGATCCCCGATTTAAGAAATTAATATTTAACTAAATGAAAAATTTATTGAATAATTACAATAAATCAGTTATGAATATTACAAATATATTTTACTTCAATTACACAATGCATTTTTGATATTAGGTCCTTACATATGAAATTGGCGTTTTGTTTGGGAGGAACATAAAGTTGATTTTTTTTTAATATAATATATTTATTTAATCAAAGTATGTACCATTGCTATCTATGCACTTTTGCCATCTCATAGGTAGTTCATCGATCCCTTTACTAAAAAAACCATTCGGACGGGAATCAATAAAATCTTTGAAGTCGGTTTGGACTGCCCCATCGGAGTTGAATTTTTTCCCTTGCAAGAAGTTATTCAAATTTCGAAAAAAATAGTAATCTGTTGGGGCAAGGTCCGGAGAGTACGGTGGATGTCTTAGACATTCCAATTGAAGCTCTTCTAATTTGGTAGCCGTCTGTTGTGCAGTGTGTGGTCTAGCGTTATCATGAAGCAGCAGTGGCCTAGAGCGATTAACCAGCCTCGGTTGTTTAGCAGCTAGCTTTTCCATCATGGTTTGCAGTTGCTGACAATAGACATCTGCCGTAATCGTCTGGCCAGATTTAAGAAAGCTGTAATGAACGACACCAGCACTAGTCCACCAAACGCTCACAAGTAACTTTTTTGGAGTCAATTTTCGCTTGGGGCATGGTTCGGCTGGTTCGGCAGGGTTCAGCCATTGCGATGAGCGCTTCCGATTATCATACAGGATCCACTTTTCATCACAGGTAATGATTCGATTCAAAATCCCTTCATTATTGTGCCGGTTGAGTAATGCAACGCAGCAGTCAACGCGCGTTTGTTGATTTGCTTCACTCAATTCGTGAGGTACCCACCTTTCAAGCTTTTTCACCTTCCCAATTTGCTTCAAGTGGATTAAAACAGTTTTATCACTAACACCGCAGCCTGCAGCTAACTCGGACGTGGTTTGCGATGGATCCGCTTCCACAATAGCCTTCAATTCTTCATTATCAACTTTGGTCTCCGGCCGTCCACAGGGCTTGTTCTGCAGGTCGAAATTTCCAGAACGAAAACGTTGGAACCAAAAACGCACTGTGTTTTCTTTTGCGGCACCATCGCCATACACATCATTAATCCTTCGAGCCGTTTCTGCAGCACTGGTGCCACGGTGGAACTCGTACTCGTAAATAACGCGATATTTCAAGTTTTCCATTTTGTAAACTGAGTGACGCAAAGAAAAAAAACAATTGAGGAAAAAACAAATGAATTATAATTTTCGAAACACAAATACTTGAGTAAATAGCTGTATAAATTTTAATTTGGAATTCCTAACCAAAGAGAAGATATTTGAGATCAAAGTTGCCAGTACGGCAAAACGCCAATTTCATATGTAAGGACCTAATATTTAAAAAAATACTAAAAATGATTTCCAAATAACTCACAGCATAGTGTGTAAAAATTGCTTTTAAAATAATCAATACAGCATACACACATAAATTTCACACAGAAAAAAACATACAATATTTTTTTTTTGTTTATAGTAATTATGAATAAATAATGTTATCAAATTACACCAGTAAAAATCAAACCACAAGACAAATAATTAATTTAATATTTTGCATACATAAAACACAACTTGAAACATTCACTTAAATTTATATAAACATCAAAACCTTATATCCGTATATGTACAATATTTTTTTGTTTTTTTAATTTTGAAATACTCTCGTTTTTTTTAGGCTTAAAAAAGATCTGTTATAATAAAATCATACAATTTATTACATAAAAATAAAAGTATTTTTTTTAGTGAGACATAAGATTTTTTTAATAACATATAAAAGTGACCTTTATACCACTTAAAATTGAATATGAACGATTATTACAAATTAAAAGTACCTCGTATTTTGTGATAAAATACTTATTGAATCAATAATAACTCGACTGACTGATATTTTCTTTTCTGGTTATTTTTCAAAAGTCTGAAAACAAATGAATATACAAACATATTTGAACATGAATGTATCTAACATAACACGCATAATGTATTTCTGAGCACATACTGTGATGTCAAATATTTAGAAAAGTATACAGTATCAGAAAACAGTAATATAATCTACAAAATAACTATTTTTTTTATATTGTGAAAATGTTATTAAGGAACATTTTATAAGCATTCGTATTATTAACGTGTTCCTCGCGCGAAGCACAAACTCCTGTGATCTGATCTGTAGCATTCCTTTGTGTATTTTACGTAATGTTTAGTTTATCTCCTTTATTTAATGAGTCTTTTTAAGAGTAATGACTATTATTTATTATCAGAAAATTACTTGAATGTCATGTTTACTTGGTGGTGTAATCAAATATCAGTGGTTCTAAACAAAATACGCGTTTAAACTTAGAAATTAAAAAAACGCCAAAATTGTGCCGCGCACAGGATTCGTGGAATTTGATTTTTAACGCGGTGTACAGGTTAAATATCTTTTTCAGTATTATTAAATATATTTGTATCATTAGTTTTTTTCTGGATACAAGTGTTTGCTGGATACATGCAAGATTTTAATATGTTTACATTTATGTTTCATATGTTATATTTTTTTGATACAGTCATAAAGAAAGTATTTTAAATCAGTTCAGAATTCCAAAAAAAATAACAGTTTACAAAGTCAAAACATGTTTAACATTACATATAATAAATAAATTAATAATATGAAATATTAAAAAATATTCTCATAGCAATTAATTATAAACCGGAGACTAATAATACAAATACATATCAAATTGATTCACATTTAAAAAAATCAAATAGAAACACTTTTATTTAATTAATGGCAGGTTCGCAGCAACCATAATTGATAGTTAAAATGTACATTCTTAAAAGATAAGTTTTAAAAATTCGTTCGATAATAACACATTTCTTTTATTATTGCTAAAATATTGTCAAAAGTTAAGTGATCTGGGTTTGAGAGCCGTTTTCCGCAAATAAAGATAGGCCTGCTGAGTTAAGTCTAGCTGATCTTTAGTTCTACCGCACGCCACTGTTTGCCATTTATCATCCATCTGGAAAAAAAAATTTAAATAACTCATTTATTATTTAAAATTCATAAGGATACTAAAACATTCTTGTTTTTTAATCCTTTATGTAATTTCTACGATTTAAGGCAAAATAATGAGAATAATACTTTATAATCATATTGCATAATTTTTTAGCATGTTTTTTTATGTTATGAAGTGGGAATTTTAGAATAGTTTTGATTTAATTCTCCCCCTTGCAGTTAATTGTTTTGTAGTGGAAAAAAATTCAGTGACTGGGTGGGACAGGGTGACGTTTTCATAGAAGCTTTTTTAAGATCCTTTATTTTTTTGTGTCGGGTGGTTGGTTTTTGTGTCGCGTAGTTGGTTTTTGTGTCGGGTGGTTGGTTTTTGTATTGGGTGGTTGGTTTTTGATTTTGTAGAGGATCGTCTGTCTTTTCGCTGAATAGTTTTATTATAGAAGCAGGAAGAAGTTACCTGGTGCGATGGGCAAGAATTTTTTGTATCAGGTGGTTGGTTTTTGTGTCGGGTGGTTGGTTTTTGTGTCGGGTGGTTGGTTTTTGTGTCGGGTAGTTGGCTTTTGATCGGGTGGTTGGTTTTTGTATCGGGTGGTTGGTTTTTGTGTCGAGTGGTTGGTTTTTGATCGGGTGATTGGTTTTTGTATCGGGTGGTTGGTTTTTGTGTCGGGTGGTTGGTTTTTGTATCGGGTGGTTGGTTTTTGTGTCGAGTGGTTGGTTTTTGATCGGGTGGTTGGTTTTTGTGTCGGGTGGTTGGTTTTTGTGTCGGGTGGTTGGTTTCTGTGTCGGGTGGTTGGTTTTTTATTTTGTCGAGAATCGTCTGTCTTTTCACTGAATAGTGTTATTATAGAAGCAGGAAGAAGTTACCTGGTGCGATGGGCAAGAATTTTTGAAGTTGTCACGAGAACTCTCGGACCAAATCGTAATTTTTCAGCAATTGTCATGTTACCTATTTATTTTTTTATTCTCAGTTGTCAATATAATTTTGAAAAGGCAGTGGTATGAAGTTTTTATAACTGTTTCGTATTAAAATTTAAAGAATAAAGAAAATGAAAGTGCATTTGTAACAGAAATAATTTATTTAAAAAAAAAAGTAGTTTTAAGTCAATTAAATTGTAAAAGAAGGATATTGAATAGCGTGTAGTGATAGGAAACAAAATCAATGGGACGCTAAAACTAGATATTTAAATTGAACAGTATCATATTGAATCTGCTAAGATAAGTTAAAATAATAAACTTATTTTAAAATATTTTTATTTCTATGAATTTTGTTACAAATTAACTATACCCTAAAAAGTGAACCTGTGTTAAACTGGCCATTTACATGCAAAATAAGGCCAATGTTGATTTGCTGAATTCAATAACTTTATGGTTAAGGAACATGATAAGCATTTAAGCTTTTTGTACTTTCAGCACCGATTTACTCTTAGTATTTTTAAGTGAATAAATATTATACAGGTGTAATTTATAAAAAAAGCTCTTAGTTTGGAAGATAGTGTAAAAAGTTAAAAGATTTAAGTTGAGAAACCAATTTTTTTTTACTATTTATAGATAAGGTTCAGACATTGTAATTTGTTTTGTCACACACTGTTTATTCCACTTTATGTAACAGTATAACCCTACCGGTTTCAAGGTTTTCATCTCATCGTCAGTCTTGTTTGTGCTGCCCGATGATGATGTGGAAACCTAGAAACCGGTAGGGTTATACCGTTACATAAAGTGAAATAAACAGTGTTTGATAAAACCAATTACAAAACATTTTTTTGTAATATTTGGGGTGTTGAACAAGCATTGTGCCCATTCCTGGTCTTTTTACACCCATATTAGCATTCATTTAAATAAAGGGATTGTTACTAAAAGAATAGATGTTAAGAATGGAACGTTATTTTTTATAGGGTTATCAACTTTTCCGTCATACCTCTCAAATTATCTTTATAAAGATAATGTATTTTTTCTTTAAATAAAAAAAAAACGATTTTACAAAATTACATACTATCACGCTGTCTCCTTGTTGGGGTAGGCAGAGAGGAGAGTGCTAGACTTTCCTATTGTGCCACACAAATTTCACCTCTTCTACATCCTTATATAGCTCCTAAAATTTCTCTGTCTGATTTTATGTTATATGTATACAGGGTGTCCCTGTGGCTTTTTCAAGAATTTTTTTAAATTCTGAACCGTCATAAGCTGGCCTCTTTCTTGATACCGGCTTGACGTTGAGTTATGGGACACCCTGTATATATATATATTTATGTCCACTGCTTGAATAATCATTTCGGCTTACTAGGTCATTATCAACAATGACTTAATAGGCCAAAATGAATACCTAACCAGTGAAAATAAACATAACTAAAAACCAGTCCCTTGATTTTAATTTAAATAATAACGCATTTCTTCATTATTGAAAGTAGCAATGACTTGTTTACATGACTGCAACTATAATTGGTCCCAAGATACTTACCGATGCATTGTGATGTTTATAGTTGTCAAACTTGATGGATCTCACTGCCGATGACTTGTGGCCACCACCAGAACCTCCAGATAATCGTCGACGCCACTATTGGAACAATACAATGCCACACATGTAAAGCAGACACACCAATATCGCATGCTTTTTATTTACAGATTGATTAAACACACAAAATACATGAGTTTTTTTTTGTTATATGAATATGAAGTAACACATCGATCAATAAGTTCCGGGACTAAACAACAGATGGCGCCTCTAATAACAAATCTATACCATTCTCAGTTAGTACCAACCTTTAGAAGTTACGTGTCCAACTTTCATGACATTCCGACATTGTGTCATTGAGTTACAGTGGTTTTAGTGACGCTACTTTTGCTATTTTCAAAATAATGGAAAAAACCGAATTTCGTGTGTTGATAAAACATTGCTTTTTAATAGGAAAAAATACCGTTCAAACTCAGCGATGACATGACAAGTGTTATCCGGGCTCTTCTCCGTCGAAAACAACCATTTGTCGGTGGTATGCTGATTTCAAACGCGGTTGTACAGACACAAACGATGCTGAACGCTCTGGTTGTCCAAATGAGGCGGTTACACCAGAAAACATTAAAAAAACCCTCAAAATTGTGATGGAAAATCGCAAAATAAAGTTGCGTGAGATAGCTGACATCCTGAAAATATCATTTGGTAGTGTTTACACTATTTTGCATGAACATTTGGTCATGAAAAAGCTTTTTTCGAAATGGGTGCCGCGTTTGCTCACAATGGAACAGAAACAACAACCCATCGATGATACAGAGCGCTGTTTGGCACTGTTTACGCGAAATAAACAGGAGTTTTTGCATCAGTATGTGACAATGGATGAAACTTGGATCCACCACTATACTCTGGAATCAAATCGGCAGTCAGCTGAGTGGAGAGCAGCCGATGAAATTCGTCCGAAGCGACCAAACAGTCGGCAGGGAACGTTATGGCCTCCGTATTTTGGGATGCGCATGGTATAATATTAATCGATCACCTTGAAAAGGGAAAAACTATCAATAGCGAATATTACATAGCGTTATTGGAGCGTTTGAAGGCAGAAATTGCAAAAAAACGGCCCCATATGAAGAAGAAAAAAGTTCTCTTTCATCAGGACAATGCACCATGTCACAAGTCGATGGTAACGGTGGCCAAATTGCATGAGTTGAACTTCGAATTGCTTCCGCACCCACCGCATTCTCCAGATTTGCTGGGGGCCAAAGACTGTTCGCAGATCTCAAAAAGATGCTCCAGGGAAAGAGATTTGGCTCTAATGAAGAAGTGATTGCCGAAACTAACGCCTATTTTTAAACCAAAGATAAATCGTTCTACACGGCTGGCATAGAAAAGTTAAGAAAGCATTGGAATGAATGTATCGCTTTTGAAGGAGACTATGTTGGTGAATAAAGAAGAATTTTGGCAAACAAATGTTGTTTTAGTAGTAAGTCCCGGGACTTATTGATCGATGTGTTAAGTTGAAGAAGTTCTTCAAGGACAGTAAATACTTGTTTTCTTTGCTTTCCAACGTGTGCATCTTAACCAGAAACACAATACAGCTGAAAAGGAAACTTCAGTTTCGTGTAACACTGATTCCACCGAGAGAGTTACAATTGGTTCCTAAAAACATTTTATTTGAAGTAAATTTAATATATAACTTTGAAAATTATATATTTTAGAATTTTCAATCTGTTATCAATTTATCCCCAATGAATTATGAGTAACAAACAGCCAAAAGGTTTTCTATTCTCCAATAGAAAACTTGCCCGCAGCAGCGAATAGCGATGGTTTCAGTTCTGATCATTTAAGGAACTACTTAGAAAAAAGAGGATTAAAATAAACATCACAACACAATAATTAAATTAAGATTTTATAATAACAAATTCAAGTTAGTATCATTCTTACTAATACTGTATAATATTTCATATTTTTTATTTTCATTTACTGATATTCACACAAAAATTCGAGACTGGTGACACATGGAGGTGTCTGTAATTTTTGTCAAGTTACAAGTATGACAATTTATCATAAAATTAGTATGACAATTTATCATAACATTAAGTTATGTATTATTAAAAGGATTAACTAAAAACTCAATAATAAAAAGTTATCCTAATTTTTTTTCAATTATTTTTATATTTATATTACATTAGTAAAAGAAATGATAAAAGTTTGATTCCAAAAGGTTTTCTAACTATTAAGTTAAAAAAAATTGAAAAATCATTAATATGTATATATTTCACAGGTTTACTTTTTGAAAAATATGTAGATTTTTTTTATATTTACATTTCATCTCTGCAACATATGTTTCAAAATTCTATTCTGAAGCATCCAGATCTGAAAGTCTTAACATAAGAAGCAGAAGCTTATCTCTGGATTTCCCTATTCGTGGGGCGGCCCTTGTAGGCACCCCTGCAGATAGCAGGGGATTACTGTATTGTAAAATTTTACAAAGTAAAAGTTAACATGTCTGATGTTGGAGCCTTATGGTAATATTTCTGCTGATTTAACAAAATTAATTTATATCTGAAAATATCCAAATGCGTAATTCTTCCTTCTTATCTCCCAAAATTTTTCTTAATTTGTATTATATTTTTGCAATATCAGCAACTAAAATTTCAGAACTTGTAGTTTTCATGGGAAAATGAGACAACTGAAATTTAATATTATTTGATGGAAATTAAAAATGTATGTATCTCCAGTTAACATATTATTATACTAGTTTTAGGAGAAATATAACCACAGTCTCAACGCATAGTACTAGAGCACTTGTCTACTAGGTAATGATTTTAAATTAGATTCTAGGTGGTGATCAAAAAAATTTTCATAAAAAAAAACAGGTTTTTTCTCATAGTTTTTTATAACATTCTTCTGGTTAGTTGGAATTAATTTCTAATTGTCCTATATTTTTTCTGAAGTATGAACAGTATTTGTATTTCAAAACATTAAAAAAAAATGTTAATGTTAGTGAAAAAAAAAAGTAAAATTAATGAAAAAAATCAACATGAAAATCAATTATTTTACAAAAAACAAAAGGAAGCCAAACAAAAAACAAAAAACAAAAATTGTGGAAAATAAATTTATTGAGAATAAAACGGAACATATTGGACACGGATAAAATGTGGACGTACAATATTGACAGAGGACATTACAACTTTTGTAACATTTCTATCGTAAATAAGAAATTGTTTGACTTATATAATGCAAAAAAAGAAAGGAGATGGGATACAAAAAAAAATCTTTAAATAAATAAATAAATAAAACATTTAAGGGAAAAAATAAATTAAAATCGATAAAAAAATTCAATAAATAGCGAAACATCATCCCTTCAAAGCACCAATAAGGTGAAACACAAAGAAAAGTTGCCAACACCGGAATCTGTCAATATTGATGGGGTAAAAGGAAGAATTGGGATAAATTGGGTAATTTTTTATATATCAAATAATATATTCTGCTTTTGTAGTCCAAATAAATTTTTGTGTCGAGTAGACATGAAAAATATTTCAGTTTCTTTGCACATACCTTCATAATAAAAAAAAATCTATAATTCATTTCACTCGTTTCGAAAACTGACCGGATGAGTTTTCAAACAAAATAAATAATTAGATAAAATAGGCAATTTGTAATAAAATTAAGATGGGTATCGAATGTAAGGTAGAAAAAAATATACAATATATACAGCTGAAAATAACTCATGAATGTTTTTCGTTACTTTTGGTTTAAACTTGTGGAAGCTTTTATAGTTTTAATAAATGTGTTTGTGGTAATTTGATTAAGATATTCAATGCAATGCACCGGATATTTTATGTAGTTGCATGTTCACATAAAAAAATCTCCTGATTCAACTTTTGCAAAATTTAGCAGGCCAAAAGTTTAAGGCGCAGTCATGTTGTTAGTAAAGCCACTGGAAGTTAGTTTAAATTTAGATTGAATAATATTAGAGATTAAACCAAACAAAATGTACTATAATGTTGTCAGAACTGTTCATTTAGTTTCTGTTCCATGCTTCTGATTGCACAGTGTTTCTTGAAAAACCAGATCATTAATCCATATTTTTTAATTTTTTAATAACTTGCGAGTAAAACTATTATATCAAAATATAAAAAAATACTTATCCTAATTCGTGTTACAATTGTATCACAATATTTTTTAAATATGATATTCCTCATCTATAAAAAAGAGCTGAAAATGATCCATAAATCGTTTATGCTATATTTATGCAACATCCGAGCGACACAAATGAAACAATAAATGACTTGATACTTAAATTTTTGAAACAAACAAATTCCACACCATAACAGTATTAGGAACTTTCATCAAAATCATGGATAAAACACCTAATTGTAATAAAAATGTACCTATACAAAAATAAATTAATGTGTAAGTAGATACTAGGTGCGTCCAGAAAGTAAAGAATTGCACAACACACCCTGCGCTGATCCCCCATCACTGCGATCATATGCGCACCAGTTAGCTCCTTCCCTCGCTTCAGTGCGAACGGTCGTGCGTCTTTGTTCTGTAACCTTTCAAAATGGCTGCGCACATCGAAAATCCCGCCAAATGTGAAGTGCATAGTGTCATTCGTTTTTTGAACGCACAAAATGTTCGGCCTATCAAAATTTATAGGCCACTTTAAGCACAGTACATGAATTTTTCCCACAAATTTCACGATCGCTCCTACATGAAATAGTGACAGAGCAACTTGGCTACAAAAAATGTGTGCTCGGAAAAGAAAAACTGAATACCAACACCAGAAAAGTGATGGCAACAGTTTTTTGGGACCGAAAGGGTTTGATCCATGTGGAGTTTATGCCAAGAGGACACAATAAGCTCAGAGGCTTATTGTGAAACTCTTCAAAGACTTCGACGCGCCATCCAAAACAAGAAATGTGGAATGTTGTCGGGAAAGGTGGTTTTGATTCATGACAATGCGCGGGCTCATGCATCAGTACGAACACAGCGAGAACTTCAACGTCTTAAGTGGGAAATTTTTGGACATCCTCCTTACAGCCCTGACTTGGTACCGAGTGATTTTCACTTATTCCCGAAACTAAAGGAATTTTTAGGTGTAAAACAGTTTGCAAACGATGAAGACCTCAAACAAGAAGTGACATCCTGGCTCAAATCTTTGGCGGTAGAAGAGTATAACATCGGAATAGAAAAATTGGTTCCACGTTACAATAAGTGCCTTGACAGCTATGGCGACTACATTGAAAAATAGAGTAAGGTACTGTGACTTTGTAAATAAAGTTATGTGTTGATATCTTTTGTTTTTATTTAGTTACGCCAAAACGTTCTTTACTTTCTGGACTACCAACGTATATATAATAGTAAATACAATACATACGAGTAGCTGTAAATTATTATTTAGAAGAAAAAAAAATGTATAATTGTTTGTTCATTAGGTTATATCTTTGTAAATGTTTTGGTTTAATAATAGAGATGACTGGAAAAGGATATTAAAAAAAAATATATTATATCTAGAAAAATGATTTAGAAAAAATGCCCAGTTAAAATTTAAAACAATTTTATGTCATGATTGTTATTTTTGTTTCCTTATAAAACTTTGTATTATTATTTTTTTAGATAAAATTCATACCATCAGTTTTTAAACTGAGTTATCGACATTACATTATTAGAGGAAATGAAAATAATTTAAGTTAGTAAGTTAGAATTTAAAAATTAGCCATGCATTAATTTAATTTAAATTAAGTTAACTTATTGTTAGCTACCTATAGTCTGAGAAATATTAAATAATTATTAAGTACTTATATCACCTGTTTCCTTGGAATTATTATGATTATTTTATGATCAATATAAAAATATGGAAAATTGATATTTGACATATAAAAACACATTTTTTCCCTAACTCATTAGTATTTAAATACAGAGGTCTGCTAATGGCATATATAAAACTAATCTCTGGTTACGTCTGTGTACTATGGCATATAAAACTTTTGATTTTTAAGTGGTTCAAAACTTTCATAAATTTTTAATATCAATTTTCTTTGATTCTATAATAATACAGTCATGCTGTCACGCAATTTCCCTGTCGGAGTAAGCAGAGAAAACAGTGCCATACATTCTACTAACTCGACACACAACCTAAGCTTATTCCACATCCATACACCTTCTCATACAACCACCGATTTCTTGGACTTTCTAAATTTTCTTTCAGAATATCATTCACTTGATCCAACCATACTTTCCTTGGTCTTCCTCTCACACGACTTCCACTCACATTTACACTATATATCTGTTTTGTTAGTCTTTCTTCATTTGTTCATTCTACATACCCAAACCATCTCGACGTACTCTTCTTCATCTTACTTAACACATCAGTTTTAAGTTCACATTCATCCCTTATCACTTCATTCCGTATTCTGTGATACATTGTATTCTGTCTATACACGATACAAATTTCCATTTACTGAGTTTTACAGAACAGAATATAAAAAAATGCCAGTTACGAAAGCTTCCTCAAGCTGCATTGTCAATGGAAACATATTTGGTTTAATAAAAGGAAGCTCCATAACAGGTAGCCATTAAAAGAAACAGCATAAATGTAAAGAAATTATAATAAACAGTACACTAATCTCACATGAAAAGAATATTTCAAGTATAAGATTTATGTCTTTGGCAAGATTTTACCGTGGTAAAATAATAAATGTCTCACTTTTATATTTTTATCTTATTTGATTGTTTCAAACATATATTTACAAAATATCGTTATACACTTAACAGGTAAAAAGGTTTTCAGCTTATTTGATCTGTCTAAATTTAAAGGGAAATTTGACTGTTAGTTGTATTTATTTTTTATTGACAATTTCAGTCAAAAAAAAAACACAGCGCGCACACACACACCTTCAATTAGATCCGTCAAAAATATATATTATATTTTTTTTGTTAATATTTGGTGTTAGTTGGAATTATTCACAATCCTTTTTTATAAATAAGTATTAAATTAATATTATTATTATTACATATTATTATTATCATCAACAAAACAAAAAAGAGAAAAACAAGTATAAAGGGCTATAAATTAATAAAAAATAATTTTAATCACGATATAAAAACAGAGTTAGAATTAAAAGATAAATTAAGATTTATAAAAATATCGGTATACCGTAGATTAAATAATCCGAAATAATAATAAATATTGTAGTACAAAAAATATTTACTTTAAATTCTATAAACAAAAAGCAAAAAAAAACTCTAAAAATGCGAAACAAGGCATAACTCTTTCAAAATGTAGGATTTTATCTTATTGAAATGCCAAGTTGTTTCATGATGTCAATCAATTATTATTTGTGGTTTACACCTTCTGTGACCAAGTAGTTAAATAGTTTTTCAATCTACGTGTTTTGGGTTTGATTCCTAGGGATAATGGACAAAATACGTTTCTAAACTGGTTTTTTTTCACCCCAAGACGTTTATTAATAACATTTTGGTTGGGAGAAAGTGAAATATGAAACATTTCATAATGGATTTAAGATTTTATAATAATGCAGAAGGAAAGAAATAGGTACTTTTGAAAATAATTCATTTTAGTAATAGAGTAAGAGACAAGAAGACCATAGATTTGAAAACACTCTGAAATCTTTTGAAAAATAGTGTAAAAAAGTAGGGTTCTTATTTTACGAATGATTCAGAAATTAGACAAGTTAATTATAAGGATGGGAATCACAAAATAATAATGAAATATTCATTCTGTATAGGGCAACTAAACATACATTCACAAAGTGTGGTTTATCAGAGAGAATTGCAGTTTTTATTTGACTGAGATATAAAAGCATTATTTACTTAACAAACTCACACAGAAGAAGACTTGGAAATTTAATCTTAAACATGTCTGGATCTTACTAGTAGATAGAATGACAACCAAATTGTAAATATGTATGTTGAGTCATATTTTGGAGCAAAAATTCCGAGTACCAGATATGACAGGTTGTATGATAAATTCAGAGATTATTGATTGAACTGAAAATTGATGGACAATTAATGAGTGAAAATTTCATTTCATATGTCATGAAAAAAGATCACTAGTAAATATAATAGAGTGTCTTAAATGTATGGCTAGATTTTGTTTCCTTACAGCCTGAAAGGGAGATGAAAAAGTAATGAAAATATATTTGAATGTGTTTTAAATAATATGCTAAAACTAAGGATTTAACAGTTAAATAGATAAAGTTTTCTGTTTAAATATAAATATATTAAAATAACATAAATTATATTTACAGCTTAAGTATTAAATTATAACTCGTGATCTTTTTGTGTAGTGAAATATACGAGCATCTTAAACTAATTTCTAAGGGTTTCATTCATTCTTTGGAATGGACTGCAAAACAATCTATGTATCAATCTGATGCCCCCTTCATATTATACTTATTTTGCAATTTTACTGCATTATTTAATAAAAATTTCAAATTATTTCATAGTTGTTTGTACTTTATTTTTTAAATTCTAATAAACAACCCGAGTGTCTGTCCGTGTATGTAAGATTAATTTTGATTCAATAAGCTTTTAAAACTATAAATTTTAATAAATTACGAACAGGCTTTAAAATAAGAAAGTTTCATCAAAATTTCATATCAATTAATTGATTATTTAGTTAATCTTTTTAATCAGATATAATTTTTCCTCTATTCCGCGATCCGTACGATCAAATCTTTCTTTTTCAAAACCTAAACTTTTTTTAAATATCACGTGATTTTACTCATTCAAAACGATCATTAAAATTATACCAATAAGATGATTGTGCCACGTTTTCCGCATTTTGTTGTCTTTGATTTTCTAACCTTACATTTTCATTCCAATTTTGAATGACGTTTTCTGAATCACGACTCACGTTACCAATCTTATTTTGCATCATTTTCTGTGAAAGGATTTGATCTATCGCCAAGGTACACGGCTTTTGATTTGTAACTTTATAAATATGATTTGCAAAAGTACTTGCTAGAGTTTCTCTCGGAGCTAGAGTGTTTGGTGCAAAACGCGGCGTGTTTGTTATATTTTTTAAACACTCCTTTTCAACTTTCATCGCTTTAAAATCATCAAACGTTCCTAATGAAATAGCTTTATAACGTTCAGCATTTAAACGTGAAAAACTTTGATCGGAGGGTGAATTTTCCTGATAATAATGCTCTAAGAAGTTTTCGTTGGTAAGGATTGATTTGTTTTCCACTAATGAATCATTGTGTTCAATGATATCACGGTAAATTTGTCCAGTCATATCAGTTTTTAACTGCACTGTATTATCATTATATGAAAAAGTATTAGTGTTACAGAATATATTATTTGAATTTTCAATTGCCGAGTTAGGAAAAGAGTTATGGTTTATGTTTTGGTTCAAGGTTAGGATAAAAGGGTGATGGGATAGTTCCTTGTGTTGTACCTTATTAGAGTTTGAAGACAGCTGAGTCTCTATTTGGTCTTCCATTGAAGAGTTGACACCAGGGGTCGAGTCTAAACTAAAGATGCTGCGGAGGCCCGTTGATTCATCTCCCAATAAAGTATTCTTGATGAGTGAAGGTGGTGAAAACATGCCCGATGTATCAGCGAGAGATTTACTCTGAAAAAAATAATATTTGTAAATAAGTTTCATTCAATTCAGGTGATGGTATCAAAAAAAATATGATCGTTTTAAGAAAAATAAAAATTCATCAGTTATGAAAAAAATTGACTTCTAGAAGAACATTTTGAAAAACTATATGCAGGACTAAGTCTCATGTACATTACATACTTATTCTATATAAATCTAGCAAAATAAAGTATTATGCTATATGCAGGACTAAGTCTCATGTACATTACATACTTATTCTATATAAATCTAGCAAAATAAAGAATTATGCTATATGCAGGACTAAGTCTCATGTACATTACATACTTATTCTATATAAATCAAGCAAAATAAAGTATTATGCTATATGCAGGACTAAGTCTCATGTACATTACATACTTATTATATATAAATCTAGCAAAATAAAGTGTTATGCTATATGCAGGACTAAGTCTCATGTACATGAGTTATTTGTTATTAATCACCATCAGCCAATCAAATCCTCGAACATACATTCATCATCAGCAGTTTTGGATCTAATGTCTAACATAAGCCTCTCTTGTTGATTTCCACAATCTCTGTTTTCAGTACTCTGGCTCTGTCTATCAGGTTATTTTGTGGCTGAAGACTCGAGTTACCATTCAAGAATTTTTGCTGTTCGGACATTCAGATATACATAAAGCTTTCTTTAGATGTTCCAAATCTACTAAGAATAACTTACAGGTGTTTCAATGATGGTGAACATATCAGGTACTTTATGGCTGCCCTGAGTGATGTTGTGCCCCTCAGGGTTAGGCGGAGGAGCGTTGCTAGATTGTGGAGTGCTGGTGGTCCAGGAGGTCAGGAGAGCCTTGCGTGCCCTCTTGTGGGTGCCTGCGGGAGGTACCTCGTTCTCCTTCTCATGCTGGGTTCCTGATCTATTGGATGAAGGATCGGCAGTCTTGCGTTTCAATGATGCAACTATTCCTGAATCGTAATGCATCTGAAAATATTACAGTATTTCTCAAGTATGTCTGATATTTTATTATGAAAACAGTATTAAAAAAATTGTTATTGTAAAGTAAAAATTTGAATATTTCAAGTTGATTTACGGATATCTCTCAAAATTACACCCAATTATTTATTTTTTATTATAAGTCTACAAGTCATGATTGGAGTAGGCATTAAGAAATCACAAGGTGCATCAAATAACTTGACTTTCTCTGGAGTGTCAGAAGACTGATATCTCAAAGTCCTTCAAGAGGCTTCATAAGTTGTATCAAAAGGACTGGAATGGCAAGAGAAGTAAAATTATGCTACTTTATCTAAATATGATATTAACAAGTTACCTGTGTATTCTGGAAAGATCCCTCAGTTATAGCACTAACTTCTGTCTCAGTGCAGTACTGCGAATCATTCAGCTGCGAGGAACTCTCTTCTCGTTGAATCATTTCTGTTATATCCTCCACAAGGTTACCTGGAGATCCAGGTTCATACTTTATATGCCCTGATATCTTTTCTATTTCGGCGAGTGCATTTTTGAATGGTGTAGGAGTTCTGAAAGAAAAAATTTAAACTAGTCATTGCTTTGTACATTATCACATTTATTTATGGACATCAATCAACAATACAACATATGAATAAATGAGTACAATTGGAGAAAAAAATAAAAGAAACAACCGCTAATGTAATTACTCAGTGGAAAATTAAGATTTCATCTTTCTTATAATGCTTTTGTAACACAGGTCTTTTTCACTTTTATAAAAAATGCTGAATATTAGAGATATGAAAATATAGATACAATTTTATCAACATAATTCTTCTTCTTGAGGTTGATCTCTTATCGGAGGTTGACCGCCATCATGTCAATTTTTAGCTTGTTTACTACAGCCAGGAATAACTCAGTAGAGCTGCACCCAAACCATTTTCACAAGTTCTTAAGCCAATAGATGCGACATCTTACCCTACCTCATTTGTCATTTATTCTTCACTAGATTATCAATTGTGTTATAATATAAGTTATGTTTCTCATTATGTGACTGGGATATTACAAAGCTTTCACAAGTTCTTAAGCCAATAGATGCGACATCTTCCCCTGCCTCTTATCAATTGTGTTATAATATAAGTTATGTTTCTCATTATGTGACTGGGATATTACAAAGTTTTCACAAGTTCTTAAGCCAATAGATGCGACATCTTCCCCTGCCTCTTATCAATTGTGTTATAATATAAGTTATGTTTTTCATTATGTGACTGGGATATTACAAAGCTTTCACAGTTTTAAGCAGATCTAACAGTAACTTTAGTTGAACATAATAATTAACCTAAAAGAAACAAAATGACTTCAGAATTTAAAAAATACAAATGAAAATAATTTACATGTATATTATATATGTGTTGGGTAAATAAACAGCTACAACAGTTACCTGGGTGAAGGGTTGTTTAACAGTGTTCTTCTGGTGGCCACGGGGGTGATGTGTGAAGAAGCTCCTGTAGCAGATGCACCCATGCTGGGGGTGGGGGTGTGCAGAGGGCTAACACCACTCTCCTTAATAAAAAACATAACTTTTTAACACTTTCTTCTTAAAAGACCTACTCATCATCATCCATAAATAGAAGTGAGTTTACTGGGGGTAGATAATCACTTCACAAATTATATTTATTATTATTGAAATAAACTCAAAAGGATTTTAATGCGATTAAAAAGTTGTAAAAAAACTAAAGGGGTAAAAAAGATCACATAGTCAAATAAAATTGGTGGAATCAAAATAAAACAGTTCTTGCAAAATATTTTACCTTCATCATCTTAGGGGAGAGCCTCTTTTCAGGGGTAGAGTGTGTGGGGGACTGGAAGGACTGCAGTAGATTGTTGGGGCTGTTAAAGAACTGCGAGGGGCTGAAAGGAAGCTGCTTGATGGGTGTCGTGCTCAAGATGAACTTGTTGGGAGTGTCATCTCTCAGCATCTGAAATACCACCATAGATTAGATATGGTTTGTTTGAAATGTCATGTCTCAAAGGGATGGGATAAAATCGTTTTTTTTTACAAATCAAATAGTTTTTTTATGAATGGAAAAATTGTTTTTCTCTAAAATGACGTTTTAATTCCTAATTTTCATTATACTGACTTTCTAATGTATTGTATGATTTGTATATATTTTTAGATAGGCCAAGATATACTATGAATTATATGAATTATCCACTAATTACGAACATTTAATATTATGTATTGAAAAATCACAACTCCAATTATCGTATACCCCATCCCTAGCCAATGCACACTAACATAGTGACTTTTGACAAACGTCGCCAAATATTATTTGATTTTAACAAACTGACATATTTTTGCTAATTTGTAACAAGATGTATTAATTTGTCATTATTGTTAGTTTTATGCAATGTAATTTACCTAAATATCTTGCTATTTATTAGAATCGAGGGTTATATTAAAGTTGATAAAATAATTAAAATAACTGAACGTCTTTACAAGGAAGCAAATTTGTGAAGTGTCACAGGGACCATGGTACAGTTTCTTTAGTATAATGGAGCTAAAAAAATGAAAAATTATTATTTGACAAATCTGTAACATGTCTCCGTAACCAATTCACTTGAAAAGATTGCAATGCACTAAAAATACAAAACATACATATTGGATGGCATCAAATAATCAAAAACTTATGAAATCAATATAAGATAAATGCATGTTAAATATTGATATTATTCACTCAATAGAGAATGAAACACTTAAAGAATAGACTGCATACAATTTGAAATTGATTTAGTAATTTTACTTACCAGAGCATGTGTTGCTGAACTAGCATATCCAGCACCAATTTTCTTCATCTTAGCTCGCCGCAGGATGGGTGGGGGAGAATTGCTCCATAGGGATCCACTCTTGTTCGGAGACGCATTCAAAGTCGCATGGTCAGGCTCTGCATATTTCACTGCAATATTAATAACTCGATTATGAATTGCCGACTTGAAGATTTCAACGGAGGTAAATAGAATCAGTCAATATTTCAGGTATTGGTCCGATGTCTCAAGAAATTTAGATGGAATCATGGTAGAGAAACAGATAGTTATAAGAAAAATATTATATAAAGAGGTCTGGTAGTTTTAAGCCTGTTATAAATGAGTATGTTTTAATAAACTGTTGTCTTGGCTATCAAAAACTATTTTATTTTAGAAAATATATTTATAAAATACTTTTTCTCACCCAAAGTTGGAAGTTATTTCTTTCATATTATTGTCAGTATTTTTTAGATTGTCCACATAAATAAAAATATATGAGTATAGAAATTAGCAAAGGGCACTGTTTAATGTCATATTTGATAAGAATTATGAAAGAACAATAAAATAAAGGAAAGAAAACAAAGGCAATACAAACAAATTATAACTAAGGATTTTTGTACGAAAAACCTGCATAAGCTTTTGAGGTGTAGCGAGATGTTAAGCGATAGTACCTTGTGGACAGTACTGCCCCTGGTCAGCTGACATCTCTAACTCTTAACCGTTGGCTCCAAGTAGCTGTCAGTGCACGGACAGAAGCCAAGTCTCAGAAACTTCATAAGCTCTCAGGCTAAACTTGGTAGAGGAAGACGCAGGCAGGTTACTTGTATTTTTGTGTTTTCCTTATCCTTTCTTCTAATCCTTCCAACTCCTATTCCCATTTCTACAACATTCCTGCTACCATTTAACATCCACAAGTGCACATTTCATCTGGAATCTAATACTACACCCCCAAATACTGTGTGTTGGCAGCAAGACTCACAAAATATACAACATGTATATAATTCCTATATGTAAAAAGCAATGGGAAACCACCGTCTATTTTTCCCAAGAAAACCACATGAATATGCTCAGCAATTTGTGGGTTTCGTTCCTTAGCATTGAGGCCATGATGAAGAAAAAGAAATATAGTAGGAGAATAATACCTGGTGAGCTTGGAATGACTTGGACAGTGTTCTCCTCCGGTTCCACTTTGACGATGGCTTCAGGGACCAAGGCTTCTGTTTTGATGATTGGCTCTTCTTTAATATCAATCATATTGTGGTTGCTCTTGGGTATACTGAAAATATTATTTAATTAATCAAAATATGTTATCATCTTATAGAAAATCTTTTGAAAGTTGACTTTCCTTTTGCACTTTACATTAACTTGCTAAATTGTCAGATTGTTTGGAAAAGCTAAATTTAGAAAAAGACATAAATAAATAAAAAGTTCACTCATTACAAAAGCAGAAGAAACATATAATTTGGTGATAGAACAAACCTGAATGAATTATTGACAGTGTTGGTTTCCACATTCTCCTCCACCCTGCCCTGTTCCACCTTCTTCCTGAGCAACTCTCTGAAGGTGAGGAATTCTTTGGTGCTGCGGTGACTGGAATGGCTAGTCGGCTGATAAGCATTGCCACTGCTACTGGAAGCTTGCGGTTGTGGTGGGAGCAGCCTCCCGTTTAGGGAGGAATTTGAAGGCTCGTTAATACTGGAGGCGTTACTGTGGCAACTATTTGAAGGGTCATTACTGTAGAATTCTATCGGCCAGTCCTGAAATACATATAAAATTATCATAAAATAGACTGAATTTTGTAACTTTCTAAAATACTAGAACCAGAGATTAGGTAATATATCCCATTGATAGAAAAATATTTGAAATAATTTAATTTAATAAAAAATTCATTTGTTACTCTACTACAGTAGAGCATCGATTATCCGAAACAATTCGGGACTGGAGGTGTTCAGATAACTGATTTTTCGGATCACCGATCGTCACAAGTGAAGGTTCACACGCCACTAACGACGTGAGGTTACTCACGTAGGCTGGTTGGCAGGGAGGGGGAAGCGCTGCAGCGCCACAGCAATTTGAAATTCTATACATACTATAAAACACGACAAGTTTTCATAAAATTGAATTTCTATACTAGCGACCGCAAATTTGAACTTCCGGTTGATCGGTATTCGGAAAATCGATGCTTTACTGTAATTACATTAATCCTCGCGACACACGTTTCCACCACCTATCTGGAGGATCTCTTCAGGAAACATGTGTTGCAGGGATTAATGTAATTTAGTGGAATAATAATGTTATTTATTATGAAATAATCTTATATAGAGTTCTAAAAAGGTAAAATGGATATTTTTTATAAAAAATGTTAGCCTAAAACACTCAGTTTCCGTTAAAATAGCACAAGTTGAACATATTACATAAATGGTATCTGTAAAATATCACCTTGTCAAATTACACTGACAATATGCTCCACTTTGGGAGTAGGTATGGCAAAAAGAAAGAAATAACTATTAGGTGTACAAATAAGTTTCCGCCGTTTTTTATAAAAAAATGGGCATTTATTGTGAAAGAACGGAACCTCATGTTTTATTCGAAGTAGTACCCATCGCTTGCCACTACTTTTCCCCATCTTTCTGTCAGCATACGAATACCGCGTCAGTCATCATCATCATCTTTTGAGGCTATCCACGAATCGACTCAATTTTTGGTATCTTCATATGATGTGAAGTGCTGCTCAGACAGGCCATGCGTCATCGATCAAAACAAGTGGTAATCAGAAGGAGCAATGTCTGGTGAATACAGCGGGTGGGGTAAAACTTCTCAATTGAGTGTTTCCAAATAGGTTTTGACCGGTGCCGCAACATGTGGACTAGCATTATCATGCAGGAGAATAATTTTGTCGTGTCTGGCGTAGTAGTGGGCGCGCTTTTCCTCGAGTGCTCGACTCAATCTCATCAATTATGTTCGGTAGACAGCCCCAGCAATGGTTTCATTCGGTTTGAGCAACTCATAATACACGACACCAAGCTGATCCCACCAAATACACAACAAGAGTTTTTTTCCATGAATATTTGGCTTAGCCGTAGATGTTGAAGCATGACCAGGGGATCCCCATGATTTCTTCCTTTTTGGATTATCATAATGGATGCATTTTTCATCACCAGTGACTATATGGTGCAGAAAACCCTTTCGTTTATGCCTGGCAAGCAGCATTTCACATGTGGAAAATTGGCATTCAAAGTTTCTCCGTGTCAGTTCATATGAATCCCAATTTCTTTGTTTTTGAATCATTCCCAATGATTTCAACCCATGTGAAATTGCTTGTTGAGTCACTCCTAATGTAAGTGCAAGTTCTTCTTGCGTTTGGCACGAATCTTGATCCAATAATACTTCCAATTCCGCGTCTTCGTACACTTTCGGCCTTCCACTACGTTCTTTGTCTTCGATGTCAAATTCACCGTTCTTAAACTTTTGAAACCACTCACGACAACTTCTCTCACTTAAGGCAGCCTCACCATATGCTTCTACAAGCAATCGATGCGCCTCAGCTGCAGATTTCTTCAAATTGAAGAAGTAAATCAAAAGTTCCCGCAAATGACGCTTATTCGGCTCAAAACTTGACATTTTCGAACACAAAAAAATATGTTATACTGATAAAAATTCACTAATATTTCAAGGTCATGTTGTTGACAGATGTCCAACCTTACGATAATGACATTTTACATCTGACAATTTTAACCATAACTTACTGGTGGCGCCAACTTTTGTCAAACGGAGGTGACTTATTTGTACACCCAATACAAAAAATCTTTTAATTTTTTTTTTCTATCTCTAAACCGGAAACCAATTAATTCCTAAGATTGAGAATAATTTCAATATTGGATTAACAGGCAAGACATTTTTCACATTTTAATGGTTCAATATTTATAAGTTTTTTATATATCAAATTTATTTCTCATGGTCAGTCATTAATTTTGAAATTACAAACTAGCTAAGGTTTTTAGTATACATGGTGTATTATAAGAATGAGAAATTGGGAACTTTATATGAAAAATATAGATAATAGGGGCGGTATAACATATTGCCAGTAATTGATAGATCTTGCATAGAAGCTCTGTATAGACTTGGGGGCGGTATAACATATTGCCAGTAATCGATAGGGGCGGTATAACATATTGCCAGTAATCAATAGGGGCGGTATAACATATTGCCAGTAATTGATAGATCTTGCATAGAAGCTTTGTATAGACTTGAAAAATATATAAAATAAAAAATAATTTGACGGTTTATCTTTCACATTAGTTCCTTTTCTCCTAAGTCAATTTAAAAAATTATAAAAAATAATTATACCAACCATTTAGTTAAAACTTTAAATGACACATTAATTTAGAAAAATGACTATATAAATTGTAAAATTACATAACTCATTTTGGGAAAAGAATGGATTTTTTTGGTGTTAAAAATAAAACACATACTGACAAAACCGACAAAAACAATACAACATTAATAGATTTGTGTCAATCAGTCATAAAGTAGGCAAACAAAAACATGAAATCAAATGAAAAAAAAAAACAGAAAACAAACGAAAATTTCCACAAAAAAAATGTCATACAAATTAACAAAAATAAACAAACGGTGTAACAAAAATTTTGTTACACAAAAAAAAGTTTAATTTTTATGATTGATATATATAATATTAAAAAAATATTAATCCCTATGGAAACAAAAATTTGGGAAAATGATTTTCTATGTGTAGACACCGAGGGAGGTATCAGAAAAATCTGGCAGGATTACCAAAATATTTTTTTTTTTTATGAAAATATATTGTGACTACTAAAGATTGTAAGTTGATGGCTTTCAAGAGGATCCTGCGCACTAGGCAGCCTGGCGGCTGTGACAACCTGGCTGCGCAGCCGAAATTTTGAGCAGCCAGTCATGACCGTTGAGTCGAGTGAGATGGACGTGGAAGATGTTACAATTGTTTACCTTTTGTCTCGTAAGAAACGCAAAGCAAAAAGAAGGCATTGGATTCATCCTTTACTTCTGGAGCGGCGCTCAAAGGGTTTATTTCAAAATTATTTTAAGGATCTTCAAAAATACTCGGATCATTTTTTTAACTATACAAGAATGACAGTGCAATCATTCGATAACCTATTGGAAAATGTAAATAAATCAATTATGGGTACTAATAGTCATATGCGAACTTGTATAACTCCAGAAGATAAATTGGTAATTACTTTGAGGTGTGTACACAAAACAATTATGGGTACTAATAGTCATATGCGAGCTTGCATAACTCCAGAAGATAAATTGGTAATTACTTTGAGGTGTGTACACAAAACAATTATGGGTACTAATAGTCGTATGCGAGCTTGCATAACTCCAGAAGATAAATTGGTAATTACTTTGAGGTGTGTACACAAAACAATTATGGGTACTAATAGTCGTATGCGAGCTTGCATAACTCCAGAAGATAAATTGGTAATTACTTTGAGGTGTGTTCACAAAACAATTATGGGTACTAATAGTCATATGCGAGCTTGCATAACTCCAGAAGATAAATTTGTAATTACTTTGAGGTGTGTACACAAAACAATTATGGGTACTAATAGTCGTATGCGAGCTTGCATAACTCCAGAAGATAAATTGGTAATTACTTTGAGGTGTGTACACAAAACAATTATGGGTACTAATAGTCGTATGCGAGCTTGCATAACTCCAGAAGATAAATTGGTAATTACTTTGAGGTGTGTTCACAAAACAATTATGGGTACTAATAGTCGTATGCGAGCTTGCATAACTCCAGAAGATAAATTGGTAATTACTTTGAGGTGTGTACACAAAACAATTATGGGTACTAATAGTCGTATGCGAGCTTGCATAACTCCAGAAGATAAATTGGTAATTACTTTGAGGTGTGTTCACAAAACAATTATGGGTACTAATAGTCGTATGCGAGCTTGCATAACTCCAGAAGATAAATTGGTAATTACTTTGAGGTGTGTACACAAAACAATTATGGGTACTAATAGTCGTATGCGAGCTTGCATAACTCCAGAAGATAAATTTGTAATTACTTTGAGGTGTGTACACAAAACAATTATGGGTACTAATAGTCGTATGCGAGCTTGCATAACTCCAGAAGATAAATTGATAATTACTTTGAGGTGTGTTCACAAAACAATTATGGGTACTAATAGTCGTATGCGAGCTTGCATAACTCCAGAAGATAAATTTGTAATTACTTTGAGGTGTGTACACAAAACAATTATGGGTACTAATAGTCGTATGCGAGCTTGCATAACTCCAGAAGATAAATTGGTAATTACTTTGAGGTGTGTACACAAAACAATTATGGGTACTAATAGTCGTATGCGAGCTTGCATAACTCCAGAAGATAAATTTGTAATTACTTTGAGGTGTGTACACAAAACAATTATGGGTACTAATAGTCGTATGCGAGCTTGCATAACTCCAGAAGATAAATTTGTAATTACTTTGAGGTGTGTACACAAAACAATTATGGGTACTAATAGTCGTATGCGAGCTTGCATAACTCCAGAAGATAAATTGGTAATTACTTTGAGGTGTGTACACAAAACAATTATGGGTACTAATAGTCGTATGCGAGCTTGCATAACTCCAGAAGATAAATTTGTAATTACTTTGAGGTGTGTACACAAAACAATTATGGGTACTAATAGTCGTATGCGAGCTTGCATAACTCCAGAAGATAAATTGGTAATTACTTTGAGGTGTGTACACAAAACAATTATGGGTACTAATAGTCGTATGCGAGCTTGCATAACTCCAGAAGATAAATTTGTAATTACTTTGAGGTGTGTACACAAAACAATTATGGGTACTAATAGTCGTATGCGAGCTTGCATAACTCCAGAAGATAAATTTGTAATTACTTTGAGGTGTGTACACAAAACAATTATGGGTACTAATAGTCGTATGCGAGCTTGCATAACTCCAGAAGATAAATTGGTAATTACTTTGAGGTGTGTACACAAAACAATTATGGGTACTAATAGTCCTATGCGAGTTTGCAATAACTCCAGAAGATAAATTGGTAATTACTTTGAGTTGTGTACACGAAACAAAAATATTATGTTTACTTTTAATAATATCACGAAAGTCATCGTGAATTTCGTTTAGGAAAGCAAAATACGTCTGGCTGCTACGACAAGTGCGCCGAGACTTGAGGCAGCCACATACATTTGCCTTGTCTGACTCTGGCTGCACGCAGTCAGATGGCTGCCGTGCAAGCGTAGACGTTTTAATGACTGTCGCAGCCAGGAATTCTTGGCTGCCTAGTGCATGCGCTCCAATGAGCCGCTATAGGTCGGATTGGCTGCCTAGTGCGCGGTCGCCCTAAGTTCAAGATGTGACATTGAAATGTAAACTTGCCTTTGGAGGACATTTGGTCACTAAATAGTGCCAGAAAAGTAAACAAAATAACTTATAAACTTCAATTCTTTTCATTTTAGTTTTATATAAAGTGTATTCAAAATGAAATCAAATAAGTAAAATATAAAAATTAAATGTTTTGAAAAAATTAAATAAGTTGCAGCTAAGAGTTGAAAACCTGAAAAACTATTTCAATTTTATTGTGTTAAAAATAAATTGACTATTGACAAATTTCTTTGAAAATCATGCGGGTGCTAATTTTTTTCCATATTCAAGATTGTTAAAAAATATTGAAAAAATAAAAACAGTTGTATTTAATTTTTTATAAACCTTTAAAAATCCTATGAGTGACGTTAGGTCACTCTAGGCTCACTAGTTTTTTAATCCATCCAAATAAATTCCGAATAGAGTGGTAATAGACATTTTAAGCACCCAACAAAAGTTTGTATAATTGCCTATATGCATTATTACGTTAATAATGCAGCAATCATTTGTTACAACGTAATGGAATTTGTAAAAACTTGCATAACAGAATCTAAAAAAATAATTTATCGGATGACAAGTCACACATTCTGTTTAGATATTAAACTTTTTAAAATATTTAATTTTGATAACAATCACGCTAAATTTATCTTTACATACTTAGAAAATAAAATGCAGTTTCATTTTCTACAAAGATTTATATTTGCATATATAAATTTAATTTCTTTGTACGCTAAAAGAGATGCCATATATGATTATTTGCTACCACCTTATAAGACATCTATTGAAATAATTTTTTTATATTACTTGTTAACACAATCATACTAATACGAGTATAATTTAGTTTTCAACTCTAAGCATATAAAGAACTTTCACAGAAACTTTCTTTGTATAACAACTCTTCCATGTATAGGAAGTGATAAATGTTTTTAAATATCTATAGACCTTATAGTGTGGATTTGTTGATATGAACAATTATCATACCGATCAACATTAAACAACATTAAACAAGTATATTTATTTGTTCATATATTTATCGACTCAATGCATTACTTAGAACATATTCCATTTTTAGATGTGCTAATACATCCAAAAGCATCTAATAACAGTTATGATCTGATGTCATAATAACAGTACATAATTATAAAAAGAAATTAAATTTGGGAGTAAATGCATAGCTTATTTGAGTCAAAATTTTGGGAATTTGAACATTTATTGCAAATTTATTAAACCAATAATAATGTATTGCAAATTTATTAAACCAATAATAATGTAAAAAAAAATTGAATGCCGCATAAAATTTTAAATTGCAACAAAATAAAAAAAGTGTGATTGATTACATGTATCACAAATCACTCATGGAACAAAGAAAGCTACTATGAAAGAACAAAAATAAACATAAAAAAAAAACAAAAAAAAATTAATAAAAAAAAGCAAAACACAAACTAACATCACTGAAAGCTGGCAGTTTAACAGACTGATTAGATGAAGCAACACCCATTCCGACTCCATTCTGATATTGTCCATTGTTCAAGGGTTGTTCTGTCAAATGGCCCAACATATCGAAACCTGTCAAGTCGGTAATATGATTAATAGGGTTCGATATAATGGCATCATTCGAACAATTGCTATACGGGGAGTCTAGAATATAGAGATTGGATTCAATCAGGTTTTGGGTAGCAACTATTGTTTCTAGGTTGCTGGTGTTATTCACGTTTTGTTGGTTATTAGTCGTTACTTTGTTGTATGATGTTGATTGTTTGACTCGTGGATTTTTCCGTCTCGGCGCTGCGTATATTTCCTCAGATTCATATTTCCGCCGCATCGTTGAGTTCCAGTGGTTTTTTATCGCATTGTCAGTCCTGTGGAAATAAGAAATTTATTTTAAAATAACTAATAAAAATATTAAATACTTTGAAAGATATTGAAAAAAATAATAAAATTAAAGCATTAACACATTCACTGTTAATAAAACAACAATACAGGTCGTATTAAAAAAAAAAAACACCTGGCATATCATACGCACTGGGCATTTGTATGGACATGCGAAGTGTCCTCAACACTGAACATGTTTAAAAAAAAACTATAAAGACAATAAATTGTGATTCTGTGGAAACATATTCAGGAGGTTAGAGAAACTTATGGTGATGGGAATTGTCAAAGGTACCATTTTGCATGGATGAGCATTTGACAGATTCAATGATTTGATTTTCGGCAGAAAGTGATGCGATGTTAAGATTACGTACCATCTTCAGTTTTAAGATTTACACAAAAGATTGAGGTTGAAATGAGACAAGTAATGGCATGCAACCTCATAAGCCTCTCACTACCTTTAGACTGAGCAATTTATATCATGCTCTCAAAAAATCTACTAATCTAACTCAAGTGTGCCTATATATAGCCTATAGAGAGAGAGAGTTTGTATTGTATAAGTGAAAATCTTTTCTGTATCTGTGAAAAATAATATTTTTCTAACTTTCCATCTCATCTATATGGTTTAAAAGTTGACCGATATTTAGTATACCATATGATATGTTGCGACTGTGATTTTAGTTCAAAGATTATTACAGTCCATAAAATTACACTGTTTTTTAGATCAACTTTAAATAGTCGTACGTAGGATATAATATTTGTGAAACTTTAATGTTACTATTGCCATTGAAAAAAAACTTATTCAATAATTGACAACAGTCGAAAAAATCTATAAAGGTCGTATAACTTATCGCACGTATCGTATAAATAATTTACTCGCCTTCCGGGCAGCATCTTGGCGATCTTGGCCCACTGGTTGCCGAGCTGGCGGTGAGCCTGGTAAATAAGGCGGTCCTCCTGGTCGGTCCATGCACTCTTCTTGATGCCGGGGTTGAGGTGATTGTGCCACCGCTCCCGGCATTGCTTGCCGATGCGACCTCGCAGGTGCCGCGCTATCAGCGTCCATTTCTTCGGTCCATACTTGTTAACCAACTCTACCACTTTCTCGTCTTCCTGCGAAACAAGAGAAAAGCAAAGTTAAGCAAAAAAACATATTAAAACACGTGTGAAATTGATTTTGGTAAAACATAGCGGTAGTTGTCTCGTAATAGGTGGATAAAACTCATATAGAAGTGGAGACAACATAAAGACAGAAAGTTTGTCTACGAAAAAGACGACTGAATGATATGAAACAGATATAGTAGCATGAGTAGAATATATTAGATTATAATCAAAATTACAGCTGGCATATCAACAATGCGACTGCAATAGTAAACCTTCATCCAAGTACCGATAAATTCCCAATAAACAAGAGAGTCTACCAAGGTGATACTATATCACCAAAATTATTCTACCCTGGAAGATGTGTTCAAGAAGCTCGAATGGGAAACTAATGGAATATGTATTAATGGTTCATATCTGAGTCATCTAAGATTTGCAGATATTATTCACTTCGCAACAATAAGGCCCAATGCTGGAACTGGCAGAGGCAAGCAAAATAGCGTGTTTGCAAATGACTATCGAAAACACAAAATACATATTGAACTGCTTTGCTACTGTCACATCGATCTAGGTGGATGGAACGCAGCTAGAACAAGTCCAACAATATATCTACTTAGGACAAAGTATTTCATTTGAGGATTGCATTCTGAATGAAATAACTAGAAGAGCAAAACTAGCTTGGAGTTCCTTTGGACGATCGAACTACATTATCAAGAGCAATCTCCAAACCGGTCTCAAATGGAAGGTATTTAACCAATGCATCTTACCAGTATTAACATATGGATGCGAAACATGGACGCTTTCTGTGCGAATGAAATAAAAGCTCCAGAAAACACAACGCAGCATGGAGAGGTGGTGCATGCTAGGTTATACAAGGAAGAGATCGCAAATGCAATGAGTGGATACGCACCCAAATAAAAGTTGACGATGTTATAGAGGTCGTAAAAAGACTGAAGTGGAAATGGGCTGGACACATCGCCCGAACAACGGACCATCATTGGACGTATGAAGTAATCCAGTGGTACCCAATAGGAAGAACTAGGCCTGTTAGAAGACCGAAGGCACACTGAATGGACGAAATACGTAAGCAAGCAGCGATTACGAGGCAGCAATGCGCAAAGGACAGGATTCTTTGGAAACAACTTGGAGAGACCTATATCTTGCAGTGGATGAATGTAGGCTGATGATAATGATATTCATACAACTATTGTATATTTAGGTAAAATATTAATGATATTTGTCTAAATATGACTAAAAACTGAGTACATTTTTTATTTTATTCTGGTATTAAATAATTTGTTTCAACCCTCCTTACATAAATAAGTACAATGAAAAAAAATCTGTTTGTGAAAACAAACATTTTTTACTTATAACAATTACAACTCATTATTCTCGTAAAATATGAATGTTTGTTGTGGTATATGGTATAATAGATTTTTTGCCAGCATTTTTTCCCAGTTTTACCAACATGAGAAGCATTTTCCCGCTCTTGCTTGGGGCAGGTGTAATAAGCAAAAGTCACTATGATTAATGAGGCATATTGTATATTTGTTGATTGCTCTACACCAGTGTCTGCCAAACTGTGTGCCGCGGCACACTAGTGTGTCGCAAGAAGCTCAGGGTGTGCCGCGAAGGAAGAAGCCTCAAAACTGTTTATTTTAAATAATGCCTACTCCTTTAAATTTTCTTCAATTTTAAATAAATTCAACATCTACATATTCAAATAAATACACGTCCGTACATAGTGGTCGACGCGACACAGTGACGCTGGTATATACACGCCAGAAGTGCAGAGGACATTAGAACTCCTTTCTGCATCATTTTCCAAGTATTTTTCATCACTTGATTATCAAATGTACCAGTGGGTCATCAATCCATTGGCAAGATTCGACGGTACACACCTGACACTGACAGAGGAGGAAATTTTAATAGATCTAAAAGACGACCCTGTGCACAAAGCCTCATTTTCTGAGCTAGAGTTGTCAGCATTTTGGATATCGCTTTGGAGTCAATAACCTCGATTGGCTAACACACAACAGCAATTAAATCTCTGTTGCCGTTTGGATCGTCGTGTCTTCACGAATTTGGTTTTTCAGCGCTCGTGGAAATGAAATAAAAAAAAACCAAAGCGGTTACAGATGGTAGATAAGGAGTTAAAAAAATTGTTACCTGCACTATTATTTCCTTTATTCATATTAATAAGGTAAATTTCCTTTTTTAAGGCATTTTTATTTGGTGTGCCGCGGAACAAATCCCATTCACCAGTGTGCCGTGAAGTAAAAAGTTTGGCAGACACTGCTCTACACAATCCCTTCTTTATGTCAATCTTTCTCAAACATAACAGATAAAAAAATGTAAAAAACCCACTTTACATTTGTATTGCAGAAAAGTTAGCTAATATTATTTGATTCCATTTTGTTGCATAACCTTGAGTTAATGAAAATTTGTGATATGTACATTGACATACATAAATTAAATGATTAATTTATGACACTAACGACTTGCTCACTACCATTTCATCCACTTAAAATTGCGAATGAATATTTGAAAAAAAAACTACTAACACGGCAACCCTAGCGTCAAATGACAGCTGTCAAACGGGTCACTAGAAAAATGGCAATATCTCGATCAGAAATCATCTTAATAAGTGACAAAAATATTCATAATCTTCTACATAGATGGCAGTATTTGTACTAATTATAAAACATAGCATAAATATGTAAAATTGGTAAAATAAGCTTAGTAATATAAATGCGGATATAATCATATTTGGCCTGTGTGGTAAGGATTGATTATGTGGATAATTCTGTCATGGCATTATCGAGTACATACATCGTCCCACCATGTTTTTTTGTTTTTTTTATTGCCATGTGGCAATCTCTTCCAACCAACCAGAAAGGTGTTTTTATAGGTCCTAAGTGTTAACCAGACTGGAATCCTATTTAAAAAAATCTGGGTTCCAGCGGGGATCGAACCCGCAACCTCCGGATCGGCAGACAAGTGTCTTACCACCAGGCCACGGAGGTAGTGTTCCTTGTGAGGTAAACATAAATAACAGACCTTCACACTTTTCCATTCAAATACACAAATTTCGATTTCTCCATCTTCATACGCGCCTTTCATTTCTCCCTGAAATATTAAAAAAAAAAGTTCGATAACTTGTCAACTATTTATCAATCTGGACAAGACCAAAAAAATCTAATCATGTAAATATTCCAAAGATTATTTTCAAAAGTAACGACAAAGCTTTTTTAACAGTTTGTAATAATGAGGAATAAATAAAGAAAACACGCACGATTGAGCTTATCTCTTTGTAAAAAGTTTGAGAAGCGTATTTTTAGATAAGTACCGCGCCATGTGTCAGTGTGTGAAGGCATCCGGACACCACGTGACCGGAGGAAAAAATTCAAATTTGAATTGCGGAACGCGAAAACATAACGCCGAATTGGCGGCAAATCGGTCCGTTACGTTCCAAGGCCGCGTATGTATGTAAGCGGCGAACCGACAGGGTTGAATATTTAAATATTAGGTCCTTACATATGAAATTGGCGTTTTGTTTGGGAGGAACATAAAGTTGATTTTTTTTTAATATAATATATTTATTTAATCAAAGTATGTACCATTGCTATCTATGCACTTTTGCCATCTCATAGGTAGTTCATCGATCCCTTTACTAAAAAAACCATTCGGACGGGAATCAATAAAATCTTTGAAGTCGGTTTGGACTGCCCCATCGGAGTTGAATTTTTTCCCTTGCAAGAAGTTATCCAAATTTCGAAAAAAATAGTAATCTGTTGGGGCAAGGTCCGGAGAGTACGGTGGATGTCTTAGACATTCCAATTGAAGCTCTTCTAATTTGGTAGCCGTCTGTTGTGCAGTGTGTGGTCTAGCGTTATCATGAAGCAGCAGTGGCCTAGAGCGATTAACCAGCACCGGTTGTTTAGCAGCTAGCTTTTCCATCATGGTTTGCAGTTGCTGACAATAGACATCTGCCGTAATCGTCTGGCCAGATTTAAGAAAGCTGTAGTGAACGACACCAGCACTAGTCCACCAAACGCTCACAAGTAACTTTTTTGGAGTCAATTTTCGCTTGGGGCATGGTTTGGCTGGTTCGGCAGGGTTCAGCCATTGCGATGAGCGCTTCCGATTATCATACAGGATCCACTTTTCATCACAGGTAATGATTCGATTCAAAATCCCTTCATTATTGTGCCGGTTGAGTAATGCAACGCAGCAGTCAACGCGCGTTTGTTGATTTGCTTCACTCAATTCGTGAGGTACCCATCTTTCAAGCTTTTTCACCTTCCCAATTTGCTTCAAGTGGATTAAAACAGTTTTATCACTAACACCGCAGCCTGCAGCTAACTCGGACGTGGTTTGCGATGGATCCGCTTCCACAATAGCCTTCAATTCTTCATTATCAACTTTGGTCTCCGGCCGTCCACGGGGCTTTTTCTGCAGGTCGAAATTTCCAGAACGAAAACGTTGGAACCAAAAACGCACTGTGTTTTCTTTTGCGGCACCGTCGCCATACACATCATTAATCCTTCGAGCCGTTTCTGCAGCACTGGTGCCACGGTGGAACTCGTACTCGTAAATAACGCGATATTTCAAGTTTTCCATTTTGTAAACTGAGTGACGCAAAGAAAAAAAACAATTGAGGAAAAAACAAATGAATTATAATTTTCGAAACACAAATACTTGAGTAAATAGCTGTATAAATTTTAATTTGGAATTCCTAACCAAAGAGAAGATATTTGAGATCAAAGTTGCCAGTACGGCAAAATGCCAATTTCATATGTAAGGACCTAATATATATATTTTTTAAATACATCTAAAAGTGAAAGTAATATATTTAAAGAACTTTGTAAGTTTTTTTTGCGGTAAGTAATAATCCGTTGATTATTTTTAAATGATTATCTGAAATTATTAATTGTTTTTATAATTCGCCATAAATAACGAAAAAAATAGAAGAAAAAAAACATACGCAATGCATTTAATATTGGTAATATCCCAGTTTGGTAGAAGAGCTCGACAGGTAACAATACTTGCACACGTCGATTATGTGCACGAGTACTGTTGTCTCTTTATGTACGGTAGTATTATCAACACGTGCAATGACGAACCGCAAGTTCCATGCCTATTCCAATGGTTCTAATCTAAACATTTAATAGCCCTAGAAGGGTTGATTATTGGGACCGAAAGCAATAACGTTTTATTTAAATAATATTTTTAAGATTTCACTATCCTCTGAGAGCTAGAGGTATATGGAGAGCAACAGTTTTAAGTAACAACCAACGCATGAGCCGTTGTTTAAAAAAAACATAAAAAAGTAATACATTTAATACTCGTAACTTTCTTTGAGATTGCAGTAAGCGCGGGGTTCCCATCGATGGGACAGGATGACGTTTTCACGGAACATTGAAGATCAGTGTTTTATGTTGGGTGGTTAATTTTTGTTTTTGTAGAGGCACCGTCTTTGTCTTCTCATTGGATGGTGTTATTGTTTAAGTAGGAAGAAGTTATCTGGTGTGATAGGAAAGGATTTTTTAAGTTGTCGTGGAAAGGTTCTTTTTCCCGCCGATAAGGCTCGCCGCCATTCGACAGAAAGAAACTGACCCTCCGTAATGGCACTAAAGTACGAACATGCCAAGGATTACATTTCCATGCCATAAATTGTTATTTAATAAAAAATATTCCAGAATTACATTTAAATGTGAAACAATTATATAGAAACTTAAAAGAAATTTAGAAAACAAAGACGTATGTTTTGATCTATGAAAGCATTATCAAACAGTTTTACAGTGCTTTTTAAAGCGAGTTAGGCCTATCAATATTTTGTTTATTTTTACTCGCCTTTTTAAACTGAGAAAATAATGAAAGGAACCGAATAAATGTTGTAAGAATGAGTGCATTGAAAAGAATACACGGAGTGACAACGTATAACAGAATACGGAATGAAGTGATAAGAGATTAATGTAAACTTAAGGCTGGTGTGTTAAGTAAGATAAAGAAAGAGTAACAAAATATATACAGTGCAAATATGAGTGGAAAAGGCGTGTAAGAGGAAGAGCAAGGAAAGTATGGTTGGATCGAGTGAATGATATTCTGAAAGAAGAAAACGTAGAAAGTCAGAGAAATTGTAGAATTTGTATGATAGGGTGTATGAACGTAGAAGAGGCTAAGGATGTGTTCGAGATAAGAAAGTATGGCGCTCTGTTCTCTCTGCCTACCCAGACCGGTAGAAGGCTTGATTGTACGTATTTATAATTAAAATATTGGTTAGCAAAAGTTATACATTTTAATACAGTATATACGATGTTCGTCGACCAATTGTATTATATATGGCCTTTTAGAGCTTTTACAGCGTTATTTATGGCTCAACTCGGAATTTTAAGCCACAAACACGAGGTTCTCGTATAAACTATCGTCGATTCTTCCTTCTTGTACGACTATGAAGGGAATATACGCTTGTTTGATAGTTTTTTTTCACACATGTGTGAAATTGATTAAGTCTAAAAATACATTTGAGGGCAAATTGATTGTCGTGTATTCGTGATTAAACAAACGCGTCTGAAAACTTAAATTAAATAAATACAAAATGTCGTTAGGGTATGTATGATTCATGATTACATTTGATAATGGAAAGCCAGCTGCCTGTATTGTTGCCCCGCTTATACATGTAACAATTTCGTAACGTTATCTTACTTTACATCAAGCCACCATAGCAATTATTATAAAGAAAATACATATATCTGATAATGGATGTTTGTATATGTGCGTAAATACATTTTATTGTCGATTAAACATTTATCTTGATAAATCATAAGTAAAATTGTAAAAGGAGACAGATACCAATAAATTAGGAACTTACATCACCCTAAGGCTCGAATTCATAGTCCGACCTAAATTCTAATTTCTAACCTTAAATTTTCGAGTCAAACTCATACGCTCCATATTTTAAAAGTGAAGCGATGAAATGACGTGACTCCCTTATTTGAGGAAGCTACGACCAATTAGTGCGAAATTTAACGTTTAATATTGTATAATTAATTTATTTAGTAAAAAAATAGGTCGACCTAAGAGCCAAGGATTTATGTTTAGATAAAAAAGGACCTGCAAGTAAAACCAGTTTGAGATCCGCTGGGAATCGAACATCAGATACCTGGATGCTAAGAATAAACGCTCAGCATTAGGCCAATGAGTCGGAGAATATGCGAAAGTACAATGTGATGACAGCGCTTTAAAGTTTTTCCATTTATAGATAATTCCACAATAGATGATTCAAAAAAGTTCCAATCAAACAGATGTACTTGAGAAAATTAAATCAAACGAAACGCCTTTATAACCCTGAGAATGATGCTGTCGACGTTTAGACATCCCACCTTTTGTTTTCAATTTTCGTGGTCGGAATAATATATAAGTTGAATGAAACGTCAACTATAAAATACATGTGTTAAAGTGTACAAAAAATATACATGTACATAATCTAGGAGCCTCTTGAAATTCAAATATGCAGGATCGGGAATACAATATATTTGGGTGGCGTCAAGGTCACCAAATAAAGATCTCAGTGTCGCGTGTGTTAAAATATTACGATATATTCACAGATTAAATGTAAAAGTCAAGTAAATTTAGAATATCATAAGGAATTTGTGAAGATTATGGTAAACAAAAGGAACGAAGAGAAGACGTAGAATTAGATGATACGCAAAAAAAACTCAATTTGGTTTAAATTCATTGACAGACAGCAGGAAAAACTCGGTAGAATTATGTACTCGTATATGAAGGGAGTATTATTCTAGCATGATCGTCCAAAGCAGGGATCTCCAAGCTTTTTAGCCTAAGGGCCACACTGACACCTCCACTGAGTCCCAAGGGCCAAGATCTAGCTAGCTCATCATACCAACATACTGTAGTTTTGAATTAAGCGGAAATTTTCGTATTGGGACTAGCCGGCGAGTGAGATATCTATGGCGCAGGGCGCGGGGGTGGTCTCCGATCCGTTCGCAATTAATTTCATGATGTAAATTACCTATGTATGTCACTTATTGTAAGTTTTAAAATAAATCTCATATAATTAATTCCAGTTTAAATGTTCAATTTCATTATGTATGTCAGTTATTGTGTTTCTTAATTGGCCGTTAAATAAAAGCACCTGATTATTATTTTGTATGATTTACCTATATTGTAAATTTTACAATGTAATCAAAATAAACTATGACGGGCCGAATACCGGGCATATCCGGGCTGCTACCACGGACCGGATTGGTGGTGCTCGCGGGCCGTAGTTTGGAGACCCCTGGTCAAAAGAATAAAATAATGAAATGCTATGAAAGCCAAATATCCAATTGTATGTTTTAAAATTATCTGATTTATACTATTAAACGAAATTATGCGAGATATTTTTTAGTTATATTTTGTAATTGTTATATTTATTTTTGTCGTTTGTTGAGAATTTTATGGAAATAACTTAATCTAAGCGAGTAGAATAGCTAGAATAGAGGGATTAAATATTGGACCTAATATCGTTAGCTAAGAAAGATAACGATATTAGGTCCAATATTTAATCCCTGTGGAACACCTGAGATCAAAATGGAACAATATTTATCTTTAAACTGTAAATACAACTCCAAAACGTATACTATATACATAATGCATTGGCATACATAAGAGATACATATTTACGAATACTGTATATTATTAACATATATTTCAGGATACATAAACTTAAATAAATTATGCAAACATAAATGACAATGGAAGTATAAATATGTATAACATATGTACGGAAATTTCTCATTAGGGTGGTACATACATACATCACGCCGTCTCCCTATCGCAGTAGGCACAAAAGAGAGAACGCTAGACTTTCCTATCGCGACACATTTTTCGCCTCTTCTACATCCACACACCTCATATAGCTCCTACGATTTTTCTGACTTTTTACATTTTTTTCTTTCAAAATATCACGCACTTGATCCAGCCATACTTTCATTGGTCTTCCTCGACCGTACTTTCCACTCACATTTACACTGTATATTTGTTTTGTTAGTTTTTCTTCATTCATTCGTTTCACTTGCCCAAACCATTTCAGAGTGCTGTTCTTCATCGTGCTCAACGCACCAGGCTTAAGTTCACACTCATCTCTAATCTCTTGATTCTGTATTCTGACATACATTGGCACTCCATGTATTCTTCGAAGTACACGCATTTCTACAGTATTTATTCGAATTTATTCAGTCTTGTTCCACGTCCACGTTTTACTCCCATACATCAAAGTTGGCACTAAAATACTGTTGTGGACTATCAGTCTTAGCAGATTGTGATACTGTCCCGTTTGAGTATATATTTTTAGTGCCCCATTGACTTTATTTTCTGTCGCTACACGTCGTTCAATATCATTCGTAACTCTTCAATCATCTGAGAAAATACTACCTAAATAGGAGAATTCTTCAAATTGCTCTATTTCATTACTCACCTATAAAATCGCAATAATTTTATCCTTTTACACTTTTCTGCCACCGTGACTGGATTTCGCAATATTAATTCTCAGATCTTTCTCTTTACATCTCTCATATAATTTGCTTATCAGACTCTGTATTCATCCTCATTCCAGCTACACTACCATGATATCAGCATACAGCAATCCGTACACATTCTCATCCGTGATCTGAGTGGCACTCATTGACCGCTGTATTTCCTTTACACACGAATCTATGTAAATGTTAAACAACCAACGTGACATGAAACATCCTCGCTTTACCCCATTTAAAATATTAAACCACTCAGTCAAGGCACCGTTTATTTGATTCGAGGGTGGTAAAAATATAAATTAAATACTCTCGTTAAAAGTTCGTAAAATAACATATATCTACATACGAGTATATTGAGCCAAAAGAACGCAAAATGTTCAACAGCCACAATACTTACTTAATTTTTGTTATTATTCATAAAAGTAGGCGAAAAAATAATGAAATTAATAAAGTAATCCAATGTTAGTAATACTATAATTGAAACCCGTTAGTAAGTATGAATTGAGAGGAAAAAAATAAAATGTATTCTGGAGATGATACGTTGTTTGTATCGATTGCACTTGAAGACGATGGGAAGCGAGGATGACGCACCGACGAGACGGGTTTACAAGATGAATTTTAAATAGTTGCAACATTTTTTGTTGACTTGTCATTGAACTATGGAAGATATTCGCGGGTCGAAAAAAAATATCAATTCCGTGGAATGTCCGTTGTTAATAATTATCGCAAACACGTTGCCATTGATCGTTTTTGCTTCTTGCATAGAGCGGAAAAGCGCGAGAGAGGTGTTTACTACTCTTCCATAAAAACGCATGATTCTTAAATCATTACATTATGTTAGATTCTAAAAAAACAAGTGGATAACTATTTTGCCTTCCATAATCCCATCACTTTCTACATCGGTCATCATAAGAAATATCACATGTAGTCTAGAAAGTAGTCCATTTCTCGAATAATTTCATTAAGACAAACCTTTCATTGGTAACTTCATTCTAAACGTGTTGAATGTATACTCGTATGCTTATGAATGAGCGCATTTTTGGCCACTGTTCACCCAAATTGCTTGAGCGATTTTTTGGTGTCATTTCGAAGAATCAACCAAATAAGTTGTGTTTTGATGCTTGATATTTTTTTACTATGTATTTTCTAGTTACTATGGTATGTGAAATACACTTAAGTGTTATATACATATCACACAATTCGCTGTCGAGGTAGGCAGAAATGATAGAACGTCAAACTTTTCTATATACACACACACACACACACACACACACATATATCTTCAGCCTCTTCCGCATACATAAACCTTCTCATACAACTTCCACAATTTCTCTGACTTTCTCCATTTCCTTTCCAAAATAACATTAATTTGATCCAACCTCAATTTCTTCGGTGTTTCTGTCATCACCTTCTTCATTTCACATTTTTGACATATATTTGTCTTGTTAATCTTTCTTCGTTCATTCGTTTCATATGCCCAAACAATCTCAGAGAGCTCTTCTTCAACTCACTTAACACATCAGCCTTAAGTTCACATTCCCTTGTCATTTCATCCCGTACTTTGTCATACATTGTCATCACATGTATATATGAGTGGTTCAGAAGCCAAGTGAACCAAATCCAAAAATATTGAATTTAAGATCACTGCATGAAAGGTGTGCGAAAAGCTTTTTAGCAGAAAATGCTTTTGTACAAAGTAAGTATAATAAATATACTCAATATAACACTTTTCAGAATTGCGATCATACCCTTTTACAGAATAAGAAACACCAAAACATGTTTGAACCTAGTTTACTCAAAACTAACCAGAATGGACTTGGTTCATTTGGCTTGTGAACGACTCATATTATTCTCAGTGCACGCATTTCTACAGCATTTATTCGGCTTCTATTAGGCCTTTTCAACGACCACATTTAACTTCCATATATCAAAGTTGGCACCAAAATACTGCTGGGGACTATCATCTTAGCAGATTTTGATAATGTCCCATTCGAGTATACGTGTATATGTTATGTGTCATATACCATTTCAATACATAACTATTTACAGGTAAATAACAATGTTTTTTTTTTAACGAGACTGATTGAAATAAAAATAACAGAGTGAAAATATTTAAATAATGTATTAAAAATAAAATGATACGTAAGAAATTAAAATAAAGTTCGTTCATAGATATAAATTATATTAGTTCTTACGATATAAATTTGTTTATAGGTAAAGCTTTTGGCTAATGTTTGTGTTAACATATAGTTTACTTTATTAAATGAAATTGCTAATTTTTAAGAATGAAAAAAGAGCCGCGCAAATCAGCACACTAGTAGTTTTTAAATCTCCCATATGCGATTGCCGTCAGAAGTCGAGAGGGCGTTCGGCCAGCTGATCGGGCAGTATTCAAATGGGCCAGTAACCAGCCGGCCAACCAGTGCCAACTGCCGAGACTCGAGAGTGAATGAAAAAATTCGAAACTGGCAAACATCCTGTACAAGATTTATTGGAAGGCTGTCCGCAGAGTGCCGAAACACGCCGCGGCTTGTGAATTGTGAATCTTGTGAATGGTTGCGCTGATGATGTGATGAATCTGGCGGTGCTTAACTTCCTATTAAATTTATTGAAACCAAAGGCTCGGTCTGAGGGACTTTTGCTCAAGTAAAACCTGTACAGTAGATGTTCGCTTACTGTGATTAATAAGGACTGAAAAAAACATTAAAGTGAGAGTATTCCACGATTAGGGACTAATTTATTTAATAGATAAATACCATCACGCCATATTCCTGTTGGGGTATACACAGAGAACAGATTGCTATACTTACATATCCCGACACATCCTTAGCCTCTTCTACACCATTTCATTTCGTATTCCCACTAGATCCACAATACAGTTCAATCCTTTTTATACCGAAAATTGCTATACTAATTATAAAATCAACTCCTCTATAATTCGTACTTGGAAATACTTGGAAACGAGTTTTGCAACAATTTAGATATTTTTAATATTTAGTATTCGCCAGAATATCACAATATTTAGAAATAGCTACTAACTTTGTGCTCTCCTTTATTAATATAAATAACCTAGTATAAACGAAACATTAAGGACAATACTTTGCCTCTGGAGTTGAGTAATCCTGAATCAACATGTGGAAGGTTTCGACTCTGCAAAGCAACTTGCATCTCGTTCTACAAGTGAGCCCATGTGTTTTCTTTTTCTATATCTCAAGATCTATCCATAAAATTTTCAAAAAATCCATTTTTTGTTCTATGTAAGCGTTGTTCCACTAAAAACAAATCTGAGTTCTTTACCTCTATAAAAAAAATCTCCGACAATTACGTAAGTCTGTTTGGTAATATTTTGTGGTTTACATACATAGCATATATTGAACTTAAATATACATATAATTATTAAATAATTTTAAAACAATGACTGTAATTTATTATTACTACTGCTTTTTGTATCCTCGTGTTAGTTTAAGATAAAGTTGTATTATTTGTCAATAATTTTAAGTACGTGTATAACCTGTCACATGTTCATTTGTATATAAAGACACTGTTGTGTCGTTAATTAAATAAAATAAATAAATCTATACACCTCATACAACTTCTATGATTTCTACACATTTGCACTGTATATCTGTTTTGTTAGTCTTTCTTAATTCATTCGTCCCACATGTCCAAACCCTCTCAACGTGCTTTTCTTCATCTTACTTAACACATCATCACCCTTTTTTCATTTTACTTAACACATCAGTATTCTGTCATACATTGTCACTTCATATATTATTCCCAATGCAGACATTTCTACATCAATTTTCTTTAACATTCATAATACATTTCTTTAATAATCACAATTTTTTAAATGATTTATTCTTCTTCATTTTCATCGCGTGCTCAATACTCAGTGTCGTGGTCTTTTTGCGCACTATCAGCCCCGCCTCTCCCGGTCCTGGGCTATATTGAATGTTAACTCTTTAATTTGGTCCGTCCATCGTATAGGACACCTTTATTTTGCTTGCCATCTCTCAACTGATCGCCAGTTTCTCCAAACTTTTATTATTATTTTTGGCAACATGTCCAAAGAAGGTTAGAATTATTTTCTTCCATGTTATCGAAAGAATTTCGGTAATTTCTAATTCTTGGATGAGAGAGACGTTGGTAATTTTTAATTCTTACAGTCCATGCGATACAGAGCCCTAGCCTTCTCAAATACATATATCATATAACTTTTCTTCTTTCTCATCGTCCGCGTTTCTACTTCATACAGCGCTATGAAAAATACTAGATATATAACTAGACGAAGCTTGGTTCTTCTGAATATAGATCGGTTAGTTCATACCATAAATATAGATCGGTTAGTTCATACCATAAATATAGATCGGTTAGTTCATACCATAAATATAGATCGGTTAGTTCATACCATAAATATAGATCGGTTAGTTCATACCATAAATATAGATCGGTTAGTTCATACCATAAATATAGATCGGTTAGTTCATACCATAAATATAGATCGGTTAGTTCATGTCATAAATATAGATCGGTTAGTTCATACCGTAAATATTTGCTATACATCAATTTGTAATTAAAAAGCAATAAAAACTTTCAAATGCAACAGAAGCAATTAAACAAACAATTTTATTGCTAACATTAATAAAATTGTATCTACTCGTTGTTTTCTTAAACAAATATTTAAAAAATGATCCAAAGAGGGACAAATAAATTATTTGACTCCGAATATTATTTATTTATTTATTTAACACTTTTATTGTAATACAATCTGGCGGGCTTATTGCCAGGCGGCAATCTCTTCCAACCAACCAGACAAAAGTAAATGAAGCAAGTTACGTGGTCGCATAAATCATTCAAATGACTATCCATCCCCACGAAATCCATAAACATATACGTGAGAACATGCCCACAAACCCCACAAAGACGGACAATCACCCGAACACTATTTTTCATATAAAGTGAGATATCATCAATCAAAAGGAAAGGAAAGGATGGTGGAGAGGAAAGGAAAAGAAAAATCAGGAATGAAACACGTTATTTTACTGACTAGAAATTAAGAGTTTTTTCAGTCGCTTCTTAAAGCATGCCAAGGACGGAGCGAGTCTTATATTGGTTTGTAACTGATTCCAGAGTCTCACTGCATGGACAGTAAAGGACGACGTGAAAAAAGAAGAGCGGTGAACTGGAAAGGCCAATAAACAATCTCTGTTTGAGCGTAGCGCTAATCCATGATTGGAAAGACGCTGAAAATTTTCGGCGAGATAAGAGGGTGCGGCGGGACAGTTAAGGATATTATACAATAGAGACAGTATGTGAATTTGGCGTCTATTTCTAACATTCAACCAGTTCAATGCCTTCTGGTATGAAGTTATATGATCGTACTTTCGTAGGTTGAAAATAAATCTTAGGCACACATTTTGAAGACGCTGTAATTTGTCCAGCTGTTCCTCTGTAACATCCAAGTAACATACGTCCGCATAGTCCAGAATCGGAAAGAGCAGAGATTGTACGAGTAAAATTTTGGTTTTAGTTGGTAGAAATCTTTGCAACACTTTAAGGGAATGAAGGCTGAAGAAGATCCTTCGGCTTACCTCATTTATTTGATCTCGCCATGAGAGAGTGTTATCTATTAGCACTCCTAGGTTTTTAACAGTTTTATGTAATGGTATAATAGAGCCATCAAGTAATATTGGAGGAAGTAAGTCAGTGTTGAATTTACCGAGAAGCTGAGGGCTGCCAATGAGGATCGCTTGAGACTTCTTAGGATTGATGAGTAAGCCATGCTCCCCAGTCCACTCCGAGATCGATTGAAGGTCCGTATTTAAATTGTTCAAAGCCGCGTGAAAGAAATTTGGATCAAAATGAATATATATCTGCAGGTCATCTGCATACAGATGATAAGAACATTTAAGAGACGATGTTATTGGGTTGATGAATATAGAAAAAAGGAGTGGAGAGAGAATTCCACCTTGGGGAACGCCTGCAGAGAGATCAGTCCATTCAGATATACGCTCTTGGTATTTACAGGATTGTTGTCTTCCCTTTAAATAGTTCGAAAACCAGACTATGACCGATTCAGAGAATCGTAATGAACGCATTCGAGCCATAAGCAGATCAAAGTCTACAGTATTGAATGCATTGCTGAAATCCAGCAGACATAACAATGTCAACTGCTTAAAGCTCATTCCACGTCTCACGTCATCCGTGATCTTGACCAGTGCGGTAGTGGTACTATGTCCCGGACGAAATCCTGACTGCAATGGATTAAACAATTCAAATTGATTAAGGTGGGAGTCAATTTGTATATGAACAATTTTTTCAATAATTTTGGATAGTGTGGGCAGAATAGATATGGGCCTAAAATCTTTATATGACGTGGGTGAGTCAACTTTCGGGATCGGAATAATTAGAGCCCTCTTCCATACACTAGGAAAGCTGCTAGTAGACAAAGAAAAATTTATAATATGTGTTATGATAGGAAGAATAGCATCGATAATGAAGGAGATGAATACAATCGAAATATTGTCGTCACCCATCGCTTTTGAGGATATAGTCAAAAGAATACGACGAACCTCACCTACATCAACCTCCGAAAAGTGGAGCTCAGGAACATTGGGTCGAGGCATTACATGAATTTTTCATTACATGAATATATTACATGAATATATGTGTAGACGGAGTATATTTTATGGGGTACATCTTTTATTCGTTTGTAAATTACATAAAAAAATCACGGTTATGCGGACTTTATTGTGATTTTTATTTAATGTGTTCTCCAAAAGGTAAATCACGGTGATACGAATATCACGGTAAACTGGATTCCACTAAACGGACATCTACTGTATTAAGATCCAAAATATGTACTACTTTGTTAAGTGATGAAAAAAAAAGGATACAAAAGTGGCGGTAAATACAGGAGGGAGAACCATGGTGAGATATTGAAAGCCAAGATCGGCAGAAAACGTGTTTAACGTTCGCGGTCGAGTTGTAGACAGGGGAGTGCCTGAGTGCCTTTGAGAACCATTTCGTTTATAATTTTAAGATTTTTTATAGACTTACTGTGTAAAAGAGACATAATGAAATATATGGAATAAGAGTTTTTGGAATTCCGACAATAAAACATAATAAGAAATGGGGTATTATAAATAAGAAAAATTAGACGGAAGAAGATATATTGTATTACACTTACTAAATGCAGAGAAATCGTAGAAGTTGTATGAGAAGGTGTATGGAGTAAGAAGATGCGAAAGATGTGCGTCGCAATAGGAAAGTCAGGCGCTCTTTTCTCTCTGTCTACCACAACAGATAAACGTTATGTTGGTATGTATAGGGTCTTTCAAATTGAGCGGTTTTTTTAATTCTATTTTTTTAAATTCTTGAATAAAACACACAATTTGATTTGATTTCAAAAAACTTTTTTTGGTCGTTGAAGTATAATGTAGGACATTTAAACACAAAAAACAATATCCGCCAAATGTCCACCTCTTGCAGCTCCACAGATGTCAACTCTTTTGTCAAAAATTTCGATGACATTTTGGCATAATTGCTGTCCTGACTCACCAATAACGCGAATAATTTCGTCCTTCAGCTCAGGAATTGATTGAAGGTCATTCTTATAGACTTGGTTTTCCACGAAACCCCGGAGAAAATAGTCCAAACGGTGTCAGATCACATGATCTTGGTGGCCAATTAACATCACCGTTTCCGGAGATTACAATAATAAAATAATTCAACAATTTGAACGCGTTGTGTTGTATACGACTCCATTTTTTATGAATGTCATACATTACATTTCTCAAATGTCACAAGACCCAGGCAATTTCACGACGCCATCTGTGTTTTATCCAAGAATTAAAAAAAACGCTCAATTTGAAAGACCCTTTATATATGTATTACACACTCATTGTATATAGTACAACCTGACTAGCTTATTGCCAAGTGGCAATTTCTTCACAGAAACGTATTGGGTGTCGCCTTTATTTCTTCGAAGATCCTCCGCATTTGGGTTGGTTATGTAAATGATAAATACTATGCAAGATATCTTTATCACAAAACTTGCAGAAAAAAGTGTTGTACTGTATTAAATTTGCGTTATATGCAGCACAATCTGGCGAGTGTAATGAATGCCCTGTGGTAATCTCTTCCAACCAACCAGAAGGTTATTAGAGAGGTCGTAAGTGAAAACCCAACTGAGTATTCTTTTTAAATGTGGGTATAAACAGGAATCGAGCCCATAACCCCTGGGTTCGAAGGCAGACGTCTTACCAACCAGGCCATGGAGAACGTTACTAAGGTTGCCAATATATAAATGTGTTAAGCACAATATTTTTTCCCTAGGTAATGCACGCACACAAGAATGATTTGTGCCACCACATTAAGTCACTATGCAATAATATGAGTCAATATATTAAAATAAATTTATAAAAATGACAATTTTAAGCTTTAAATGATCAAACTTAAAAATTAACATTCGATCTTTAAATGGAAAATGTCTTCGTAGAAAGATGAAATGCAATTTAGTAAATCTAATCTGTCACGTAAAGAACAACCGAAATACACGTAATCTATAGTTTCATCATCAAGACCGCACTCGCAGCTAGGATCCCCCACAATACCCAATCTGTAAAGGTAACTAGCCACCACGCATTAGCCTATCTGCAAGTGACACATGACTGACACTTCCATCTGGTTCATTCTCATTATATTAAACCATGGTTTAAAAGAGATGAATGTGAATTTAAGACTGATGTGTTAAGTAGGATGAAGAAGAGCACGCTGAGATGGTTTAGGCATGTGGATCGAATGAATTAAGAAATAATACCGAAACAGACATACAGTGCAAATGTGAGTGGAATACTAAGGAAATATGGTTGGATCAAGTAAATGATAATCTTAAAAAAAGGAAACATATAAAGTTAGAGATATCGTAGAAGTTGTATGATAAAGAAAAGAAGCGAAGAAAGTGTGTTGAGATAGGAAAGTCTGGCGCTCTGTCCTCTCTTCCTACCCCGACAGAGTAATGTCGTGATGGTATTTATGTATGTATAGTTCCAAAGGCATTAATTGCTGGATTAATTTACATATTAATTAATATAACTGGTGAGATAAATAGTCGACATTAAAAGCAAATAAAAAGTTTTAAAAATCAAGAAAAAATATAAAAAAAGATTCTATTTATTATTAACGTTACTGAAAAAAAAAACTTATGTTAAATAAACAGGGGAAAAAACGCTTTAAAGTAATCACTTATCCCGAGGCGAGAAAATTACACGGAATGGTAAAAATAATATTTTCGTGCCAATTTTAAACAATACCTCTTTATGAAGTCATATTTCAAGCGCCAATCCATTAATCACGTTTTCATGAGGTGGTCGCAAAACAGAAAACAAAATGAACAGTGTACTTAGTGCATTAACTTCTCGAGTCGCTTTCGGCAATCTTAGCGAGCGAGAAACTAAGCTTTAGCGAGAAACCAACTCTTCGACTTAGTGTCGCGGAACCTCCGAGAAAAATAAAGATAAATGATGGATATATCACTATCATTTTAATCGCGAAATTAAATGAAATCATAGAAAAATTATAATAGAATTATCATCGCCATCGTCGCCAACCTGGATCGATCCACTGCTGGGTGAAGATCCTACATAAGATGACTAATAATAATTCGGTTTTGTGCTCGTTAGTATCATGTGATGCTGCCATGCTTTCTGATTTCTACTTTGGGTCTATTTCTGACCCTTTTTGTGCCTCTTGGGTACCACTGGATTATTTCAGATGTCCATCGAGAATCTGAGATTCATGCCAATAATGTTATATATATGGACGTAGTCGCGCAAACCACGGCTATATTTTTTTGAAAAAGAGTGTATCAATTGTTTTTTTACTGATAACACTTTAGTTGTATACCATACAGTACAACCTGGTGGGTTTATTGCTACGTGGCAACTCTTCCAACTACCTAGAAAGATTTTACTGATAACACTTTAGTTGTATACCATACAATACAACCTGGTGGGTTTATTGCTACATGGCAACTCTTCCAACTACCTAGAAAGATTTTACTGATAACACTTTAGTTGTATACCATACAATACACCCAGGTGGGTTTATTGCTACATGGCAACTCTTCCAACTACCTAGAAAGATTTTACTGATAACACTTTAGTTGTATACCATACAGTACAACCTGGTGGGTTTATTGCTACGTGGCAACTCTTCCAACTACCTAGAAAGATTTTAAAAAGGCCTTTAGTGAAACTCAGATTGGAAAAAAATCTTGATTCCAACGGGAATCGACCCCGCGAATTTCAGGTCGAAATACAGGCATCTTGTAAACTAGGCCATGGAGGAAAAATATCAAATCCGTTAAATGGGTACTTGATGGTTAAATTAAGTCTTAAGGTTTTTTGGTCGTTAGAAAACCATTCCCGATTTTTATTTCCTCTCCACCATCCCTAACTTCGATTGAAGATTCTAACTTTTATTTCTATTGCATTCATGAATTTCAAACAAATAAATAAATAACAATTTGAACATATTTTGCGACCATGTAACTTTCTTTTATTTATGTTTGTCTCGTTGGTTGGAAGTTTGCCACCTGGCAATAAACCCACCAAATTATTATACAATGAGGTGTTTAATAAATAAATAAATAAATAAAAACCATACAAATGGCAAGATATTTCCACAGTTATCGCACAAGAGGTAATACGAGTAGATGAGTTGAGTAACATCGCTAATTGTTTGGAAAATATCGTTGCTAGGCTATTTATTTATTAAGGTGATTGAATGGAAGTAAAATGCTATTGAATCATTTAATGAAATAAGAGATGAACAAAAAAAAAATACGATGGATAAACCACAACTGTGCATACTCTGGATTGTACATGTATATACTCGTAACATAAGATGGATAAACCATAAATGTACGTAATCTGGATTGTACATGAAAATTACATAAGACGGATAAACTATCAATGTACGTAATATGGATTGTACATGTATATTACATAAGATGGATAAACCATAACTGTACGTAATCTAGATTGTACATGAATATTACATAAGACGGATAAACCATAACTGTACGTAATCTGGATTCAACATATATATTACATAAGATGGATAAACTATAACTGTATGTAATCTGGATTGTACATGTATGTATATTCAGGAAACTAAGATATTGTTGAATAAAACACCTCAAAATTAATTATCATTGCTCGTCTTTAGTAAAAGATCCAAGTAAGTACAAATTGACGTATCTTGTCGATAAAAGGTGTGCAAAGAAGGTCCTGGATGCAATACCTAGATAAAAAGAGTAAAGGATTAAAAAAAGGGATTGTTGGAAACAAAGAAAAGGCTATTTTTATGCGTATACCTGTGATAATTTATCAGAAAAAATATTGTTTATATTCAACGGAAGCAATTCGGTGCGGGTTTCGGGCTGGCAGCAACCAAGTCTTGAGGATTAACCGCAGGTTTATTTATTTCGACACTCTCGAGAAACCAAACAAATAAAGTTGATCGAATTTATTATAATATGGCTGTTCCAATAACACGATAAACCAATCAAGAAATATACTAAAAATTGTAATGGAATATTGTGAACAACTTCATACCCAAATAGTTTAAAATCTAATAAATAAAACAACCAAATCACGTCTAGCAGCAACAGTAATAATGCCAGAGCGTGTGTCATTTTCAAAAATAAAAACTTAAAGCATTAAAAAAAACAAATACAAAAAAAAAACCGTAAAATAAAATATTTGCAAATATCACCAAATACTAGTAAAAGAGAAGGAAGATGGGAAAATAGGGGTAACGGAGAAACACATTTCGTCATTGAAGAGTGTAAAAAAAGATATTACGCTCAAATACATCGAGGATTTAAAAGCCGGTTAACACTTGCCACCCTGTAATGGATAGCGAGTGACCAGGACCTATATTTTATTTGATTATTCGACGCTTTAATACACAATAAAATGATTTTTATAGCTAATTAAAAAAAATAACCTAGCAGATTTTGCATAATTTTAATTTAAAACATACATTTTTCACTGGACGCTTAGCGTCCAGCACCTTGGTTGGCGGATTTTTTTAGCACAGTAAGGCAAGTGTTAAGAATAAAATTGGTGAAAACTGCCCAAAATAAAAACAATGAAATAAAAGTTTCAATGTAAAGGCAAACATTTGAGAGGCTCTATATAGTGGCAAAGTTCGACGGAGTGATGAATACTTTTGAATCATAAATGAATCTCTTTGTTTTTTTGCTTCTCCTTACAGTTGGCCATTAAACTAAGTAGGATCCAACGCCGCTAAGGATCTGTGTAATAACATATTTCCAGTTTTTTGTAGGGTTATTTCTAAATTAGATTTAAGATGCGCGAAAATGCCGACCGAATATTTAGGTATGGAATAAATTACATACATTAGTTACGGGTCCTAGGGATAACTGGAGATTATAAAACAGGGCAATCATTCAGTATTTTATAGTAGAAAAATTGTATGACTTCTAAAGCTGCATAGTTGTTTTGGTTTATATTTTACAAAAAGTTTTATTTTTAATATAAGTAAATCAGTTTTATTGTACGAGTATATTGAGTTTTTTTGGACATTTTTGGTTCATTTGGATAGGTCAGTGATTGTTTATTATTTGGGATGATTTCAGAAGAATTTCTCTCATTGAAGTCTTGCAACAGAAGACGCCAACGGGCGAGCTAACAATAAGTCAGAAAAAAAATAATTATGGGGAAAAATGTTAAGTATTATTGATATTTTGAAATGAATACATTTATTTTTAATAAAAAAATTCACAATAAATTACTTTTTTAATTGGATTAATTACATAAATTCCCGCTACACGTGCTTCTACCGCCTATCCCGAGGCTTTCAACAGGCGGAATGATCCCGGTTTCTTATGAGAGCAGTGCTTAGGTCAGACTGATATCATGTCACTATGGACCACCCACATCGAACGTTCGTGTAGTCTATCGACGCAAATATTTCAATTTGAATAAATTGCATTAAATAATTTTATATAATTTTTTTTATGATGTCGAGAATATTAATGCAAATGAAAAATATTTAAGAGGTGTGAAATATTTTGCATTCCTTGGTTATATATTACGTTTGCTTTGTGCACATTTAATGTCTCCGAAAACACAGCACTATTAACCCCAGCACAAGAAAAATATCGTTTACATACTCAGCCAGTCACTTAAATGATAAAGAGTTAGTAGCCTTCAATTTCAGCATTCCTAAGCATGGCAGGATAATGGTTCTGGATCGCTCTGAATAGAAAGAATTTGTTCACACAGGAGTAATATCCCATTAAGATCACCATGAATATACACGAGAAGTGGAGAAAGAAAACGAGTTCGTGAAGTATACGTTTCATGTCATATTACCCAAGCTTTTGTAGTTCCATTCTTAAGAAAGCCTTTTCCCACAATTCCACTTCTATGTAACGAATTCCTCCTGTACCTTTTAAACCACATTTCTCCAAAGCTTTTGTAATTTTCAAAAAATCTTTAAACGTGATGTGAGAGAAATAGTTGGTAATTTGCTATTTGCAAATGAAATTATGTATATATTTCCTTACAGTATTGAAAATTAACAGTGTTTAGATTTCGTAAGTCAATTATTAGGTAGATGTTATCAAATTACGTTCAGGGTAGAATCTCATGTCGCAACTTCCGGAAGATTTCAACGCACCTTCTTCCATCATAACCAGGAGACTCTAAAACTACCCTCTGTTAAAAATATCCATATACTCGTATTTATTTATTACATCGTATAATGTGTACCTACAAGGTACTATAAAAAAGGAAATATCATTTCCTACCACACACGTACGACCTGTGACACACAGACGACCTCCGTGGTAAGACGCATGTCTCCAAACCCGGGAGTTGCGGGTTCGATTCCTATTAGAACCCAGATTTTTTAAAAATGATTTCAGTCTGGCTTTCACTCAAGGCCTCCTAACATCTTTCTGCTTGGTTGGAAGAGATTGCCACATGGTAATAAGCCCACCAGGTTGTACTTTATACAATGAAAATGTAACCCAATACAGACGAAATCAACTTGATTAATTTTTTAGCCAGTGCTGCAAAGCATTTTGTCATATAATTTATGCCTGCAATTCGTCTAAGAATTAAAAATCGAATTAAGAAATGTAAAGGAACGTTGTGATTTTTATCATTATTTGAACACTTTCACGCCAACATACAATATCTTGTGGATATGTTGGTTTAAAGCAATTTCTTCCAATCATCCAGCTTTTGTTTAATTTTTTGGTAGCTATTAAAACAGTTGTAAAATATGTTTTATTCCACCTTGCTTATTAGATACTAGTTGCAACCCGTGAAATATTCACGGAAGTAAAACAAATTCTACATTTATGAAAATATATATTCATAAATGTAAAATTTGTTTATATACAATAGTACACTAATATCATTTATACATCGTCTCCTTTTACACCGGTTCAAAAATTGTTAGGTATTTAAAATTCGTTCAGTATCACGGACCCACCGAGCTTTAAATTTCGAATTATTTTCGGAAAGAATCCAAGTAAGTATTCCTCTCTCGCTCTCTTGTATTCAAAATTCAATTCTCGAATTATTTCTTTGACAACAACCATCGTATGGTTTTTGGCCTATTTATACTATGATTTAAACTGAAATTCAACAATGCCGATCTCGACTGTTTACCTGACCCTGGATTGAGTTATATAATATACCTATATAGTAATACAATATAATAGATTTCTCACTAGGACAAGAAAATATGAGTAAAAAAGTCTAGTTTGTATGGACGTCCTAATTAGTGTTTTGGGTGTCCATTGATATGTTCTCACGACTGATACACAAAAAAATATTTTAAACTAGCAAAAAATACTATACGTATATTGCTCTTCTTTTAATAATTATATTTCTACTCAGTTGGGCAAGAACTTGTCTGCCTATCAGAGAGATAGGTTAATGATTTTGACTTGTTAGAAAAAAATTAGGGAATATAAATTTAAATGGATATTGCGTAATGATCAGTGAGAATAAAAAAATAAATTTAATTAAAAAAACATGTTTATGTATTGAGTTACTTAAAATAAGAATAATTGTATTGTATTGTTCTATACTTTCGTTATACAGTACAATCTGGCGAGTTTATTCTCTTTCAATCAAGCGGAAAGATGCCTCAAGTGAAAAATTTATATTTGTTTTTTAATAGACCACCAATTGGATGACTCCCGTGGCCTAGTTGGTTGGATGCCTGTCTCTCGGCCTGGAGGTTGCGGGTTTAAAATCCGCTGGAACCCAGATTTTTTTTAAAGGAGATTGCCACACGGCAATAAGTCCACCAGGTTGTATTGCATATGTTACAACGAAATTATAATACAATACAATGGGAATCGAACTTGCAACCTCTGGTTTGGAAGACAGATGTCTTAGTAACGAATCCACGGAGGTCGTTACTTCTGATCACTTCAACAGCGGTAAATTTATAAAACCATTCAACTAACATGCATGAAAACCTGAAGGTAAGATCCACCTGCAAAAGATGCCTGAGATATTCGAATAGATAACCGCATTATAAAACCCAACTATATATAAGATACAATAAAATGAATTTATTTGTATGGAACTTATCAACATTTCGAATTGATGATTCGGAAATTTTGAAGAGTGTGGTCAGGCGATAATATTATATTTGGCTCCAGTAACAAAGCTTCCGGGTTAAGAACCACTAGAGTATATAAGTAACTCATAGGTCGCCATCGAACGTATTAGAAATACTATCGCACGTGGACAAGCAACAACACTCGCACTAATGTAGCGCGTGTGAGTATTGTTACCAGACGAGCTTTTTAACCAGACTGGTACTCGAACCCGAAACCGGCGGGTGGAAGACCAGCGTCTTACCCACTTAGCCACGAAGATTGTCATATGATCAAGATAATTGAGCAATAAATGAACTAAGTACATGAAACATTAGAAGTCGAGGAAATTTTATTTCAGGAAGCATGTTCATATCGGATGACCGCACGAAATGCGACGATGTTGAAAGAAGAGTAGCAGCAGGTAATAATAAGAGTGAATGATGGATCATTTCTAAAGAAACAAAGCTGGCTGCTCATAATGCAATCTTGGTATCAACATTAGATATGCAAGCGAAACTTGAACGCTGAAAAAGTCATGAAAGTAAAATAAGTGCGGTAGCAGTAGTAACGGAAATAAATTGGACAGATTAGAGGCCTTAGAAATGTCTAAGTCAGTACATCGAGGCGAACATCTGGTCAACACATATATCCCAAAAATCTCTCCGCTGCTGGCCGAGATCGTCCCATGCCTCCCTCAGCCCTCAGTCCCCAACCCGAATATCCCAAAACCTTATAAGCGTGTATATCGGTACCAGTTCGAACATAATTCAGTCTTGTTTGTGCTCCCCTGAAGATGAGGTGAATGCCTTGAAACCGGTAGGGTTATACCGTTACAAAAAGTGGAATAAACAGTTTGATAAAAAAAAAGTGAAATAAACAGTGTTTGATAAAACAAATTACAATGTCTTTAAACCTACACAACGTTAATGCCTTAACTATAAACAATATATGAGTAGGATAGATGATAGAGAAGACTTACAAAATCGTGACACGACCAAATGAATCAATTTCTGAAAGGACATGTGCCAGGATAGAATGAAATGGAGATCTGACCTTTCTGACTACTCAATTGAGGCATGACGTTATGGTGACGATGATGAATCAAAAATATATCATTTTAAATATTCGTTTTTAGTGTTGTGCATCCAAACAGCAAGTGTATGGGATACATTCTATACTCGTAATCATACAATAGACCCCCGTTATCCGCGGAAATGTCAAGACACGGTGGATGGCGAAATTCGCGGATAATAGTGAATAACTTTTTAAATTAGAAAGCTCTTTTCACGCTCCATCTGTGTAACTTTTGCAATTTGAGGTGCAACATCAAAAGTATCATGAAGTTCTTTCTCTTTTTTTAGCACTATACGAATAGAAGATTCCTGCTTCCCACATTTCAGCAAATAAAGTGATTATTTTCTTTTCGTACTAACTCAAGAAATTTTAGTATTTCACTTCTTGCAAGCACTTGAAACGGCATCTTTGCAGTCTTCGAGTCGCCAGCATCACTAGTCTTGTGTTTCGGAGGCATTAATGCAATAAATGAGGGGCATTTAAACACAAACACTGAGTAATTGGGAACGATGTGATCAAAGTGATAGGTGGACAGCAACTAATCATGTGGGTTAACTTGTGATGAATCTTTGGTGGGCGTAATTTTATCATGGGTGGCACTGGGCACTGATTCAGTGCGAGATTTTTTCGCGAACAAGCAAAACCGCGGATATAGATCCGTGGATAGCGGGGGACTACCGTATTATACTACGAGTATAAAGTATTTGCCAATACTTTTACTTTACCACATTACTTCGGTCCATTGTTTCTCGACTCTGGTTCACGTTGTCAAAACCAGTCCTGGCGATTTAGCGTTCCTTTATATAATTTTATTGTTCCCGGCCCGAGTTATTTAAATGGAATGTGGAGTGGGTTATCAGATGTCTGGAATTCAATTTGCATTCAATGCGGCAATCCATTTTCTTCTCTCTCTCTCGTGCTTTCTGCTCCTTCTCGCCGGCAAAGTGGCCTGTAATCCAAACCCGCTATTTCCAATCGATCTCTTTGTTGGGACCCTTTGCCGAAGAATGCAGATTTTTATTTTGACGACTATTCCGAAACTTGTTTATTTCCTTTTATACGCATGTTGACATAACATATAATTTGAATCGAGAAAAGAATTAAAAAAGTTCAATACAATAGCGAAAACGCATGTAAATTAAAATATACATAACATGCCATTTTCCTGTCGGGGTAGGCAGAGAAAACAGAGCGTAAGATTTTCACATCTCGACACACAACCTCCGTAACCTAAATGGTAAGACGTTTGTCTCCGAATCCAGATTTTTTACAAAAAAGAGTCCTGGTTGGTTTTCACTCAAAGCCTTTTAAACATCTTTCCGGTTGGTTGGAAGAGATTGTTACTTGGTAATAAGCCCGTCAGATTGTACTGTGTATAACGAAAGTGTAATATAACACAATCTTCGCTTCTTCTACATTCATACACCTTCTCATAGAACTCTTACGATTTCTCTGATTTTTTACGATTTCTCTATGTTTTTTTCATTCAAAATATTATTCACTTGGTCCAACTAAACTTTCCTTGGTCTTTAAATATTATGTCTTCCTCTCACATTTGCTATATACTATGTTTTGTGAATCTTTCTTCATTAATTCGTTCCACATGCCAAAACCATCTCAGCGTGCTCCTCTTCTTCATCTTGCTCAACTATATTGTCTTAAAACTACATTTTTGATAAAGCAGCAGAAATGAAACATTTGAAAAGTGAAAAGTTTTTATAAAAGGTGAGATCGAATTTATTAAAGAAAATTTAATCTTAAAGATAACCTTCAAACGCAAGTCATAAATAAACTTTGATAATATAGCAATGGGATAAAAATATTATTATGTTGACGTTTAAATAATTACATTAATTTTTTAAGACTCAACTTTAAATACCTCGAAGATCTCTTTTGGATGTTGAGCGTTAAGGATGAAGGAAAATGACTAAACCTTCACAATTAGCAGCGCAAACATCTCTTCACATGGAACAGGATGGACAAGTTACAAGAACGTAAAAAAAGTTAAAGCAAACATAATGTAAAAATGTCTGCAAAACAAATATTTGATTACAGCATTACACACATGCCGATGGGCGGGACTGGACTGTGGATGATAAATATCGAGGAAGTGAAGGAAACCAGACAGGTGTCCACGAGATGTTTTAAAATCGTAGGTATCTACTTAAAAAAAATTATAACCAATGTCTAGTTAACATATCTCAAAAGTAGGTGATTTGATGTTCGATGCGGCTGTACTTGAATCACCTTTGCAAAACTTAATAATAAGACGGCCTAGTTGTTAAGACGCGGTACGTGTTCAAGTCTGGTTTTAACTTAGGTTTTTTTAACGTCTCTAGTTGGTTGTAAGATATTGTAACACCACAATAAAGTTCCCAGGTTTTAATTTATAAACGAAAATGCAATCAATTGATCGTTGCTGGTTCTCGAAGTCGAGGATCCCCTCGCCATTCCGCCAATTCTGTTGGAAAGCGAAGTTGAGGTATGGAGTTTGTTTTAAGAGAATGAGCCGTTGCACATCAGCAAACTCAACGGTGTACTGAATCCGATGGCACACCGAATTGAGACGATCGGAGCACATCGGCATATTATTTTTCTCTTTTTGAAAGAATAGGTATGACCAACGTCATAGATATCCTTATATTCCCGAATACTAGTATGATAAAAATTCTGTCTCATTCGAGGGGAGTAGCACAGTGTGGGGTTCGAACTGGCAACCTTCCGCACAAAAGTCCAGTGCTTTATCGCACGGCACCTTACATTATGCAATTCAGCATGTAGAATAAAGCCAACTGTGATTAAGTGACGCTCGTTGTTAGAACTGAACATTAAAGAAAGGAGAAAAGCAAAACAAGCTCTTCAAGGAAAAAAATTATATGAACTCAAAAAACTTGGAATGGTTCAGATTTTTTTTACAGGGTACTGGATTGATAGGATTTCTCACACAAGGATAACATGGAGGAAATATAGTTGATACAGAATGAGTACTAAGTTATAACATAAAAAAATTCTCGACTGGGCTGGGTTGCGCACTTATGTTATACCGCATGCAAGCCATTGACCCTGTTAGGGAGGTTTTGTTCACCAATCTGATGGGGTGTAGGAAAGTGGGAGACCATAGCTAAGACGGATGAATGACGTAACCGAGAACTGTCGCAAACTGAGTTTAATCAATTGGAGGAGCAATGCTACTGAGAGATATATGTGACAGAAAATCCTGCAGGTAGCCAAGATCCATTTTGGGTATAGGTGACGGAATGGGCACTGTATACTTGGTGTTAAAGGGGGGTGCAGCGTGAAATACAACGGATTCTTAATTTATTCTCGTTCAACATCATCATCATCCTATATATTCCTTCAGGAATCTAGGGATATCACAACACTCATCCATCCAGGATGTCCACAGCTTGGCACTCCCAAGTCCTCCGATAACAGCTTTATCGAAATGGGTAAAAATTAAGAGTTGGTATATGTGTATAGTCAATATGCGAGAGCAGCGGCACCTAAGCAACCGATTGTCCGATTTGTCAAGCCGATCCTGTTATACTTGTGAGATGAATGAACTTAAAACATGTTACGTAATCCGAATTTAGTTAGTAAACTTATTGCATTAATTTCTAACATTAAATTCGGCCAGGTTTGTTTTATTTTGATTAATTTTATACGTTTTTATTTTAATTTGTTTAGAAAATTCACCCAGCTAGTCCTTAGAATACTTTAAAAAAACATTAAGTACCCATTTTTATTTTCGTGAAAGATTTAAAAAAAATTAATTGTGTTTTGTATTTTAATTTTTCCGAGCACTTTTAAATTTTTATTCGTTACACTTTTTTAATAATTGTTGATCATGTATCCATACTATTCGTTTTTTTTATATAAAACTATGATCTCTATCTATCTATAGTATGGCATATACTCGTATGTTATTGTGTTGAGTAAGATGAGATGATTTGGGCATGTGAAACGAATGAATAAAAACTGACTAACAAAACAGATATATAGTGTAAACGTAAGTGGGAGGCGCGTGAGAAGATCAAAGAAAGTACGGTAGGATCAAGTGAATGATATTCTGAAAGAAGCAAACGTAGAAAGTCAGAGAAATCGTTGAAGTTGCATGGATTTAAAAAAAATATTAAGGATGTGTGTCGATATAAGAAAATCTGGTGCTTCATGACCCTGCCTACCCAGGCAAGGAAATGGCGTGATGGTATTTATGTATGTATCTATAGTATACTATTATTATTTGATTGATTTTCTTGGAAATATTGACATATTTAAAAAAAACTCATTTTTACTAGCCTTTTACAGTAATCCAATTGTCTCTAAGGCCGGGTGAAGAAAATATTATTTTCATTTTATAAACTTTTTAAGTGTTTGAGATTTCAAAGGTTGTTTTGTTCAAATAATATTATACTTGAGAGAGTGGTATTGATCCTTGCAAAAGACTACGTGAGTGTTGACACGATTGCCAAATGCTGCTAATTTTAAAATGGATATAAATAAAAAATATATTGTTTTTTTACAGTGATGAAAATGTATTTCATCATTTGGGATATAACGTTTCGATTTCATTTTTACACTTTGAAATCCAAAATATATACAAAGCTAAAGCTTATATAGGTAGAGTACTGTAAAAATCTGATAAATGTGTATTTTATTTTTAAGGGGTTTTGAGTAAAAAAGAAAATAAAACCCCGCGCTACTTCCAAGAAAAAATAGATAGTCAGAAACACAATACAAAAATATCCAGGTATATAAAAACACATGTCATCTTGATACTTCTAAAAAAATATAATACAATATAATATAGTTTTTTAAAGAATTCCACAAGTATGCACCAGGGTTTCTGAAGCCTGGGGTGGGTTATCGCGTTTTTCGAATACTGACCTCTTTTTATTTGGTTTACGCTCTCTTATCATACTTCTCAAATGACCTATTTAAGTTCCCAAGAAGAAAATTGACATTCAGATGTCTGCTTGAAGAGATCGCAACAACGTAGGTGGTAAGCCCAACAGTTTGCGTGCTACTTAAGTCCTCAATGAAATAGTGAGACACGGCCAGATAAACATACCACACGCAGAACAACGACCTATCTCTACGGATCTCGAGTTACACGACACCAATAATTGATACTGTCAACTTGGTTCACAACATAGACAATGGAGTTCAACGCCCACTGTTGAGTTGTTAGTGCAGTAGAGAGTCTACAATGAGAATTCTTCCTCGTGGTTGCCATTCATAAATATTTTATCCCCGGGTGTGTTGATGTTACTCACCCACACACCGCCGAAAGTGCTATCCAGTTTCTGTATGATTAATGAACAAGTTGTTTGCAACACGAGGAGACGGCGTTGTTTATTTGCGTGATGTTTTAATCTTGGGCGATCTTCATGTCGAGAGATTTCCAGCCAAATTCAAGATCAACAGATTTGCGACACATTTTTTAGTTACACACCTTAGGGGACGGAACTAGAAAATTCTGAATAAAAAATTAAGGTAACGGCTTGTTTCATGCCAGGCTTCTTCCATTGTACCTTGATAAATAAAAACGGTCTTCGTAGTTTAACCCTTCAGGCCCGTATGCCTTAAACATGTTTTCAGTCCCAAGGACGACGTTTAATTTTTTTTATGGAGATCTTTTTTGACGAAATCGTTCAACTATTGCTCATATAAATATATAATAAAACAGGGCAATGTTTTCGTCCATCCTTGTGTGGGATTTTTGGTGCGCGTGCGGTGCACGTCATACGTCCCAGTGGGGAGTTTTGGTTTTGATGCGCATGCGGTGCACGTCATACGTGGTTAAGTAACTTACGGGTTCGATTATTGTTGGAACACAATTTATTTAAAAAAGGGAGATCCCTCTTTTTATGATACGATTTTAGACTAGATAATCTAGTATTCAGTTAAGACCTTCTTAACAGCTTTCGGTTATGTTGGAAACGATTTCCACATGGAAATAAACCCACCAGGTTGTTCTATATACAATGGAAGTGTAATACATACATACATAAAAAAATAAGACTTAGAATAAAAAACCCCATGACCCTCATGAAATAGGGAAATTAAAAAAACCAACAGTATAAAAATATAGATTGTTTTCTTGACTCGACCTTACCCATGGAGAAAATTGTCTCATTGAAGTCTATTTCTTGTGGCATTGCCGTGATACAGTCAAAAATAATATTCTTTCAGAGCAATGACTGGATTCGCCACGTGGATTTTACCTAAATATCTATCTGCCCTAAGTTGGTCACGTACTCGTAGTTTCAGATATATTTTATACCGATTGAAACCATAAATAGAATTGTTACACGCCGTCCTTAGAAGTTTCCGTCATTTGTTAACCTTTTTGTGAGCTGGGATAAAATTCTGTTGAAACCAAAATCTAATTGATAGTCATCAACAGACTTTTGGACTGCCGAAGGGATCTGTGGTTCAACGGAGAGGCTATCACGATTTATACTTCCTTGAAATATTCCCAGAATGTGTCCAAGCCGGGTTCATTGTATTGGTCTCTGTATTTTGCACAGAACATGTGTTATGTTATTCTTTGTATCTGTTTAATTTCTGTGACTTGTATCTTGTGAATGTTGCCACTGAAAGATATTCCGAAGCTATGTTGTTCTCAACAAAAATACAGCTCTCACTCTTTTGGTTACAAAGTAAAATAATGCCGATAATTTCTTTATCAAGAACAAGAACCGATTTATATATTTATAATAGTTGTGGTTCTTGAAGTTTAATTTATTAAATTGAAAGATATTCCGAAGCTATTGTAATCTCAACAAAAATATAGCTCTCACTCTTTTAGTTACAAAGTAAAATAATGCTGATTAACATATTTCTTTATAAAGAACAAGAACCGAACTATATATTTATAATAGTTGTGGTTCTTGAAGTTTAATTTATTAAATTATATGATACGAATACATAACAAGGATTTTATTTTGCCTGTAAATATAAGTAACTACAGTTTACTAGAAACATTCTAGTCTAGAAAACTGGTTACAAGAATCCATTATCAATTATCTCCATATGTACAATCCTACGAAACTCAGATTAGATCGTGAATTTTACAAGTCCGTCAGTAACACCTGCTTCACGATGGTACCAATGATATTCTGAACCAGCAAATAAATAGATAGGATCTTGGAGTACATGATATAAACGGTTAAGGATTGGTAGAATCTTCATGATTCGTACTAATTAACCGATTATTACATAGCCATTTAGTGACTAAAGTTACTCGAGGATGTCATAGTTTTTCGATGTAGCATGTCGCAAAAATATGTAAACTTAAGAAGTAAGAAAACCTGTGACATCTTAACTATAGGGGAAGCTGTGGCATAACTTGATTATCAGCCAAATTTGAAAATTCGTTCGTATAACACTTATCAATATATCCCCATTGGTGATGCAGATATTTTGGAAAGCTGGACCGGGAGACAACATTATCTTCGGCCCAGGTAATAAGAGTATTCGGGTTTAGAACTTCTGGAAAAAAGAATCAGTCAGTCAGCTTTCATTTAAGGCCTCATAAATTCTTTCTGGTTGATAGAAAGTAATTGTTAAATGGTAATATCCCCACAATGTTGTACTATATGTAAAGACAGTGTTATACATACATGATTCGCTCGGGCGCTGCTATAGTTGTCAGGTATGATTTGTTTAAAAATAGTGGATTAGAGTTCCGAGTTCGAGCGCCCTTGAGGAACGTTATCTCTTTAAATGGTGCTATATGTCATTTGAATTGAATTGAAGACATGTACAGGTAATTCCCTCTCCGTCGTTGTGAGTGTTGTTAATACTGTCTACCGCTAGATTATAAATACGCCTGGAATCTTTTTGGTTCCATCGGGAATTGAAAACGAAACTCTCGGATGGAAGATAATCACCTTACCAACTAGGCGACGGAGTCAACTCAGTTCTGATAGATATATCTAAGAAATCTTCATTTAATGGAGTCAAAGAAACATGTAAAAAATAGTACTTCCGAATGTACGAGTACATACACATACGAGTATACCATATATGTAGAGTTGGTCTAGTATTGTATAATAAATTTTTCACATTGTTCACCTTTGCAGTGAATAGAAAATAAAAGCATTGTATATAGAAGAGACAAATTCATGTACATTATTAGATTCCCATTATATTCAACTCACGTCCAAATAACTTCGTGTACTGACGTGTCCAAAATTTATCAAAAGTAATTATTGCTACCAGGTAAATGTACAATACAAGACATTTAACTCTAGATTATATTTTAGTGTCATGTACGGATGTATATTACATATCTTTTTTTTAACGAATATATGAAAAAGTTAAATGAAAGAGTCTTGATTGGGCTCCCCTGATGATGAGGTGAAAACCTTGAAACCGGTCAAGTTATATATACCGTTATATAAAGTGGAATAAACAGTGTTTGACTAAACAAATATCTTCTTCTTCTTCTTAAACTTTCTGTAGACTCTCAAGAGTCTGTTACTGCAGGATTGTCCTGTGATGCTGAGCTCCAGCTATCTCTTCATCGTTTCGGAGGTCTCCCTGGCGGACGCCGTCCATCCGGTACCCCATGCAGAGCTATGTATGGAATTCTTGTGGAATTCATTCTCTGTACATGTTGGTACCAGTATCGTCGACGCTGTCGTCCCCATCTGACCACATATTGGACCTCACAGACCTCTCGGATTGTGGTGTTCCTTCACATACCTCTTGGATTGTGGTGTTCCTAACCAAATATCAATGTATTTAAATCTCCAGTGTTAATGCCTTAACTATAAATAATACACCTAAATTACTAAGTTTAAAAATTAAGAGATGAAATGTTTTTATTAATACTTGTCCAGTAGTAAATATGAGCACAGTTTAAGTTCTTGATTGCTTTTTCTTCGTTGTGATGTCTTCAACGCACAGGTCTTTCTGGGGCATTTGATCAATAAACTTCTTTTGAATGTACATGACAGAGAATTTGCGGTACCCTATTTGCGAACTGGACTATTAAGAGTATGTTCAATGGTAATGTAAGAAAGACAGTGTGATTCTTATATGTTTGGCCCTCATACGCAGTTCGTCTTCTCTATTTAAGCCACAGCGTCCGGTGTTAGGTTGTGCAGCTCCTGCAAGCCTCCAGAGAACGCATACAGTGAGCAACTGGGTACGACGTGGTTCATGGTCTGGATTTCCCCGCACTCACAAAAAGACGACTGCATTAAAATTGTGTGTCCAAATTAAATAACCTGTTGTTTTTTCGCAAATTATGTATATTTTTTGTCATGTGTAAAATAAAAATTTACTACGGGTAAAAGAAATATATGTAAACAGCGATATTTAAGACATGTTAGAGAAAATATAATCGAAAATGAAGCAAAAAACTTAATGAAATTATAAACATATAAACAACAAGATACTAACTATCATAACGATTGATTTCAAAGAGTGAAGCTATGTTTCCTCTAGAGTGAAGCTATGTTTCCTAGAGTGAAGCTATGTTTCATCTAGGATTCGTTTTATGTTTCTCTACCCGGCTGCCGGGACAATGGTAAAGGTGGATTTGCATACAAATCTAATTTAGTCGCGTTCTTAAAATGACTCCTGGCTCAGGAATGTATAATATCATAATATGACGATTATAGGCCAAGAAGTAATTGATGGTTTTGCATTCGGTCGGAAAGCAGGTCCATTTGACCAGTTTTTTCATTAGAGTTGTTTTCAAGATTGCCAGAAAAAGCGACAGTAAGAAAATACGTTTGACTCCTTAATGGGTGCAGTGTTGAAGATGCAAGTTTTTGGTAGAATTAAACGTACAATAGATATTTATATTTTCAAAGCATTCATTTGTAAAAAAAATCGTGCCTAATATAGATAGAATCATTTATCACTAAACCATCGGAAATGAAATAAAATAAGGATGAAAATCAGCTGCATAAAACAGACTTTCATTTGCGCTTCATACAAATAGGATAACTTTTAATAAGTTTCTTTATTTGGTATATTTTAAAAGTTGCTAACTAAATAAAATTTTTTAGACATACAATTCTTACAAAAGCGGACTGATACGTTGATGATATAAAATCCCTCGTCACCGAGAATGATTGTTAGCAATCCTATGGAAAGAAGATGGCTGTGCATGTATTGGTTTACTGTGTGCATGCTGTTGTACTTCATCCAACACAGTTTTGAGAGATCAAACCAAAAATTCCGATGACAAGAGATCACAGTTCTCTGACGACAGTCGGGCTCAATCTGCTGCAGCCCCTCATTTGGAAAATTTATAAAGCGCCACTTTTATTTTGCTTTGTAGCGCTTTAAGAGTTTATGATTTGTAATTAGAAAGATTTGTAATTTGTGGTGCATGGCCGCGCGATAATGCACTGGACTTCCGTGCGGAAGGTCGTCGGTTCGAACGTCGCGCTGTGCTACTTCCCTCGAACGACATAGGCACTTTTTCCGCTTAGTGTTCGAGGACACGGGGATACCTATGACTTTGATCATATCTATTATTTAAAAAAAAAAAAGAAAAATATAACTTTACATGTCATATGATTTAAGAAGAACATCGATCTGACATCGAACCTAGAACGTCATTTTACTGAACGTGAACGCAAATATTAGACCCCAATCGCCGACTAAAAACTGGTCTAAAAGATGGATTCAACAGAACAAAAAAAATCAATGAATAAATAACTAATTTCAATTCTTATCAATTAGGTTTGCTACATTCCTCAGCAACGAAATGTATAGAAAAATAAGGAAAACAGGAACAAGTGCTATAATAATTTAATAATAGATCCACTGAAAGAAGTGCAAGTAGTAGATATAAAGGAATAGAATTGTAGACCGTGTTCACTGATTTGAAATAAGAAAGTGTAGTAGAAGTATTTCTAATAATTCTAACTAAACCACTTGATCTATAGTTGAGAAACAAACAATAAATACCACCTTCCGGTTGAAGGCTCCAGCATCAATCATATTCATAAGACCCAGGTAAACTGGAGGCTGTAAATTGATGGTGAATAAATGAAAAAAAAAAAAGAGGCGCCAAACAAGTGACGAGATAGAGTCAGAGAATTGAAAAGGTACAACACGGTAGATCAAAGGACGAACTAGGTAAATCGTGGTGAACAACAAAATAACACGAGAAAAAAATAACTGAACACAATAAACAAGAACCACTCTGAAAAGGATCAACAATGAAATTCGCAGAATGGACCAGTAACATTGTATAAATAGCAAATTCCAAATGAATCACTTGGAGATGGCTTGAAATAATATTTATTAAAACTCTTGAGAAATATAATTTTGGTATAAGTAACAGCGTATGGAGAAGATATTAATTTTGGTCGTCAAACACAGTGGTGCGAAACTTGAGGATTGTCAAAATGTATTAGGTACTTTCAAATTAAAATTCCGATATTAATCCCTGCCACATCGGAAGTACGCTCAAGTATCTACGCCACTACGTTACAATAAAATCAAGATCAAGCGAGGGCGTACCATAAATGCAAGATCAACCGAGGACGTACCATAAATGCAAGATCAAGCGAGGACGTACCATAAATGCAAGATCAAGCGAGAGCCTACCATAAATGCAAGATCAAGCGAAGACGTATCATAAATGTAAGATCAAGCGAGGACGTACCATAAATGCAAGATCAAGCGAGGACGTACCATAAATGCAAGATCAATGGAGAGCGTACCATAAATGCAAGATCAAGCGAGGACGTATCATAAATGCAAGATCAAGCGAGGACGTATCATAAATGCAAGATCAAGCGAGGACGTACCATAAATGCAAGGTCAAGCGAGGACGTATTAACTACGAGTATGTTCCATATGTGTTCGGTTTTGGATTTCCGTGAATAAAGAATATTTGTTTTATCCATAAAAGCTGTTAAAGCATTACTTCCATTCCCCTCTACTTATTTATGCGAAACTGCATTTTCGATTCTGACTAATAAAAAGCAAGTATCGTTCCAGATTGAATATAGAATCAAAAATGAGAGTAGCTATTTTAGCCATTTAATCGATTGAGCAAATATAGAATTGGTTACTTCGAAGATTCAGCTTTAAATTTCACACTTATCGTAATAAACTTTTTTATGTTCCTCTTACCTGAAAAATAAACAAAGACAATTGTATTTCTGTTTTTCATTTACGTGTAGGTCGCGCATAAGAATGTTATTGCAAATAGGGGGTTAAAGGTAAAAAAAAAGGTTGCCAACCACTCATATAATACATTGTTCATCGACCTTTTTAGTCTTGCGACTCCCTGAAAAACTTATACATTGTAAAATAATGATTTGTACTGTAATTTACCAAAATAAATGTGTTCGCTTTTCTCAGAATATGTGTTATTTTCCTCTTTGAACGTTAATTATTATTTTTTAAATTATTGTTCTTTCCTCTAATATTTATTTCCCCAAGACCCCCTTAGGGACGCAACTCACAGGTTGAGAAACGATGATCTAACATATTGAAGCTTTTCTTGATGACGATGCTTGAATCGTTTAACAGCAAATGTAAACAATGCTTCTTAAAAATTTAACGACTATTCATAAGCAAAATAATAATTCTTCACTTAAGTTTCAAGGCACTCCATTATTATTTACCGTATAAGTACGAGTATGCTTACATTATCAAGTGTTACAAGGTATTTTCTTTTTCGCTATCTCATTGGGGTGAAGTGTCGAAGACATCTTAGCATTTACATTCAGAAAAAAATTACAAAATATGACGTCTTGTGACTGTATTTGAAAACTATATTTTCGAGAATTTTTTTATTTCTTAAATTTAACACTACTCAAATTAATACTATTTCAATTCAAACAGTGAACACACAATGAGTAATGGCTGAATGGCGTACAACAGACTGCCTTTTAGAATTTCCAGTTTATCATTCTTCCTTCTTCACGTCGTCTTTCACTGTCCATGCAATCACTGGAACCAGTCACCGGCTGCCGTAAGACTGAAAACATATCATACCTTTCGTGAAGAACGAAATTTGTCTTTCTATAACTCCTATTTTCTTGTCCTTTAAGATTTTTTTATGACATTTACAATTATTTTATTTAACTGTTGTTTTTTTAATACATTCTTTTTGGAAATAACGTCGTGTACTTTTGCAATTAGCACGAATCTGCGAAACTCTTTGTGTGCTTAATTGAAAAAGATTTTCGTAAAGCAATAAACTGGCCATTTGTATACTTCACAATTGTTTATATAATAATACATAAGAGAAGAAAAAAAATTCAACCCGATGGTGATAGTCAGAATTTGATGATGGACGTTCCGCGCCAACTTGTTAGCAAACCTTAACCCAAAAATACTTCTTCCCAGTGTCATGTCAGGTCCCCCCAACGTTGAATATCACCTGAGAGTAGACATCTTTGTCCCCGGCAGCCGGAAAAAGATCTCCAACGCCCCTTATGCCAGTCCAATCACGTCTATTGCGGAGCCAGGAGATTTGCCTCCTGCCAACACCTCTTCGGCATTCCAAAAATACTGCCTTGGCAAAATCCTCGTATATTTTAAACTTTATTCTATTTAATGCGTGTAAGAACGTGTTGTCAAGCTTTCCAAAAATTACATAGTTAGAAATCGAATGACGTGAAGAAAACAAAGCTTTTCAAATCTTTTTCAGTTTCGAACTGTCGTGGTAAGAATAGGCAAACAATGATGGGATATATAAACTACTGACCTCCTTGGTCCATGGTCCTTTGACCAGATCGGGGTTGACCACTTTAGTCCAGCGCTGTTGGCACTGCACGTCCGATCTATCATTGAAGTGGGATGCTATAATGTCCCACTGGTCTCTGTACTCCTCGACCAGTGTTTTGAGTCGATTGTCCTGAAAAAAAAGAGAATAAAAATACATTCGACACATATAAAACAAATAAACAAAGATTATTATAAAGACGGCCAGTATAAACATAATTGATAATCGATAAAAATATAGTCAAACTTACATGATTTCAAACTAACAAAAAAAACCATGTTTTAAGAAAAAACTTTTGTAGAGATGGTTTTTCTAAAAGTTGATTTCATTGAAAAGAAACAATATTATCTTATAAAAATGTTATAGGATTTTTTTTACTAAATTAGATGAAAATGGAACAATAAACACGCAACTCGAAATATAATATGGTAGAAAATAGGATGGGATTTACGCGTTTGAGAAATTGGTGACATAAAGTATTACACATGAAGAAAACGATGGTATCATCATTTGAAGCTCATTTTGAGTCAAGTAAACTTAACCTAACCAATATAAGTTTTTTTCCAATCACGGACTTGCGCTACGCTCAGAAATTGTTTATTGTTTTTTTTTTCCCACAGCTTTTATTTTTTTACGTCGTCTTTTACTGTCCATGCAGTGAGACTCTGGAACCAGTTACAAACCAATGTTAGACTCGTTCCGCCCTTGCTTTAAGAAGCGACTGAAAAAAATCTTCATTTCTAGTCAGTAACATAATATGTTTCATTCTTGATTTTTGTTTCCTCTCCACCATCCTTTCTTTTTTCTTGGATTAATATCTCACTTTTACTTTTACTAAGAGTATGCATATCGTTAATAAATTTCATAAATATGAATAATCATTTGAATATTCCTTAATTTACTTTTGTCTGGTTGGTTGGAAGAAATTGCCATCTGATAATAAGCTCGCAAGATTTTTTTGTGCAAGTGTTAAATAAATTAATAAGAAGTTAGTATTGCAGCATAACCAACGAGATCAAACAAAGATAAACTCAATGATATTAGGTGTTAACATAAGTTGCGTCCGTTTTTTTCCAAATTTAAAAATGAGCACCAAAAGTAAAACAAAATGGTAAAGGTTATAACGTCCTTCGAAAGAAAATTTTCTGCTCTACAATATATTGAGTTCACTTTTACGTTACATATATTATTTTATTTGATTACAAGCCTTCAAAATGGAATGTCAAGTAGACGAATGTGAGCATTTTCGACACCAGTTCGCGTTCAATCGAGGGAATAAAGCTGCTCGCCATATGTGCGAAGTGTACGGTGAAGATGCTATTAATGAAAGGACAGCTCGTCGATAGTTTTTCCTTCAATAATGACGTCGAATTGCGGATATGGTTGGACGAATTCCTCGAGTCAAGACCGGATGGTTTTTATCGCACAGGCATTGAAAAACTTGTAGAACGTTGGCAAGAAGTTATAAATAAAGAAGGAGAATACATTATTGACTAATTTGTTGTATTTTTTTTTGTGTTGTCTTGTTCTCTCCATTTGGAAAAAAAAATGGCCACAACTTATGTTAACACCCAATATAAAAAATAAAAGGAGAGTAACTAAAACCATGGCGAGACAGATCAACAGTGAATTTTGGTTTGGTGTGGTGGTAAGAACCAACATATAAGTAAAAGCAATATCTAACTTATTTCTATAAAATAAATAAAAAAACAGATCTTTTCTATTCAGCCTTTTTAAATAATTGTGAACTGTTAGCGTCACTTCAAGATGGAGAAAGCCTTTGTCAGTGCGAGTATGTAAATGTAGTAGTTGTTCCGATCCGAGGATGAGGATGACGCTTGAATTATAAAAGAAAACAGGTTTGGAGAGGACCCTAAGGGTAAATTTAAATTAAGGGTGAATGCATTTGATGCAGTCGACCCCTACCTGGGAATCGAGAACGCAGGTAGAGTAACAATTTATTGTACTATATAAGATAACCTCTACAGGGCGTTCTATATGCGTCTTATCAACACTTTCGGGATAATGACTACCTTAATGGATATATTCGAATATTTTTCTTTGATCCACAAGAAAGCGACAGCAGCTTTAAAATATTAAAAAAAAAACGAAATCTTCGAATTTCAGCTGCTTTGAGTAAGGTTTGTTTATGCCATGTGTCAAAAGGTTGTGGTTGCTTAAGATCCTGACATATTAGGTTTGATTTCTCGCAGGATCAAGATTCACCTCCATATTTTTACATTCGATAAATGTCTTCACTCTTAGAAGCTCCTTTATATATTCTAGGAACTCTCTTAAGGTAATATATGTCACAAAACAGCGAGATATAAACCATCTTAGTTATTATAGTATATATACGAGCAGTACACTAATGACATGTTTTTTTAGATTGCGCTATATAGTACAAGTGATTGGGTTAAGAACAAACTGCTTCTGATAATTTTATTGCAGAAGTATTAATAGAAAACTACATACATATCCGTATATACCATCACACCGTCTCTATTAGGGTAGGCAGAAAGGAGAGAGCGCCTTTTCATAAAGTTAACGATCGATTTCTATGACTTTTTACATTTCCTTCTGTCAAAATGTTACAAAATTGATCCAACCGTACTTTCCTTCGTCTTTCTCTACGACGCCTTACACTCAAATTTGTATTGTATATTAGTTTTATTTTAATCTTTCTTCATTCATTCGTTCCTCGTGCCCAAACCATCTCAGAGTACTTTTCTTCAACTTGCTCATAACATCAGCTTTAAATTTACCCTTATTCCTAATCATTTAATTCCGTATTCTGTCGTACAGTGTCACCTCATATATTCTGCTAAATGCAAGTTTTTATTCGGCTATTTTCAGTCTCGTTCCACGTTCATGTTTCACTCCCATACATAAAAACTGGTATTAAAATACTGTTATGAACTATTATCTTTGCAGATTTTGATACTGTCCGGTTCGAGTTTATATGTTTTAGTGTCCCATCGACTTTGTTTCATATCGTTACACGATGCTCGATATCCCTCACAACTCTTCCATCATCTGATAAAATACTATCTAAAAAGCAGAATTCTTCCAATTGCTCTAATATTTCATTACTCAACCAAATATTGTATTCACTTTTCATTTCATACTTTTCTATCATCATGACTTTGGATTTCGCAACATTGACAAAATCATGCAGCAAAAAAAAACAGGTAGTGAAACGGCATTAGAAAAGAAAAAAATATTGTTAATAATAAATAGTAATAAACAAACTTGGATAAAAATGATACCTGTAAAGATATAAAAATAAAAGTTATTCGTAATAATATAAAAATAATTTTACGCTCTATAAATTGATATTGAAAACGTTTTTACGCTCTATAAATTGATATTGAAAACGTTTAAAACGATGCGATATAAAATATTACTAAAATAAACATATAAAAGGATATTTTCGTATGATCCTCACCTCTTAAAAAAGTTAACTATTTCCACACCTTTGAAAATGAATATAATAATAATATTAAAGAATATACATTACGAGATTGTCGAAATGTTAATGGTGTTGTAGACATTAAATTTAGATATTAAAATTCCAAGATTAACGACAGCAGAGTGGTCCATACATAGAGAATTAACAATAATGCCGATAAATAGTAAAAATGAACGCTGGCAAGAATCGGGTAATGGTTGCTAGTTGTTCCTAATTAATTTTTATTTAATTACATAGAAATTTTGCACACTTGCCCATCTATTTATGTTGACACTTTTTAATAGCACGTTAATTTTAATACATTTATATAACGTTTTCTGATTCGTAATGTGTACTTATAAACAAATCCTACATAATAACGGACGATTCCTGAAGTGATTCTGGTCTATGTGCTAAGAAGAGTTTAACTTTCAGTTCTTTGTTCATTTGTCTTTCATCCTAAACTAAGAGATATTAACAAAACATGTGTGTGTACACGCATATCTTACAAACACTTGATTTTTTTAAGGTTATTTCTTTATCAGAGGTTCGCAATCATCATGGATATCGAGTAAATTAGCAACTATAGAAAGCAAGTATAGTAGAGTCGACGATAGAGTGATAGGGCAAAATAAATTGAAATACACATGCTCGAGGATCCACAAAGATACAGAGGGCAATAGAAGTAAATAAACACAAATAACTGTGCCACTTTTCTGGGTGGTTATTAATAGGATTATGAAACCCGGCGTATGGTAGACAGACGGATAAATTATTCCAAGAAATCATTAACTTTCTACATAACTTACAGAATATGATTTCTACATAACTTACAGAATATGACGATTAAAACGAATATATAGTATTCCACACCTCACATGAATTTGTTTACTATCCACAGTACATCATTTAAAATTTACAGTTTCAATGGAATGGCGAACCGTTGAGTATGAGTATACACAACAGTGTTAAAAACCCTTACATTTTATGGATTTAGAGAACTGTTACACGAGACGGTCTCATTCCTTTATAAATAATTTCATCATATTTATTAAGGAAAACACACCACATCTCTTGAGTGTGATGTATTTTTGATGATTATATGCGGCACATTTTGGTATGAACTTTTTGGTCTCTCTGGAGTGATGAAGTGTAAGGGGTTTGATTCGCGTGATATAAACATATGTAATTGAGTGTCACTGTTTATCGAGTTGATGAGATAATGCAATAGGGTATTGTATAATAAAAAATCGTAAAAAAATACCAATTTGTTTTTCCGTATTATATGTCTTCAGTAAGATACAGGCAAAAACCTATTTGACCGGGGACACGAGATATAAAAGGCGAAAAAATCCAGATGCATTTAAATTGAGTGTCCACATTAAATTACCTGTTGTTTTTCACAAATTATGTATACACAAGATTTCTTGTCATATTTAAATAAATTAAATAAATAAATATATGATTTAAATACTAAAACACTTATCTGAAACATTCACACTCGTTTCTCACATCCCTACGCAGAATATTTGTACCAATATGTTCTCTGTTCGAGATCTATTGTATCGGTACAAGCCAATATCTAAAGTTTATTTAAATATTTTTTATCTTCTATCAAATTTCTTTATGTATGAGTTCGTTTAAAATTTGCGAGGTTTGAAACTTTACATAAAGCGACCTTCGTCTCATTGTGTCGCCTGTCAAAATATTCGTCACCCGACATATTTAACGTTTATATATTCCTTGTAAAATATATTTTTTTCACTCGTTTTTTATATGAAATAGGTACATAATTCATCAGAAAAAACGTGGTGTAAAAGCTATTATTATTTTTTTTCTAACAGCGCCACATTAATCTATAAAAATTCTCACGATAATAAAAAATAAAACTGGCGGTGACTAAGAATATACATGTCAGAAACAATAATCATATTGAATTTAAATATGAATTTGATTTTGATTATGAATATTCAATAGACCTTGAAAATATCTTGGCTTATATACTCGTATATACGTGGATGACTATTGTAAATTGAGAATATTAAAAACAATGCGTATGTTTTGTTAAAATACTTGTTGACTACACTTGATGAAGGACTGCGATAAGCAAGAAACTCCAACCAATCGATTTTTTTAATTATGGGAGAGAGTGAGTTTGATAAATTGATAAATAAGAATGTTAGATTTCCGCTGAATTATCAAAAATTTGGTTTATAGAAAATATTCTGGCAATCTTTTCAAACCAAACAGAATGTGAAACGAATGAATGAAGAAAGATTAACAAAACATATGTATAGTGCAAAAATGAGTAGAAGATGTGTGAGAGGAAGACCAAGGATGGTATGGGTGGAACAAGTGAATGATATTTTGAATGAAGGAAATGTATAAAGTCAGAGAAATCGTAGAATTTGTATGAGGTGTATAGATATGAAGGAGGCTAAGGATGTGTGTCGTGATAGGAAGTCTGCCACTCTGTCATCTCTGCCTAACCCGATAGGGAAATGACGTAATGGTATGTATGCATCCAAAAACAGTCTTATGTTTTTTCGAAGACGAAAAATGGAATTTGAATAAATAAATGTTTTTCGGAGTCGTTGCTGTTTTTGAATTGGTTTCAGTGATGACCGAGGTTTCGAAGGCTTCAAACATCCAGTATAATATTTTTGACATAGTCCTGAGGATGAAGGCTACAACGCTTTCGAAACGTCGATCACAATTATATCTAACAACTCCGAAAAATAATTTTAACTAGTGGAAAACATCCACGAAAATCTTCGAATAAAAATTATACAGAATAAGATTTGGGTTATCCAGAAATGTACCAAAAAACATATCTTGGAAGAACTCAAGAGTACTGTGTAGATAGAAAAAGAGCAGAATTTAAAGAAATGAGAATCACCCTGTTCATATAACACAAGGGGTTTAATTGGAAAGGGTTGATGGGTCATGGGAAGGAAAGACCTGAAACATAATAGAGCCATGGCGAAAGGTTGTGGTACAACATTTTGTTTTGGATTTATAAACGGACGGATCGTTCCGTTGCTCGAATTGAGAATTTCTACGACGAAATTAGAAACTAAATGTTCAAAATATACAAAGAAAAGTATCTAACGCGATCAAATATATAATAAATTATCGCATTAGTTTTTATTCCAAGACTTAAAATAAATTTAATCATTATGGGTGAAAGGATTATAGCCGTCTATAATTTGTCTGCTCGTTCAGGGCCCACTTTAAATTCGTCTTAAGGCGCGAATTCATAGTCCGACCTGAATACTAATTCTTAAGTATTTTTTATACTGAAGAAATAAGACCTGAGAATGAATATTGCAAAATTCAAAGTAATGGTGATAGAAAACAGCAACGAAAAGGAAATACGATATATAAATGAATAATGAAAGATTGGAACAAGTTGGGGAATTGCTATTTGAGAAGTATTTTCTTAGATGATGGAAGAGTTAGGAGGGATTTCGAACGATATGTAGCGATAGGAAACCAAGTTAATACGGCAAAAAATATATATTTGAACTGGGCAGTATCAAAGTCAGATTAAGATGGCAGTGCACAACAGTATTTTGGTGCCAACTTTGTTGTCGGGAGTGAAACGTGAACCTGGACCTAGAAAAAGAATGAGAGGTGCCGAATAAATGCGTGCTTCGAGATGAATACATGGAATGACAATGTATGACAGAATATGGAATTAAGTGAAACAGGATGCATGTGAACTTAAGACTGATGTGTTAAGTAATATGAAGATTACGCTGAGATGTTTTGGGCATGTGAAACAAATTAATGAAAAAAAGACTGACATATATACACATATAGTGTGAGAGAAAGATGACATTCTGAAAGAAGGAAACATAGAAAGTCAGAGAAACCGTAGAAGTTGCATGGATGTAGAAGAAGCAAAGGATGGGCGTGGAGATAGGGAAAAATGGTATCTGTCCTCTTTGCCTATCCCGAAATTATGTGATGGTATGTATGTATTCAGGAACTTAACAGTTAAATAAGAGTCGTACGTTTCTTCGTTATTCGTCTTCCCTTAGTAAATTTTCTGCAGTTTTCTTATCAAATATGTTTTATGCAGATGCAAGGAAGTACCCGATCTGGCCACATCCACAACCTTCCTATTCTTAAAAAAATTATTTTGTAAATAATATAAAAAAAGTAATTGCGGCCGCCATATACAAAATAATTGAATAGATAAGAACATTTGAGCCTTGTCCGTTTTATGGATAAATTCATGTATTCGGAAAAAAAAACATCGGACGTACCATGTGCGTCCATTCTCTCTTGAGGTAAAAATTCGGTCGCCGTACACCGTACGGCCATACTCCTTCAGAGGTTATTTTTTGTAATATGTTTAATCTAACAATAATAATGAGCACATTTGAGGAGAGTTTGCTTTCTAAATGGCGCTATATAAATTATCTTTGTATTATTATTGAATTTATGAGTCAGAGGATGTCATTTTTCCGTGTTCATGAAAAAAATTCTAAGGTAGACAAAAATGAAATGTGCCGATTGTGTTAATATCTTCATCTTCTCGTTATTTACACACAACAGTTTATTTATCTTGGTTTGCTGAGACTCTATATTGACCGACCGTTTAGTTTTCTAGCGACAACAATAGGAAAGAAGGACGTTGATATTTGCACTAACATCTAAAATTCAAATTATTGATGAGGAAAAAATGAGAAATCTGACGTACTCTTGGATCTGGAGACGAAATGCTGTAAAGTAAATTGCAACAAATCCTGAAGGTACCCAATACCCATCTTAGGGTTTAGCGCCGATGAATGACTTATCACGAAATGACAAACAACCAACGAATCAAAAAAAAGATTTATGTACCAAATAATATTTTCATGGACAAGAATTGAAGCGATGATTCCTCATCGTTATCACAATCACGCCATTTCCCCATTGGGGTACGCAGAGAGGACAAAGCTCAAATTAATTCTATCCTAGCGCACATATTTCGCTTCTACCACGTCTTGCTTACTCTTATATTCTTATTCTACCCTTTTTCTAAGTTTATTCATTAGGTCGTGTAGGTTTTTTTTGGTATCTCCCAATCTTCTCGTACCTTATATGCTTTATTTTTGTAAAACTTTCGTCTATCATTCTTTGTGTGTCTACCATATAAATGCTCCCTTCTTCATTTTAAGCACTGCACCTTCTTTCGATACGCATTATTTCCTAATGCCTTCATGCCTTATTCTGTCATGCAATATTTTTCCATACGTTATATACAAAGCTGTTATCTATACCGCATTCATCTTACTTTCGTCACATTTTTGTCACGATCAAGTTTTGATTGCATATGCTAATGTTGAGATCAAGATTCCATTATGAGCAGCTAGCTTTGCTTCTCTCGAAATTATCCTATTGGTTAACACATTGCATAGCCCATTAACTCGCCGTATTGCCTTTTGCTCTCATCGTATTTCGCGCCGTCATTCGATGTGAACATGATTCCAAGATCCGTGTGTCTTTCGAGGACTTTTGAAGACCTTTTTTGAATTGCTTTTTAATTGATTATTGTTTTTTATACTATTTTGTGACCCCCCCCCCCCCGTGCTTTTTGAGAATTCGTGAAGTTTTACCTGTCTAATTCCGTCTCTTACATATTGTTTTCAATTTGTATTTTGTTTTCCAATGATTTTGTCTTTTGTGTTTGTATTTTTTGCGCAGTGCGGGCGTGCGCCTGTGGAGGGCCCCGTATAGTGTTGGTAATATGTGATTTTACGATTTAATGCATGTTTCATTCTAAATAAGTGTAAATAAAATTTTTTTTTTGTATTGTCTGTCAAATTAAATGTGTTGATTTATACCGTTTTCTTATAAATAAATAAATACAAAGTTTTGTTCTTAAATATTAATATTTCATATATTTTAAACATCTCTGGCAAAGATTGATTTTTTTTGTTTCTTGTATCATTTATTTTCGTGTATTTTGTGTAATATCAAAGACACACTAAATCATTATTTCTCAAGCTTTTTGCCTTATGACCCCCAAAAAAAACGACCTCCGTGACCTGGTGGTAAGACGCTTGTCTGCCGATCCGGAGGTTGCGGGATCGATCCACGCTGGAACCCAGATTAAAAAAAAGGGATTTCAGTCAGGTTTTAGCTTAGGGCCCATTAAAACACATTTTTGGTTCGTTTGAAGATGTTGCCACAAACCAATAAAATCGCCAGGTTTAAAAAAAAACAAAACCAAAATTATGACTTCCCGACCCCCACCCTGCAAAAAATTAATATCTTGTTGATGCATGCATGTGAACTTGGCCGCACGAATGCTGTACTTGCAACGCAAAACAGTAGATATCCTTATCGGGTAATGACATTTACCGTCTTACGTTACTGACAGGACAACAAAACAGTTTGAATAAGCCGCGAATAAATATACGAATGATAAGTCCAAGCAGACGTTACTGACAGGGCAACAAAACAGTTCGAATAAGCCGCGAATGAATATACGAGTGACAAGTCCAAACAGTTTGGTTGCCTTGGTAGCGACGTGAAGACCGCGACCCCACGATATTTCATCGCGACCCCCCCTGGTTTCACGACCCATATGTTGAGAAAAGATGCACTAGAAATGACGTACCAGTTATTTGCACTTCCATTTTAGGGAGATTATGCCTGCGTTTTTATATATTTGTAGTTCCGAAGCAATCTTATTGCTTTCAAAACTTGCTTTACCATCTTCGATGATGAATCAAGTCCTGACATAGTCGTATTTTCACCCGAGTATAAAGATTCCTGGCTTTCCAACAATTTTCCCCCTTAAATATTCCGTTAGAAAATTATGAAAATTCATATCTGCGTGTAATTGTGGTATGTTTACAACCTGAAAGATTTTTTGGGATGTTATTATTCCTATGGGAAGTGTGATTAAGATGAAAAGTGATTCTGCTTGAAAATTATCATGTAAGCTTTAAAATTATCATGTAAGCTTTAAAATTATCATGTAAGCTTTAAAATTATCATGTAAGCTTGAAAATTATCATGTAAGCTTTAAAATTATCATGTAAGCTTTAAAATTATCATGTAAGCTTTAAAATTATCATGTAAGCTTTAAAATTATCATGTAAGCTTTAAAATTATCATGTAAGCTTTAAAATTATCATGTAAGCTTTAAAATTATCATGTAAGCTTGAAAATTATCAACAAAACAAAAAAGAAACTTATAAAAGACTATATATTTAACGACACCTATAAGCATACCTATAAATGGAGCAAAGTCCTATTTATAAAAAATATATCAAATGAAATAACGAAAAATATTCCAAGTCACATAAAGCCAGCTTTTTACACTAACTTTAATCTCCGGAAACTCTTATTTAATGGGAAAGGCAAAAATGGAATACTTAACAACAGCGGTGTGTATAAACTTTTATGTGCTGACTGTGATAATTTCTATATAGGAAAGACAGGAAGATCTTTTGAAAAGAGATTTCGTGAACACCAATCTGCTTTAACAAATCCTCTAATTTATTCTGAAATGGCTAATCATTGTCACCGTGAGAATCATACTTTTTCTATCGATGATGCCAAATTCTTACATATTAGCGGCAACGGAAATAGATTGGACAGACTAGAGGCCCTAGAAATTTCTAAGTCGGTACACCGATCAGAGCATCTGTTGAATAGTTATCTCCCCAAAATCTACCCGCTCTTGGCCGAAATTATACCTAGCCTTCCTCTCACCCCTCCCGCCTCCATCCGTTGAAGTGTCTATATCGGTACCAGTCCGAACAGCATTTAGTCTTGTTTACGCTCCCCTGAAGATGAGGTGAAAGCCTTGAAACCGGTAGGGTTATACCGTCATAAAAAAGTGGAATAAACAGTGTTTGTTAAAAATAAATTACAATATCATGTAAGCTTTAAAATTATAATGTAAGCTTTAAAATTATCATGTAAGCTTTAAAATTATCATGTAAGCTTGAAAATTATCATGTAAGCTTTAAAATTATCATGTAAGCTTTAAAATTATCATGTAAGCTTTAAAAAAAATGTCAATTCCCATTAGTTTCATAAAACACAATATTTTTTGTCGCGAATTATAATTTAATTTTCATTGCATCAATAGTAAAACATAATACAACAGAATGAAGATACATCTGGCGGGATATTTATTTACAGCAATTAATTCCAGCCAACCAGCGTGATATTTAAAAAAATGAAATGTGTTTATTAAAAAATAAATACTATTTTTACATTAAGTAAATATATATATTTACAATGTTGAGAAAAGTCGCACCGTTACAATATTAGTGTTTACTGTAATTTTTGCTTCATTATTTTTATTTCAAAGAGTTTTTCAATTAATTTAGATACAAGTGAATGAACATTGAAAAATAAATAGTAAAATATGTATAAAATCTAAGGGAATGTGCAAAAATATTTGTGAATTGAGGGGAAGCGAAACGTGTATCATGTCAGAGATCTATAACGAGCTATGTTCTGCCTACCCATAAAAAAAACAACGTAATGGTGTGTATGTAAATCGTCTGGAGTATAGAATTTAAAAAAATATAGGAGAAACTAAAAAAGTTATGAATTTTTAGTTGAATACATCATAATCAAAAAAAGGGTTGACTTTAAAAACTTCAGAAAAAGGGATCGAAATTGGAGAAATAATTGCTTGAGGCCTACGAAATTCAACAATACAAAAATGCCCATCAATAAATCAGAAGGGATCCGCCCTTTATTTCGAATGCCGCCTGTTTCTTGGGAAATGGTTTAAAAAGTTATTTTTCAAAACGGAGTAGTTACCAGCCCACAAAAAAATAATTGTCTTTCGACCGTACGTGTGTCGAATGCTAGCATAATAGACTTTAGATTGCCAGAGAAGAGTTTTCTCAGAAGAGAATTGTGACATAATATCATAGATGGACTCTTCGAAGATTATGTAATATTGTAAAACAAATAGAAAACCTATCAAATAACAAATATTAAATTATTTACAGTCGATTGGACAACAAACACATATGTTACATGGTCAAAATAAATATTGTAAAAAAATAATCGTCATATAGAAAAAAAAACAAAACATCTTCAAATACTGTATTGACTTCCGTAGCTTAGTATAAACATTCTTAACTTCCACCCGGGGGTTGCGGTTTTGATTCCCGATGGTACACGAAAACAAATGTGACAATATTATGTTCCGACCATGTTCCAATTATGTTTGAAACACTAATTCGAACATGTCGAGGGGTACCACAGGTATGAAATACTGTGGTCAAGGATTAATTAAATTAAATAATAAATTTAAAGAAAGACCACAATATATTCAAATTACTAATGCATAACAATACTGTAACAATTATTATACTTCCAATTATATGTATTAATGTGCTATTATTGTTACCATTATTATATGGGTCGTTCACAAGCTAAGTGAACCAAGTCCATTCTGGTTAGTTTTGAGTAAACTACGTTCAAACATTTTAGTGTTTCTAATTTTGTACAGTATTTTAGTGATCGCAATTATGAAAAGTGTTATATTGAGTACATTTATTACACTTATTTTGTACAAAAGCATTTTCTGCTACAAGCTAAAGCTTTTCGCACACCTTTCATGCAGTGATCTAAAATTCAATATTTTTGGACTTGGTTCACTTGGCTTCTGAACCATCCATATACACTTCCAATTATGTGTATTAATCTGCTATTGATACATGACAATATTCTAACCATTATTATACTTCCAATTAAATGTATTAATCTGCTATTTATACATGACAATATTCTAACTATTATTATACTTCCAATTATGTGTATTAATCTGCTATTTATACATGACAATATTCTAACCATTATTATAACTTCCAATTATGTGTATTAATCTGCTATTATTAAAATAATGATTTATTTATCTTATTTAAATATAACAATAAATAAGAGAAAATATAAAACAAATTTATTGTGATCTACAACACTTTCGTTGTAAACATTACAAACTGACAGGATAGGTTATATCGCCATGCGGCAATAGCTTTCATCATCAACATAAAGATGTTAACGATGTCTTAAGTTAAAACCAGAACGAAATCTTTTAAAAACATAGGGTTCCAACGAGAATCGAACTCATAACCGCCGGGTTGGAAGACAGGCTCCTGGATGGAACCAACAATGGAAATAAGTCCGCAAGGTTGCCCTGTACACAACGAAGGTTTAATACAATAGTACAGAACAATCCTGAGTAGGCCCTATTAACCAGCGACTATTCTCGCCATAACTTCGATCCTCAGCAATAGTGATATTGCATGAAACCCAAAAGATTCTTTAACATGTAAAATTAAAACTAAAAATATATTATCTATCGTTCATCCAAAATTATCTTTATCAAATTCCATTAATCTACGCTACACGTTTTTCTACCTCCTATCCCGAGACTCTTCAGGTGGGTAGAGAAGCCTGAAGAGAGCCTCGGAATAGGATGAAGAAACACGTGTATCTGGGGTTAATACAATAAGTGGAACAACAAAGTAATTTATTGTTATTGATTGAAGAAAATTTCTTACAATCAACGATATACCAAAATAAATGCAAAGCTAGTTAAATATATTTAAAAAAATCTCAACCGTCAAATATTTTTGCCGTACTCCGTTGCCGTTGAATACAATACCTGAATGAACGTGTGATATTTGTTCAAGATTGTAAACGCGCCGGTTTCGGGAAGCACGTCAGTCATCTTCTACTCTACGTGTTATACGGCGCGAACACTTTGAGATCGGGTCGGCGTAGAGTATGTATCCTTCATCTGGTGAGCTATCGGAACCAGTTCTTTATGGTTACAATGCGGAGGACTAACGTCCCCATGTCTTATTTTAACTAGCTGTGCGGGAAAACAATATTACTGCGCGGTATGTTCATAGGATTCTTCTCTGCGCGCTCCCAGATTTATTTATTATACGACGACCTCGGCGGCCTAGTTGGTAATTCGTCCGTCTACAAACCCAGGGGTTGTGGTATCGATTGTCCTTGGTACCCAGATTTTTTTAAAGGGTTCCAGTCTAGTTTTCAAGCTTTTAAAACATCTTTCTAGCTGGTCGGAAGAGCCATATGACTTTTTCAACCAGCTGAAAAGCGTGATACAATACAATACGAATAGTATATTTAATTATTTTACATTTGATACAGGTTTAACAATTTTATACCAAATAAAAGGATTTTTTTAAAGTCTAAATATAATATAATGACAACAGGTACAATCATACTCACGTTTTCCTGTGAATACACTCGATTATGCCTAAGGGTTTATTAAGGAGTTTAATCCTTTACATGAAAAGGAATGTTTGGGTGATTGTCTGTCTTTGTGGGATTTATGGGCTTATGCTCACGTATATATTCATGGATTCGTGGTGATGGATAGTCATTTGAATGTTTTTTTTTGCAACTTGCTTAATAAAATATTGTCTGGTTGGTTGGAAGAGATTGCCACCTGGCAATAACATCGCCAGATTGTATTAACAATAAAAGTGTTAAATAAAATAAATAAATCCTCAATTTATCGATATCGGAAAATTTATTCAACAAAGTTATTCCGCGTGCGAGTGAGTGGTGATACAATCATCTATTATTCATACTTCTTGCTTAATTTTCTTTCTTACTCTGGTCCATTGGATCCAGCCACGTTTTCCTCATTATAGACAAAGTAATTAACTAAAGAATATAAAAAAATAATAATAAAATGACAAATTATATACCACCGTTTCGAGAGTAACTATCCTGAATGGTGTTCTAACTTGGGATATGAACCCACTGTCCATGGACAGAAAAAAATATTACAAAACAATAAAACAAGTTGAGTGTAAGGATAGGAAGGTGGTGGCTGCAGCCAAAAATGTGTTTATTACAACCCAAGATAAAACTGATAAAAAAGAGATACTGCTTTAAGTTACGCACCATTCAAACATTCCACATGGCGGAACATCCAAAAAGAGCGTACAATATCATATCCTGAAGTTGTAGGTACCTACGTAAAGCACAAGGAGCCCGTTTGTGACGTGATTCAAGGTAACTTTGTCGAAATACAGTACAATGATAGGGCTTGTTTCTCTTGAACTGAGAAATCGTGTAATGTTTTATGGATATGTAAAAATGTGTAATACGAGTATATAGGTCAGTTCACAATATCATTTGAATAGATACATACATACATACCACCACGCTATCTCCCTGACGGGGCAGGCAGAGAGGTCAGAACGATGACTTCGCCTCTTCTACAATTTTTTTAATTTGTAATATTTCCTTCTTTCAAAATATCATTCCTTTGGTCCAATCATGCTTTCCTCGGTATTCCTCTTCCACGCCTTTCACACATATTTGTACTGTATATTTGTTTTGTTAGTCTTTCTTCATTCATTCGTTCCACATGCCCAAACAATCTCAGAGTGCTCTTCTTCATCGTGCTCAACGCACCAGGCTTAAGTTCACACTTATATCTAATTTTTTGATTCCGTATTCTGGCATAAATTGTCACTCTATGTATTCTTCGAAGTACGCGCATTTCTACAGCATTTATTTGGCTTCTTTAGCTAGTCTTTTTCACGTCAACGTTTCACTCCTATACATCAAAGACGGTACTAAAATACTTTTGTTGACTTTCCGCAGATTTTGATACTGTTCGGATATAGTATATATGTTTAAGATCACTGTTGTCTTTGTTTTCTATCGCTACACGATATCTCTAGTAACTTTATGTGCTGCATCCTTGTCGATATTTAATAGATTAAAAAAAACAATTTTGGTCTCAAAATATTCCTCGTTCTTAACTTCCATACAATTACGATTATAATACCTAGTTTCATAGAGTTTTACATTTCATTTAAATTTTTGATAGTTTTTCTCAAACATAGTTTTGTTAGTTTTTCTCAAACATAGTTTTGTTAGTTTTTCTCAAACATAGTTTTGTTAGTTTTTATCAAACATAATTTTGTTAGTTTTTCTCAAACGTAGTTTTCATTAATTAAGTTAGAGACACGGTGATAGATACCAATAATAATTATGAAACAATGACTCGTTTATTGAAAGAAATTGCTTTAATGCAATAAATTCGTCAAAGGTATTTGCATGAAAGTGATATATAAATATACATTTTCACAATCCAGTCCGATTCACCTTCGCCCATACATGAATTAACAATGTTTAACTTAATAGGCCTAGAGCAGAAAGCCAGCCTCAGCCAGCGTGTGAACTAAACAGGATTTTCATAGATCGCCAGGACTTGTTCTGCTGAGTACCGGAGATGGTAAAAAAACACATTCCTGCAGTCTATTGGCCCGAGTACCTTCGATGATTTATGCCCAAAAAGTGGACGGGCGAGGTTCGATAGCGTTGTGCGAAAATACTAGGTAAGTGTTATGTTTAATTTCACTCGCCCACGCTAAATGAAAAAAAAAATAGCGCATGCTTTTGAAATTATTTTTACAAGTCACGAATGTGGAAATTAAGTAGATTTTAAAATTTATATAACTACGGCAGTTCAAGTTTTTTCGATACTTGTAAAGGTAGAATGGTGCAGATGTTGTACAATACTAAACGATTTGTAATTAAGATAAGTTTAATTTAGTACATGGTAGATTTATGTTGTTTATTTTACACATAAGCTATAATACTGAAACATTAACTTTATTTCACACATAAGCTATAATACAGAAACATTAACTTTATTTTACACATAAGCTATAATACTAAAACATTAACATTGTTTTACACATAAGCTATAATACTAAAACATTAACTTTATTTTACACATAAGCTATAATACTAAAACATTAACTTTATTTTACACATAAGCTATAATACTGAAACATTAACTTTATTTTACACATAAGAAAATAGCCGTCTATAAAGCTGCTTAAAGAAAGGCTGTAGTAGATTGAACTTGTCGATCGTCTTAACTTAGTTCTGTTTGTCATCGGGTTAAATCAGTCATCATTGTGTATGTCGAAACGCAAAAACTAACAAACGTAAACAGGTTTTACTTTTAAGTCTTATTTAATTTATATCAGTGTTACAGAACTTCTTACATCGCTATTTATGAAAAAGACAATTTTTCATTCACTCTTATCGTACCGTCAACAAATCTGAATTGGTAGTTCGAACAAATTGAAGACCACGATCGACAGACAATATTATCTTCAGCCTCAGTGATTGAGCTTTTAGGTTTAGTTACTGGAGTATTACGGAACTCGCGGCTCGTCGTATTGGTAACACTGCCACACGTGAAGAGGCAACAACACTCGCACACGTACTCGGTGCGTGCAAGTATTGTTATCAGAATGAGATTTTTTTTAAAAAAAAAACATCAGGAATAGGGAGGGAGACAGTGAACCTAAGTGGTTTTCGATACCATTAATTTCACTTTATATGTTATTATGAACAAACAGTGGAAGATGATAGGACTGAAACTCCTGGAACGATGACAGTAAGAAATACGCTGCCTTGTTCAAGTGAAAAAAAACAATTTAGTATGCAGTAATTATGGAAAAATGTTCGAACATTGTAAAACACGCAATCAAAATGTAAATTTAACGAATTCTTCGGGAAAAAAAAAACATCTTTAAGACGAATTTATAAAAAAATCATTTTTGGAAGTACAGTAGAGCACCGATTATCCGTGGTAATTGGGGGACACTCGAGCCCGGATAAAAAAATAGCCCCGTTAGTTAAAAAAAAGACGGTTAATTCAAATAAAGTTTTTATTGAGTCAACATTTTAAGAGTTGAAATTCTAGATAAATTTTGTTATGCTAGATGAGTACACGAACAAGCTTTCTCAATGTTTAACATATACAACTGCTAAACGCCAGTATCATATTTAATTACATTGGGAAGCTTCGTATTCAGACGTATTTTTCTGTCGGTGTGGACGCGGGGAAACACCGCCAACTTACTAGCGTTAGTTAATTGGTATAATGTAATTCATATATTTTATAACAATTTGGGCCCTTGTTGTGTAATTTTCAAAACGTGGACGTTTATTCGAAAAATGTTATTTTCGGGGTTACTAAAAAATATACTACAAAGCAGCGGTCGCCAAACTTAAGGACCTCACGGACCACTAAATTCATAATTTTAAATCCCGCGGACCACTAATAGGATTTTTTAGTGTTAAATATATTTAGAAAAAAATGATCAAAGAACACATAAAATATACCTAGTTAATAAAATAAAACTATTAATTGTAACCAAATTATAAAAGCTTTATTAACCTTCCCGTAACATTCGTGGTAACAGGAGCTTAAAAAAATCTAGAGTATAGAGCAACGGTCGCCAAAGTGGTGGTCTGCGAGAAAATTTCGCTGGTCCGCAGAGAAATGTGGACATTATTTGCATTTTTTAATCCACAGCAAACCAACCCCGAAAAATAAGTGATTTGCACGGATGAACGATGCATGAAATCATGACAATCTCGTAAGACGTGTAGCTAGCTGCATTTCACATGTTTTGTCTTACTCACGCCTCGTTTCGCACTCTTCTAATGTTTCACAGTGCGGCTCTTCTTTATATATTCTATATGTAATATTATTCTCTGTCCACGCCCACGCATGTGGATGTACTCCTAAAACATATCGTCGACTGCCTTCATTACGCAAAAATTTTCATATATTCGTCCTTTTTTCTATGCTCTCTGTTCATCGTTTTAAGGCATTTTAAAAGCGAAATGAGCGATTCGAAAGGTCAAATATTGTATTGTCATCATTTTACTAAGTTTTTTGTGTGTAGAAATTGAAATTAACATGTAATTGTGTAAAATAACGAAATTAACATTTAATCGTGTAAAATAACACTAAAAATCCTATTAGTGGTCCGCGGGATTTAAAATTATGAATTTAGTGGTCCGTGAGGTCGTAAAGTTTGGCGACCGCTGGTATAGAGGACCACGGCCCAACTCACGGATAATTGAGTCCTGGATAATCGGCGTTCTACTGTATTGCCTTCTTTTTTATTGGTTAAACATTTATTTAACCAATATGTCAACTTCTTAGAATACTATATATAACCTCAATAAGTATTTCTGCACTTTTTAATAAACGGGTAATAATGCGTTTTTGTGTTAAATCACATTTTATTCTTCCCGTTATGTGAACTTTAAGTACACTGTAGAAAAAAAATAACACTTGTATATTATTTAACCTCCCATGCTTTGATTCTGAAAATCTCGACAGGTGACTATTCCATACGTGATTACGTTTTTTTAATTAATTCTTCTTCGTAAAGCTGCAAGACTTGTCCAGCAACTTAACTCTCTTAGGGCGGCCTTGTGTTTCTCTTGGATTCGTACAGTGAAACGACTAGTGACAGGACGTACTTCGTTATACTCAATTCCGCGGTCTTCATAAAACTACTGGTACACATAAGCCACGTCTTAAAGAAATCGCCACATGGCAAAAAGCCCGCAAGCAAACTCTTACTGTATACAACGGAAGTGTAATATAAAACAATACTATGTTTGTGTTTTAAACTCATTAAACAATTATGGAATATAGTGCGTTTCAGTTCTTGCAGATGTTAAAATCATGTGCTAACCACTTTTCATGACTTATAGATAGAAATAAAATTAAAATAATTGATAAGTTCAAACAAAATAGATCACTGGGCGTTGCACGAATAGTCTTTTTCGGACAAAGACACCGTGTTCCTCGGACACTGTAGCAAGTGTCTTGTGGACTATTTTTCATAGATACAGAGAGTAGATCCATCGTTAACGTTGCCTTTTATGAAATGTTGTTCTTGGTTCTCCCAATTCTTGTATAGAACCGTAGATTCCCAGGTTCTTCAGGGCAGTTCAAAGCCAGGTGGCAATTCTTCTACAGGCAAAATCCACCCGCTGGGGCCCGATAGTCTTTTCCCTCGTTCATCCTAGCAATAATACGAGTAGATGGCTTGGTGACCCTAATGAAGTTGTCTGGATTTTAACCTAAGGACTGGGGGCTGGTGGTTATACAAAGGATGTCCGGGGTCATTCAATCGGTTGGATCTCTCAGCACTGCTTCTAATATCTCTTCTGATTTTTGTTCTGAAATATTTGTGGTGTTTTCGATGGGCTTGTATGAAACATTTGTTTCAAAACGAAAATGCATTTACTCGTATGTCATCATATTTTGGTACATTAATGTTTGATTTATATTTTTTTTATATTACAAATACACCTAAAAATGAGCTTCGTGGATTTTTGCAATTTTACGTCCATATACTCGTATAATCAATTCATTAAGTTAAATTAGTTTTTGTTTTCATTCAAAGTTTTTATCGATTTACTGGTTCGTATTACGGATCAGTTTTAAGGGTCGATAATTTTACTGGTGCGAATTATAAATGGTAGCGATTCACTTAATGTAATATATTTGAGATTAACTGCTAATATAGCGATACGAAAAAACACAAACTCCAGAAGGTCTTAATTTGGACAGGACGGACCAGCACAAACATAATTCAGTCTTCTTTGAGCTTCCCTGATGATGAGGTAAAAACCTTGAAACCGGTAGGGTTGTACCGTTATCGTAAGTGACAAAAATGTTTGAGTTAAATTAATTAAAATATCAGTTTTACATATAACGGAAACAAATAACGATTTGAAGTATAAGGCGATCGTGAGATTGATCTACCACAGTGTAGTTTGGATTTGTTTGCGTTCATGAGATCACCAGGAATATAAAATTATGAATAATACTGAACTAAATAAAGGATGTAAATTATTGAAAAAATAGCATTTAATACAGGTTGAAAATATCCTATGGATTGTACTGACGACGGAATATTTTTATATCAAAAGCTTATTCGGCGGATATCCTCCATAAATCGACAATTCTAGTTTTACATATAAACCAAATAAAATTAAAATATAGCAATTATCGGCAAACGGCATCGGTTGTTAAAAATCAGCCGCAGATTAATTACAGGAAAAATGTCATTCGTCGGTATGGAAGAAGTTGAATTTAAGTTTTTTTACTCGAAAAGCGCAATAAATATCTTTAATTTATGTTACAAATTAGCTATTAAAAATCGAAAAGTTGAAAAACATGCAAATAAGCATCGTTTTTTAAATTTTTATTGACAGAGCCCGCTATACTGTGAAGTATCGATATAAAAAATATAAATTTTCATCATTGGATTAGGTGACAAACTGGTTTCTTCCCCCCAGTGGTTCTCAGGAGATAGAAGCCTATAAAAGAAATATGGAAAGTGTCAGAAAGACATTCGTTACCGGTTTTTTAGTTTGGCAGTCAAACAAATCTAACGTGAACTAAACATATTATTTTATAGATAAGAAGAAGCAGACTGAAATTAATTCCACTTGAAAAGAGCCTCGAGATAGGAGACAGAAACAAGTGTCTCAGAGACTCGTGTAATAAGTGGAAACAAAAACTTATGGACTTTGGTAGAAATAACCCGCAAAATTTGGCATCAATGTTCCAATGTATGTTCAGGGTTAAAAAACCGACGTATAATGTAAAATACGTATTTCGGTACTAAATTCATAAAATTTTGTTAGGATTTCGGAAAATAAGAACTAAAGTATTATTTATCTGAGAAAGGGTTAAAAAAATAAAAACTTAAATAATTATTATTTAACAAGCAGTTGTATATTTCAGTTATATATAATAGGGACGATTAAAAAATGAACAATTATTCAAATAAAATGTAATTTTATTTGCTTATTTTTTAACGGCCGTAGCTTTAACTAAAATTCAAATTGCAATAACAAATATAAAAATAAAAACAAACAAAATTAAAATGAAAATAGTAATGAAACAAACCACAAAAGAATAAAAATGAAAATCGACAACAAAATTGAAAAAAAATATCAAAACGCGAATACACGATCGAAACGGATTTTTTTTTGCAGAACACGTGTTTATTATATTTGTATATTTATTTTTCATATACTTTCGATGCGAACCTCAAAATAATATCCTACATTTATACGCTAGATGGCGCAAACACGTAGGAAGTTCGCGTCGAGCGAAACTAGAAAAATAAATTGTATGAAATATAATAGGGGTGGCCCAGGATTGTTTGTTATCGCGATCGAAACTTTTACGTAAAAAATATATTCGCGATTGACTTTTTACTCCAACAAATTAACACAAAACACACACGTCAAAAAAGGATAAATGAGTGGAATTTACTTTGCTAAAACAATATTAAAGAAAATAAAACTAATACATACATGTCAAATAACATAAATTCATTTTAGGGATATAAGGAGTTTGATATGAGGAGTAAAAGTTATTTGGTATGGAGTGAAAATTTTGAGGGGAATATTCTCATCACGAGCTTTATGGATGAAGGTAGAGATGGTATATATCGTGGCATCGATGTCCTGTGGGCTCAACAGAGTTTCAGGTGATATATTTGGAGTAGACATATCTACATATATTGAAAAAGGATAACTAATGTGCTGACAAGTGAATACTGTGTTCTGACAAGTGAATGCGCGTAATGAGATTTGGTAACATCACATGCCATATTGTAAGTTACGAAGACGGTGGCGATCGGCAAAAAATTACTTCGCGATCGACCTGTTGGCCATCCCTGAAATATATTACCATATCTAACAGCTTCACACGGTTAAAATTATAATTATACAATATTTAAAAAATTACATTTCTATTTTTTGTATTATTGTAGTACGAGTAAGTGTACGAGTATATTAAAAAATATTTTTCATTATTTCATTACACTTCAAGAACAGTAAGTTAACAAATTATTGCTATTATTTTACAAATTGTTGCTCGTAATAGAAAATAATGATTATTGTAGTTAAATTTATCGTGAAAAATTACAATAAATAATATTTTTTTTATAAAATAACGTGTTTAAATAATCACGAGAAAGCCTACATTAACGGATTGAAATTCTTGCAATTCTCAAAACGCGTGTCACATGATCCTTGAACAATATGTCGGATAAATTGTAGTTTTTTTTTTCGTACATAAAAATGTAAATTAATGGCAAAATGATGTCAAAATCAAGTTTTGAACTAGTTTATGAGTGGGTGGTAGATGTTTTATTGTAGGCGTTCGGACATTTTTATTCATATACGGACGAAAAAAAACATGTTTTTTTTCTACAGAACTATTTCGAACTTGTAGTATAATAAATTTTATTTACATTTTAGCCTTATATGTTAAAAAAAAGAAATGCAAAACGAATACTACATATAAAAAATGGACTCATTCATATACGTAGGTTTGAAACTATTTGTTGGGCCGTTGAACTTTTTTGCACTTGGTGGCCTAGTGTTATTGTATTACGCTTTTGTATTACACTTTCATTGTTTACAGTACAACCTGGCGGACTTATTGTCATGTTGCGATATCTTTCAACCATCCAGAAAAATGTTAGAGGTCTTAAGTGAAAACCAGACTGGAATCCTTAAACAAATCTGGGTTCCAGCGAGATTTGAACCCGTAACATCCAGGTTGGGAGACAGGCATCTAAGCAACTAGATTTTTGCGTTTTACAATGAAACCTGATGAGTTTATTGTCATGTGTAAATTTGTTTTAAGTAATCAAAAATTTATTAACACGAGTCTTGTGTGAAAACCTGATTGGAATCCTTTTTTAAAATTCTGGGTACCAACAGGAATTGAAATTTAACCTTCGAGTTGTAAGACAGGTGTCTTACAACTCGAAGGTTAAACTAGGCCACATAAATCGTCTAGTGATAAGAGTATTTAAATTTATCCTGAGATTTGAAGTTTCACTTTCAATTATTAGTAAAAGTAGTACAATTAGTAAAGAAATTTCAATACAGACTTTTTATTATATATAATGCAAACATAAGTGGATCTCAAGGTAGAGGATAGCAGAGAAAAGTATGGTTTGGCCAAGCTAAAGAAATTTTAAAAGAAGGAAATGTAAATAGTAAGAAAAAAATAAAAGAAACTTTGCATGAGAATATTTATGGATATGGAGGCAGTGAAGGAACTATGTCGTGATAGGAAAGTTTGTCCCTCTGTTCTATGCCTATTCCATCAAGGAAAAGGCGCGATGGTATGTATGTATATCTTACGGTTAAGATTATTTGACTGATTTAATAAAAAAAATAAAAAAACTTTGAGTACGAGACCCTGTGGGGATTGACCCTAACTTTAGTTCGATTGGGTTTCGATGGCGTAAACACGGCTAGTTCTAAGCTATAGATAAAGCCGTGTTGGACCACTATAACTCACCTCATCCTTGCTCCATCTTCCCTTGTTGATGAACTTCCTGGCACCCGTGCCCTTCCCGGACACCTCGTCAGTGGCTCCGGACTCGTCTGTGGCCTCATCGCTGCTCTCGCTGTCATATCCGGAACGACTGCAAAATACACATGGCAATTAGACTACAGTTCATAGACACGTGTTCTTTAGTAGATAATAACGGCATTTATAGCAATAATAATCCATAGTAATATCATTCATACAAGAATTCTCGACAAACTGTAAGTATTTGCGATGTGGATTCATCACAGAATACTTAGGATTTCTTGGTAGCACCGTATCTCGAAAGCTGTGGTACTATGTCGAGCAGGTATAGAACGCTTAAATACCATACATATTGAATACCTGGGTCCTATATTAAAAAGGAGAAAAAATATCACTTTCAAAAATTAATATCGATAGGCTAAATCAAATAGAAGGCTCCTGTATCGGTTAGGCAACATTCGCAGATGGACAGGTATATAGATAGTTGAGGAGCTGTTTCGTGCCGCCAAAGACAGGCGTTCTCTCAAAAGTAATCTTAAACGTCAGGGGACCAAATACGGCACATGTAAAAAAAAAAAGAGCGATAATCTAATTTAAGTGAGATTATTGTTATGAATTTGAAGTCGGTGACTTCCAACAAGAAAAATAAAAACTCTTATAAATTAATCTGGTCGTGGGCTGAAAAACATCTAAAACATCTGATGTCCTCGCGGCCAGGACCTATATTGATGAGGTATATCTCGATTACGGAATGTATTTATACATGTACATACTACGTTGCTATCAATAAACCTATGTTTATTTATTTGTCGTGTCGTGTCTATTGTGTCTTTCGAATATGTGTCTGAGGGATGTTCCTTCCGAGAGAAGTAGAACTTTAAAGTCGATTTATTCTTCATGTGAAAAATTGGTTGTTCCAAATAAATCCATTATTAAATAAATTTATTATATTTAAGCGAGAAGAAACCCTACAACACCACATCCTCGCTTGGACCGTGAAGTTCTATAAAAGCCAACAAAATCACAGAAATCCCTTAGTCGCTGCCCTGGGGGCTTACGAGAGTAAATCCGACCTACCCTTCCGTTATAGGCACAAGCTCCCGAAGCATTATCTGTTGCCTGACTAGTCCACCTTCAGTATTAGCTGGGACGACCAAGGTCTGAGTGAATGTGATGGAATACAAGTAGCCTGAACGAGTGGACTTGTTTTTGCTGAATAATTAGTGTAAGAATTGTTATCTAGTTATAAGTAGTATGTAGGTGTTAATTATTTCTAAGATCTCATATATTAAGATTGAATAAATAAAATAAAATGATATGTAGGAAAATAAGATTAAATAAGTTCATAAATTATAACATATAATTAAGATTAGTTAAATAATAAATTTGTATATAGGTATAGCCTTGACAAATGTTTGTATAGTAATTTACTTGTTTAATAAAAAAAAAAAGCTTAAGTAAAAATTACACCTTTAAATTTGCAATTAAAAATCATTAATTGAATATAAAACTGATGAAAATCTCGTACTCCAGCACCGCTCTTTGAAATAAATTAGATTTTCTCAATATTTCTATACGATGCAGAAACATTCACATTGAGAGAAAAGTACCGCAAGAAAATAGACGCTTTGGATATATGGTGTTGACAACGTGTTGTTGCTTGTGCAATGGAGAGCACGCAGAACGATTAAGGGGTAGATCATCAACGCAGTGGACAAACCTGGTAAGGAATATAACCAGTAAGAGCTCTCTTCAGGTAGTAGAAATGTTACTGACCGCGAGAAATTGAGGCGTATCATTGTTTCTGCAGTGCGGTCAATTCGATTGCAAGATCATGCCCAAATGATTACGACTGACATGTAAAGAAGAATTAAAGTATGCAAATTGAATTAAATTGTGTGATATGCTTACAAAAATCAAATTTAAGAGCACACTATCAATTTGTAGATAGAAATGTTAACATTAAACCAAGATTCAAGTTTCCGACGTCATTGAGTAAAATTGGACGATAAAAGAAATGACTGAACTCTGTGATAGAAAAGTGCTTTTACATATTAATTCTAGTCTGCTTTGCCCTTAAGGCTTAAAACATCTTTGACATGGTCATAAATCCGATAGCTTGTAATAAATATATAACATTATATAACATTACAAGTGTGATACTACAAAATAAAATACATTAAGTAGACGCGTCCGGAAGATATGTTAGTATAAACATTGAGAAGGTTTAACCCTTTAACGGGCATAAGCAGAAATCGGTCCCATATGCAACCACCCTTATGGTTCTACTTATAAGGATTCATTTTCTTAATGAAACATTTTTAAGTAACACAAATGTCAAATTGACAAATGTAGTGGACGGGCAGAGGTCTTATTTAAGACGGATTGTCGTGAAGTTAGCTGCATGTTCAGTAGCAACGATCTAAACATCCGGTCAATTTATTGTCAAATATGTAAATAGGTATTATAAGTAAATCACCATTCATTATATCTCATATAAGAATTATATTTCCTAATACAACCTTAACTTAGATATTATTATCTAAACATTCATCGGTCACTTTTGCGACCACTGACATGACCCCTGAAATGGGCATAGGTCTCATATGGGACCGCATCATTTACAAAAAAATATATTTTTAAAACACATTTTCGAAGAAATAAAGTTGATTTGATACACATAATAATGATTTATTCAACAAAAAACTCAATATCTCAAAAATAAAAACTTGCCCTATAAAGGGTTAAAGGCGATATAATCGATCTTATATTACTATTAATGTTAGAAGTATTGTATATTAAAAAATAAGACATGAAAAATAAACTTATTCCTTTTTAAACGATGAGTGGACTATTTGGTAAGAATATGAATAAAAACACTAAAACAATATTGGTATTCCATCGTTGATCTCAGTGTCATATATCCGGAACAAATCGAACAAAAACACGTACATGTTGAGTATATAATGTGCTGAAAATATTTCAAGAGAAAAACGATTATTAATGACAAAGGCTCGTGAAATATGTCTAACAATTTCCACATAAGTTGGTTATGAGCCTATTGCTCATGAGTTTATCGCCAATACATCTAGACAGATTCTGCGAAACCGTGAACTGATCTTGCAAGAAAATATGCTAATGTGAAATCATCATACCTTTGAACAACTTTTAACAAACACGTGGTTTTGACATGTTGAACTTGACCTTACAGTCACAAAAAGCGAGCCTGAATTGATATTAGCCCGATATCCTATATTGTAATGTAAATTTCACGCAATTTTGCTGAAATAGAGATAAAATTAACAAAGTATTGTTTATCTGATTCTATCTCTAAAGTCAATTTCATGTTTGATACTAGTTAATCTCGGTTATATCGCGCCTTTATGAAAATTTATCCTTACAGGAATTTAATACAGAATAGGATAAAAAAAAGGTATTTGCAAGTAGGATTGAAAACAGTTTAAAATTAGGAAACTGGCAATTAAATATATCATGAACAACGGGAAATCGAAATAGAATATTCGCCACTGACAAGATATTTCTATTAGATGAGGACATACGATTTCGAAACATGTACAGTGAAATTCACATTTATTGATGTTCATGTTAAAACTGGGAAATATATGGAAGAACAAAACACCGTCGTTACGAAGAAAATGAGCTTGGTTTAGACTATCGTTTTCGTACTATTTATATATGGCATGTATACTTGCACTCAAGAGCAAGCGAGAGACGTAGAATAGATGCATTTGAAATGTGGTGCTGGAGAAGGGTGTTACGAATACCATGGACAGCAAGGCGAACTAACGTATTCATTCTTGAAGAACAGAGAATCATCGACAAATTGTCGACAATATGCATTCCACGAGTCTTCCAATTCTTTGGACACTTTGGAGAGGCTTGTGGTTACTGGAGGCGTGGAAGGAAGACGCACAAGAGGAAGAGCCTCAATGCGTTGGACTGGCCAAGTGAGAGACGCAACAGGACTTCCCTTAATAGCTGCCTTTCGAATCGCGGAGTGCAGATATGGAATGAGAGAAGCAAGAGGTTATCATGTGTCACGATGCTCATTCATGAGCTAAATGGCAGGATTAAATGTCGATTTAAAAATGTTATTTATTAAATATTACGAAAAAATAAGTTTCGTCGAAATATTAAAAAGAACAAAATAATAGTTTTTTTTGTTATTTAAAAAAGACTTCTAAATGCCGTAACCATTGATAAAATAAATTGTGTTTCGTTTCATTTTTGTCATAATTTTATGGCCAAGAAAAAGATCGAATCGATTTTTTTATTATCCACAATACATTATTTAAAATTGATATAATTTCAATGGAAAGGCGAACTTTCAATTACAAGTATGTAAAATGCTGAAACCCCGCTATTTTGTGAACATACAGTACCACTTCACCAGACGAGGCCTATATAGTAACGAAGTGGTCCTATTCCTTAACCATAAATTTCAAATATTTGTTCTAAATACTCCAACATTCAGCTGAAACATTCACATGTATATTTAATTAAATAATATTATACAATACATAATATTAACAAGAAAATAAAGGCGTAAAATATATTGTACTAAATTAATTAACCTTTGACATTAATAAAAAAAGTTGATAACAAATATACTACTCGGATTAGATTTGTGGTTACAGGAAAACCCCATAACCATGTTTTGTTGCATTAATCATTGTGATAAGAAAGTATAATAGGACCCATTTGAATAATAAACTTATCAAATAACAGGATAAAATTAATACATTTAAACATAAAGTTTAAAACAAATATGCCAAAAAGATACAAATAAATTATTACAATTGAGAAAACCTTTATAATAAATAAATATTGTTTATTGGTCTTGCGATTTACTGAGCTAAATTACGAGTAGTACACATAAAAATATATTATACAAGAACTGAAGAAAACTAAATGATGATATTAAAGCAGATCACTATTCATTGTGGTGTACTCTCTATTACCTAGTCCAAAAATTTTTTTTTAGCCCCCGTTAATCCGCAATCCTGTTTATGCAACCCCGAATAATTGAGAGTCTACTGTAATTGAAAAAAGAAACAATATATCGATCGTCCAGTTCATTACTCAGACAACTCCAAATAACCTGTTTTGAGATAATGGGAAAAGCAATATTATAATCGTCACCATAAATCAAATACTATTAATTTTTGCCCGAGTTTTATATATTTTATCAACATCTATTGATAAAATATATAAAACTCGGGCAAAAATGAATAGTATTTGATTTATGGTGACGATTATAATGTTGCTTTTCTCATTATCTCAAAACAGGTTATTTGGAGTTGTCTGAGTAATGAACTGGACGATCGATATATCTGAATGCGATTCTTGGCGTTTTCATTTAAAGCCTGGTTAATAACCAATAAAATAACGTTTTGCATTTTTGTTAAATAAATTGCGTGTATTTCTAAATTTAACATACATACGTATCATCACGTAATTTCCCTGTCGGAGCAAGCAGAGAGGACAGAGCCCCATATTTTCCTTAGCCTATTCTATATCTGTAAACCTTTCATACAACTTCTAAGATTTCTCTGACTTTCTACGTTTTCTTCTTTCAGAATATCATTCACATACATATCATCCCGCCGTGTCCCTTGCGGGGTAAGCACATAAGACTATCTCCATTATTTTTCTATCCAAGCAAACAATTTTCGCCTCCTTAGCATTCATACAACTCCTCAATCATAATCTTCTATTATTCATACATCTCACTTTTGAAGGGGAGCGATATGAGCAGAATAGATGCGGTGCTAGAAATACGTGCCTTACGATGTTTGATAGTAAGAAACGACAACGGAAAACTTTCGTTACAGACTGATTTTAAAAATAGAATGAAGTAAGGAATCTGGAATGGTTTGGCCATATTAAGAGAATACGTTGCGCAAGATTTACGAAAATATATTTGTCTAAAATTAATGACGAACGAGATAGAGGTACTTCCAGAAAAGTGCAGGAGAGACTCGGAGAAATTTTAACTGAGAAAAAAGTAGAACATGTATGACGAGATGTATGAATTGGACAACGCGAGAGCTGTGTTGCTTACACAGAAAGCGTGAAGCATTTTCTCTACGTATCATAAAAGTGCTGTAATTTAATTTATGTAAGTATACACAATCAACCATAGTTTTACAAAATACAAAATGTACAGTATTACATTTAAATAAAGTTGAATTATTATTTTATACTTAACAGACATTGAAATTTACACATATCCACCATCACCTCATTTCCTTTTGAATAAAGACTTATCTCCAAATATTCTTTCACAACTTTTGCATCGTCTATATCTATAATCCATACATCTTATCATACATGCTGTTTCACATCTTTTCGCTGTTAAATTTTTTCATCGATCGCCTCCATTTTCTGTTTTCTTCGCCTGCGCTCTTCATTGAAATCAATCTTTATTGACGACCTCCGTGGTCTAGTTGGCAAGACGCCAAAAAATTAAATAAAGGGTCTCTAGTCTGATAAATAAAGGGTCCCTAGTCTGATAAATAAAGGGTCCCTAGTCTGATAAACGATTTCATATAGTTAACACTAACATAATTGCGCGCGCTAGATATGAGTGTTGTTGCCCATCCGCGTGCAGTAGTATTGTCGACATGTGCGATGACAAACTGCGAGTTTTGTGCTTACTCCAGTGATTCTTAACCCGATGACTCAATTAATGCGACCGAGTCTCAAGCCTGAACTCTTCAATATGTTCACATCAACAGTTTTGATACTTTGAGGGGTACGAAACGACATGCCCAACTCTTCAATATGCCCACATCACTAGTTTTGATACTCCGAGGGGTACGAAACGAATAAATGAATTATTTGAAATCAAAGTTAGCGTATGTACATGTAAATTGAAATCAGATAACACATAAATATTCATTAAACATCACAAATTGATCCAAACAAAATTATTTCAAATTAAATAACAATTTACGCGCGAATAATTGCGATCATCTTTGCCGACAAAAAATTCTACGCGCACTCTACATTTTCATGAATGACCGACCACTTACGATTAAAGTAATGTCTCAGGTTAAATTTATACTATATCTAATTGTATAATTCTCGGTTGTAGGCAAATTGATTCATAATAATTCAGAAATTGTATGTAATAACACATCTGCCTATAGTGAAATATATATATATCACAACAGACGGTAGCTAATGACCGAAAAAATATTTTTAAGGAAGTTATTATTGTAAAGTATTGTTATTAAACCAGCAATTATTTCCAAAGCGGAAAATTCTTAAAATATAAAAAAAATAGTTTATCAAATTTGAAAATATATTTAAAAAAACACACACACAGATCGAACAATTTAGAGAAGGTAAAACTTGTTTAGTTACATGTGATGCCAATTTAATATAAAAATAAAAAAATCACATTCAATGTAAATCTAAATAGATCGTGATAAATATATATACGATACATAGTAACTGAAATAAAGTTACATATATATCATTACGCCTAGTCCCTTGCGGGGTAGGCAGAGATAATACATCTCCAAACTTTTCTATCCAAGCACACAATTATCGCCTCCTCCACCTTCGTATATCTCGTCATGCACAATTTTATATTTTTCATACTTCTCACTTAATATTTTTTCAAAATCTGCTCAATTTGGTAAAGCCACGTTTTCCTCGGTCTACCTCTTCCACGCACACCTTACACTTCAGACTTGTATATTCACTAAATCTTTCTTTCATTATTCATTCTATTCCCATGTCCAAACTACCTTAAAGCGCCTTTCTTCATCATGGAATACATTTATTATTGTATTATATATATTGAGAATCTACGAATATGAATAGTTTTACAAAGTCTTTTTCAAAATAGTCAACATACTGCGGACATATATATCTGCTCAGTTTAAATATGAATCCAAACATGATTCAAAATAGTCAACATACTGCGGACATATATATCTGCTCAGTTTAAATATGAATCCAAACATGATTCAAAATAGTCAACATACTGCGGACATATATATCTGCTCAGTTTAAATATGAATCCAAACATGATTCAAAATAGTATTCATACTGCGGGCATATATATCTGCTCACTTTAAATATGAATCCAAACATGATTCAAAATAGTATTCATACTGCGGACATATATATCTGCTCAGTTTAAATATGAATCCGAACATGATTCAAAATAGTATTCATACTGCGGACATATATATCTGCTCAGTTTAAATATGAATCCGAACATAATTCAAAATAGTCAACATACTGCGGACATATACTCGTATATATCTGCTCAGTTTAAATATGAATCCAAACATGATTCAAAATAGTCAACATACTGCGGACATATACTCGTATATATCTGCTCAGTTTTAATATGAATCCAAACATGATTCAAAATAAAGGGGAGTCTAATTAATAACATATTACTGAAATTCTAACAACAGAAAGACATCTTCAAGTTGGCAAATAATATTGCCAATACGAGTACTTATCGATCTCTTTTTTGTTCACATCTTATTATATATTCGGTGCATTTAATGGCCGGTAATAATACACTAAATTATGAAAACGATTTCTCCAAGTGCCTACACGAAGCCGCTGCTGCGCGGCCAGTTCTTGATGTATTGTGTGCAAAAAAGGAATAGCCAGTTTTTCATCATCATTAAAACAATACCGAGTATGTCTTGAATACAATTAAAATATTATGTATAACGGAACATAATGTAGGTGGAGATATTTCTTGTCAAAATTCGGGAGATTACTTACTCTATTTTTTTTAATCCACGTCAATCGACATCCATGCTGTTAGACTCTGGAACAAGCTACCAGCTAACACAACACTCTAGCCATCGTTGAAGTGTTTCAAAAAGTTAATAAAAAAAGAACATTACTATATCTATCCCTTCAGTGACGAAGTGCGTTTTTCTCGGGTTTCCATCATCCTTATTTCGAACTCCCGTTTATTTATTCTGGCCATCGATGATGACCTTGCTGAATTTGTATTTTTTTGTCTTACACTTTCGTTGCATTCTACTGTGCTCCGACAATGAGATGAAAGCCTTGTAACCGGTAGGGTTATACCGTTATGTTAAGTGGAATAAACATGTATTATTTATAGGTAAAGAATTAACAGTCTTGTTTGTGCTTCCCTGATATTTAAGTGAAAACCTTGAAACCGGTAGGGTTATACCATTACAAAAAGTGGAATAAACAACAGTGTTTGATAAAAACAAATTACAATGGGATAAATACAGTTTTACCAAACAAATGAAACCTACAAAGTGCCATAACTATAAAATAATATACAAAATTAGTTTTCTTATTTGATAAACGTGGCATTATTACTGATATTGATACGATAGTTCATTGAGATTGCGTTTCAAGAACGTAAAAAAACTGAGAAAAAATACCATTCTCATTAGACATTTTTTTCGTTTTCATTAAAATACTATAGTTCAATTTTTAAGATCACAAACCAAGGTTCTTATGTTTAACCATAATGAATAAACAACTTTTCTCAATAAAGTCAAAAATTGTGAGATGAACGGGAATTGAGAATAATAATATATTGCTTTTAGGTAAAATACGCCAAATATGGATCACTTTTCTTCGTCTTCTCGTCTCCATTTTCAAACAGATGGATAACACGTGTTAGGCCACTGCGAAGTAGATGTCTTTGGTATCTCGAAACATAGTGTGACTATAAACCAGTGGGTCGAGGTTTTTTTCTTCTTCTTCATATTCACACATGAGATGCTAGGTCTGGCGATAATTTACTAAATGTGTCATGTGTATGTGGGATTTTCGAATAAGCATGTAAGATCAGATGGCTTTGAATACTACATGTGGTGAATTTCGCCGGAAGATAAATAAAGATGTAACAATTAGATATATAATAGATTGTAATATCCCATGTTGTTACTACTTTTTGTAGATATTGAAAGGCCTTAATTGTTTTAATACAGAAATATTCGTTTGGGAGACTGATAATTCTATTTTATCTAAAGTATTTTTTTTTGTAACTTGCACTTAATTTTCGTATTATCATTTCGTTTGAGAGAGCTTTTATTTTTTTCACTCGTTTTGTATTATTATTTATCTTAATTTCCGTGTTGTACTACATATAAGGATTTCCGTGTTGTACTACATATAATGTTATGTATGGCAAGTATTTCCGCGTTGTACTATATATAAGTATTTCCGTGTTGTACTACATATAAGAATTTACGTGTTGTACTACATATATGTTATGTATGGTAAGTATTTCTGCGTTGTACTACATATAAGTATTTCCGTGTTGTACTACATATAAGAATGTCCGTGTTGTACTACATATATGTTATGTATGGTAAGTATTTCCGCGTTGTACTACATATAAGTATTTCCGTGTTGTACTACATATAAGTATTTCCGTGTTGTACTACATATAAGAATTTCATGCAACATATTTTGAAAGATGTGCGAGTATCCATAATTGTTGTGTTTTTTTTTGGATGATGTTGATACGTTACATCTTATTTTATGATTGATGCTGTGACATGTAAAGGACACTGAAGTGACATTTATTTTGTCAATAAACAAATAACTTCTGACTGAGTTTCTGACAATGAATGACAGAGTTTTACAAGCCGCAAAATCTTTTTCATCGGTGAATACGTAAAATTTATGAAAGAGATAAGTACATAAACCCTATTTAAAAAAATGAACGTAAGTACATAAGCCCTATTTAGAAAAAAAATCCAATATATTCAGGACTAGATTATTTTCCAGTTTATGTATAGTTTTGTTCTTGATATGAACTTTGAAATACACAATAAGTAAATCTTTCCAAATCTCACATTGTTTTTAGAAAATTCTCGAATGTTATTTTTGTCCTTATTTCGATTTTATATGGATGTATTCAATTTAAAAGGGAACTAACTCACAAACACAATTTTTTTAAATATGTTAAAAAGCATACCTCAATCCCGTATGAGAAAACATATTAAGCTAGTAAGGGTATTTTGTAGTTAAATCCTGTCTTATTTTTTTTTGTTCCATTTAAATCGGCATGATGTTACATCAATTATCTCAGGAAAGGTAAAACAAGGGTTGGGTGTTTTTCGTATAATAATATCCATATCATAATGGGTCGGACACAAAACATCTTTTATAAAAACATCGTATTTTATGGAAAAACCTTAATCCTATCTCTATAAGATACAAAGTGTTTTTTTTTAACTTTGTCATTTGAAAGTTATCGCATTATTTGTCACGTGGATTTAAAAAAAGGCTGCTTTGCATAAAAAGTTCACGAAACTTCGTTTAACTTAATTTAACAATCAGTCTAAATGTTTAGAAGCAAGCAAGTTTCAGGATGGTTCTCTGCATCTCATCTGGACCGAGACACGTCAACATTACCAGTGGGAGAATCTGGACCTCTTGGAAGTCCATAGCAGCGGTGCACACATGGATGGAAGTCAACTTAAAGATGATGTCATCGTATATAGTATATAGCACCAAAGCATGTCCATAGAATATTTATTTACTTATCGACACATCATTGTATAGTTATAACGAAAATTTGAATAGTTGCGATATGAATATATATTTTAAATTAAAAATGAAAATCAGAAAGACATGCAATGAGAAGAATACATGTAGAAATGCGTGCACAATGAATAACACATGGGGGGACAGAATACGGAATAAAGTGATTGGGAATGAATGTGAACAAAATGTTGATGTGTTGAGTAAGATGAAAAACGCTACGAGAAGGTTAGTACATGTAGAACGAATGAATGAAGAAAGATTAACAAAATAAACAGGACAAATTTGAGTAAAAGATGTGCTACAGAATGACTAGGGAAAGTATAGTTGGATCAAGTGTATATGATAGAAGAAAATGTAAAGAAATTGTAGAAGTAGTATGACAAGATAGGAAAGTCTGGCGCCCTTTCCTTTATGCCTGCCCCGACATGGAAACGTCGTGATCATATGCGTTGGAGAGAAAGAATTAAGAAAGAACAAGTAAGTAAGAATATATGTCAGAAGTGCAAGGTGTGCGAGGAAGAGATAGTCCGAAGAAAATATGGCTGAATCAACAATACCAAATTTCGAAAGAAGGCAAAGTGAGAAGTGTGAAAAATATAAGATTGTGAAACACGAGATGTATCAATGTGGAGGAGGCGAAAGTTGTTTGTTTAGACAGAAAAGTGTGGAGATCTGTTTTCTCCGTCTATGCCGCAAGGGCCTATCTATCATATGTATGCACGAGTATATTATTTATAGTTAAGGCATTAAACATCATCAGAGGAGCACAAACAAAACAAAACAAGTTTTGTTTGCGCTCCCCTGATGATGAGGTGAAAGCCTTGAAACCGGTCGAGTTATACCGTTACATAAACTTTAATAAACAGTGTTTGATAAAACAAATTAAAAATGTACGAGTGTGTACAGAGAATAGATCTCTACATCTCCATATACAGTTACAAAGTATTTGCTAATCCACGATCACACAAACTCATGTTTCTCAAAATATCTCCAACGCTATTTTATCATATATATCCTTTTCTACCTCCTCCTCGCACGCTATACGTTTTAGGTAAGACTTAAAAACTGATTTTCTCAATACATTCAAACAATCTCAGGATCACTTCCTTAAGATTATTTAAGTCCTTGTTTCACATCTGCACTGTAAAAGAGCGAATCGAGTCACCAGAGCTGCGGGTGGTGATTGGTCCATTATTAGAATACTCCCCATACAAAGGTATGGACGTCATTATTTATAGATTACATAATGTATGATGGTAAAAAATGGACGTGGATGCCGATAGGTCGTCAGGCGCAAGACAAAATGGTTTACCGAGTCGATGAGAAAATTAATAAAAAAAATCAAGGCCTTACTTAACATGGCGATAAAAACTGATAATATATTTTTTATTCATCGCTTTTATTTTATTTTATTAACGACACAACTGTCTTTATATACACATCAACATGTGACAGGTTATACAAATACTTAAAATTATTTTCAGAAAATACAAAACTTTATCTTAAACTAATATGAAGATACAAAAGCAGTAGTAATAATGTTGTAGATTACAGTCATTGTTGAAAATTATTTAATAATTATATGTATATTAATTAAATTCAATATATGTTATGTATGTATACCACAAAATATTACCAAACTTCACCAAGCAGACTTACGTAATTGTCGAAGACTTATTTGACTTATATGTTTGTATTAGCTTTTATGTTTGTATTAGCATACCAAGGTAATTCAATGTCTTGTGAAGACTGGTCATGGTATGTTATTTCCTATTTAGGGTTTTATTCGTTTGAATGAAGTTAGTTGCTGCAAGGTGTTCTAAGAATTTATGTATTGTAGCAAATAAGTTACAGAAACAATATATGAGTGATTCAGAAGCCAAGTGAACCAAGTCCAAACATATTAAATTTTAGATCGCTGCATGAAAGGTGTGCGAAAAGCTTTAGCTTCAACAGAAAATACTTTTGTACAAAGTAAGTGTAATAAATGTACTCAATATAACACTTTTCAGAATTGCGATCATACCCTTGCACAATTAGAAACGCTAAAATATGTTTGAACCTAGTTTACTCAAAACTAACCAGAATGGACTTGGTTCACTTGGCTTGTGAACAACTCATATATCAAGATGAAATAGGTCTCATAGTAAAACCAGTCCGGGAGTAAATAAGCCGTGAATCTAGCCTGGGACGCCATCTTGTTTAGACGCCGACGTTGGTGATGATGATATAGAAAAAATGTCAATTTTATTCTTTATTAACGCAGTTTTTGTCATATCAATACGTCTTATTCTATACGTTCTCATGTTTTGAAAAAAAAATCCAACTTTTTTTCGTTTCTTATTTCATTAACTTGGTACATATATTTTTCTAGCGTTATTAATTGACCGAAATTAAACCAAGTGAGCTTTAGTTATGTCATAGCATTCCTCGAGAAATGTCTTGAATGCAATTAGGTGAGTCTATCCGAACGAATACAATAAGAGAGTATGTGACGATTTAAGAAAATTAGACATACACACATACATACTATAACAGCATTTCCCTGTTGGGGTAGGTAGAAAGAAAAGCGCGCCATACTTCCTAACTCGACACACATTCTTAGCCTTTTCCACATTCATACACTTTACATACCACATACAATTTATCTGACTTTTTTCGTTTCCCTCTTTCAAAATAGGTATCATTCACTTGATTAAACCATTCTCTCTTTGGTTTTCTTCTACCACAGCTTCCACTCTGAATTTGCATTATATATGGTTGTTTTGTAAGTCTTTTTTCATTTATTCATTATACATGCCCAAACCATCTCAACATACTCTTATTCATCTTATTTAACATATCACCTTAAGTTCAGATTCATCCTTTATCACTTCATTCCGTATTCTGTCATACATTGTCACTCCGTGTATTATTTTTAATACACACATCTCTACATAATTTATTCGGATCCTCTGTCTTTTTCTACGTCCACGTTTAACTCCCATACATCAAAATTGGCACCAAAATACTATTGTATCATCTTCATGAAAATTAAAAAAAAATCGCATTACTATGATCTCTTATTGTGTATGCTTACTCAGGTCCTTATGGTTTGATTCGCATTTCATTTTTAGACCTTTTTTAATCTACAATAATTGTTATATTGCAGGTTAGAGTTGCATGGGCGTGAGATAACGCAATGGACTAATTTTTCCCGCTTAGTATTCGGGGCTGCAAGGATACCTACGAATTCGGTCATATCTATTATTTCAAAAAAGTAAAAAAAAAACTTCACGGCACAGCATCGCTTTCCAACTGAATTGACGTTGGAATGGCGAGGGAATCCTCCCTCGACTACGCGGCCCAGGAACTACCACACCAGAGGTAAGATTTACACACATTTTTGTAATCTTCATGTATTGACCAAAATTAATAATGTTTCGAGTGAATATTTTTTAATGGAAAATCTGTTAAGGATTTAAATGACTTAACGAATTCAAGATGAGATGGTTGGTTGGAATAAATTCCTACATAGCAATAAATCCGCAAGACGTATCACATAATAATAAATAATATGTTATATAACTAAAAGCGAAAATGAGCCATTGATTATTTTTAACAACTACCAAAATATGACATATTTATTAGACGAAAGCGGGTGGAATAGACCACAAGCCTTACAAGGCTGCCCCAGTTTGTCCATTATTTATATGGATCTAATAATAATATCGGGATATGTGTTAGCTTCTGCTACTAAAATAAATATCTCTCCACTTACTTAATATGTTGCAATCTGTAAGCTTGATGAAAGCCTTGAGAAGATAGAAACGTGTGTGAAATTTTATCTGTTGTACTTCATCGGTCACGCAGCGTAGACAAAGTAAGCCCGAAGTTACGATGTCAAGAGAAATAACAATGTGGTCAATCGTATCACAGATTTATGCATACATAGACATACTCGTATGCCCAAATATTAAATTATAGCATAGCAAATGCTATATTTCAAGTAACAGCTACTTTATATAATATTAAATCAATACGTAGTAATGTATTATAATTAAATTAAAACTTAAAGCAAATCATTCACATATAAAATGATGTATTTTTTTCTTAGATTCCTTCACATAACATATTGGTATCACTGGTAATGAATGTGTTGATTCCTTGGCAAAGGAAGCATGTTCTACCAGTTGTCCCCTATCTGATTTTTCCCTGCAAGTAACTGTTGTTTTAAATAAAATTAAACATGATACTTGGTACCGATGGGCGTTGGATTGGGATATGACTGGTGTAAATAAGGGCTCTTAGATATAAATCAATTCAACATTCTATCCCTTAGAAACCACTGTTTGATATAAGAATGAAGAAGACGGAAGTGTCTGCCATGTCTTGTTCGCGGACGAGCCACTGCGTAGTGGCTAGTCACCTTTACATATTGGGTGTATTGTGGAGAATCCAGGCTGCGAGTGTGGTTGGTTGATGAAACTATAGACCATGTATTTTGCGGTTGTCCTTTGCGAGACCAATTTTATTTACTACAAACGACATCTTGACCGCGTCTAATGAATGTTGTGTTCCTTCTTTATTCGTGGAACTTTTCCACTTATATATCGTTTGTTAATTTTTTTAAGCTTAATCAGCTGAAATTTTAAATTGTAATATTTAAAAATTAGTTTTACTATATTGACTCATATATATATTGCATAATGACTTTAATTTGGTGGCACAAATCATTCTAGTTTGGGTGGATTGCCGATTAAATAAAAAGAGGAATAGATTTAATTTATAACAGTTTCAGGCGCATTTTTCAGTAACAAGTAATAGGACATCAAACACGAATTGATAAAATACAGTTTTACAGTCTCATCAAAATCCCGCCAATTTTTCTACCTCAGTATTCCCGCGCAAAAATACGCAATAGAAAAACAGCTGATAGACCCAAAATTCTTCAAGTCACATGGTCCTACCTGCGGTGGGAAGGGTCTCAAACGACGGGAGGGGTAGCCATTTCTTAGAATCGATTTATATGTTTTGAACACGCTGTCAAAAATAGGGAACATATCTTAGGCAGCTTCACTGAAGGTCCATGGCTTATGATTTCTAATGGTATTTGTGGAGATCTTACTGTAAAAAATCCCTTATTCAGTTGTATGTTATCGCTGTATGAATCGGTCGGCAAGACCTTGGAAAGCATTACTGAGTGACGAATTGAATAGGCAGATTGGGTCCATTTTAGAAAGGCTTTTTTGCAATGAGGGGGTTAGTCATTTGCAGTTTTTTATGTGAAAGATTCACTTCGTTACAGAACGAGAGTTACTAAAACAGTGAGACTTGAAATTAATACTTTACTAAGCTTTGTTAAGATTGGCCAATTTTTTAACTAACGAAGTTTGTTTAAACATATTGAAGGGCATGGCCGGGAGACAATATTATAAATCGATCCTTCGTATTTAAACCTGGGAGAAGGTATTAAACTCGTCGTTCGTCATCGCAATACTACTACACGTAGAGGAAACAAAACTTTCTCACATCTAGGCATGCGCGAGTATTCTTTGCTCAAGAAACGAGCATGCACGAGGTTCAACTTAACGAGCACAATTAATGTAAGGTGGATGGCAGAGTAACATCCAAGCGTGAAAAGAGAAGTTCCCCGTAACGTTCGAACATCGACTGGATTGCGAAATGGTTGTTCATATTCCATTTGTTGTATCATGTTATTCAATTGATAAACGTTATTTTTTTATTAACGTTAAAGGAATAAAAAAAATTACACCATTAACGAAATTATACACCATTACGCAATTTCCTTGTCGGGGTAGGCAGAGACAGAGCGCCAGAATTAAATATCTCGACAAACATACACCTTCTTATATAACTTTATGATTTCTGTGATTTTTTTATGTCCGATCCAACCATACTTTCCTCGGTCATATTCACATACGCCTTTGACTCACATTTGCATTACATATCTGCTTTGTTAGTCTTTCTTCATTCATTCGTTCTACATACTCAGCCCATTTCAGCCTGCTCTTCTTCATCTTACTTAACACATCAGTCTTAAGTTCACAGTCGTCCCTCATCACTTAAAGCGGTATGTCATACATTTACACTCCATGTATTCTTCTCAATGCTCGCATTTCTACAGATGAACGTTTATTTGCAAATAGGATCTAACGCACATTTTAACTGTTTAAAGATAATTTTTGCGAGATTTGTAAAGGTTTCTAGGAAATTATTTTTTCTTAAATATAATAATTATGATATTTTCAGACATATTACATTGAACGTTCATTCGATATTTCGAAAAAATATGAATCGTAGGTTGGTTGTTTTTAGTAAAAGTATGTATGCACATGTGCAAAAAGGACTTAAACCCACAATTTACCTGTTTTGACATAATTGAGGTAACATCGAATTATCTGGTTTGTTTTAAATACGGAATTTAACCACGTAATTAATATCCATATAACAGGTCTGATTATTTTATATATGATACACGATTAATCGAATTTTTACAGATACCAAAAAAATGTGTTTTGTTTGTCGTGTTATTTTTGCTTGTGATATATGCAAAAAAGATCCAATCCACATTACTTTATCTGAGATAATTAAGAAAACCTCGCATCACTTGGTTTGTTTCAAGACGGAATTTTCCATTTAACAGGCTACATATATTTGCAAATACATTATAAATCGATATTTCAAATAAACGAAAAAAATGGGAGGCGTCATTTTTGCATAAAGACATCAATATGCCATAAGAACCCAATCCATATTTACTTATTCTAAGATAATTGAGAAAACTCACTCAAGTTTGCTAATAAGACGGAATTTAAGCATGAAATATCAATTTAACGGGGTCGATATATTTGCACAAACACGATTCCAAACAAAAAAAAACATATGTGGGTTGTGTCATTGTTGCATACATGTGTCCATATGCAAAAAGGGACCAACCTACGTTCGACTTGTTCTGAGACAATTAATTTAGTAAACATGGCGTTTATTTTGAAGACGTATCTTCACCATAAAACATACATTTAAACAAATGGCTTGGTATATTTGCACATATACGATTAATTGATATTTATTAAATAAAAAAGGTGGGTTGTTTAATTTTTTACATAGATACGCCCATATGTAAAAAAAACAATCAACATATTTAAGCGTGTCACTTAATTTGTTTTTAAAAACGGAATTTAACCATAAAATATTAATTTAACCAGCTTAATGTATTTTCACATACACGATTAACAGATGCTTAATCGATATTTGTAATAAATAAATAAAATGTTTATTGTGGGATGTCATCTTCGCATATACAAACATGTTCAAATGTGAAAAAGATAAGATGCGGTGTTAATTTATAAATGAAATAAACTTATTCGAATATAATTATTGAAAATTATACGTTTTATAATATTAATTGTTCAATGAACACAAAGAGGAAATGTCTTATTTTGTATGCCATCCTCGAGTAAAATTAATTTAAATAATGTATTAATATTTATAAGGCGTACTTAAATTACAAGCGCAATGTAATTATAATAGTTTTGTACATAAATTACATTGTTATTCTCTTGTATTAAGGACAACACGGCTGGTTAAATACCGTGCAGCATTTTTTTCCAACCAACTCTGTGGAAAGAAGTTAAAAGGCTCGTGTATTAAAACCAGACTGGATATCAGTTGTATGCCTTTTGGAGTGCTTCACCGCGTGGTTCGGATTATGATGCCGACGTTTCGAAAACGCTGCAGTTTTCATCTTCAGGGCTTGTTTGCCATCAAATTTATCATGAGTTCAACTTGGGGGGGGGGGGGGGGGGGGGGGTTTGATTTTTTTCAATACCCTCTGCAATTGAACCCAAAATACCCAAATTGAAAAAGCTTTACTTTTATTTCCAAACCGATCAAATTCTGACGAGACACGAGTGAATTTCTTAAAAAAATAAGAAAGTGTAAAGAAAATCAGTATGGACATGGCAGAAGCGAAATATGTCTGCCATAATAGAAATAAATGGAGATTTGTTCTCTCCGTTTACCCTGCAGGGATATGACGTAATGTCAAAAAAATGAGTAAACATGAATGTGGTTCAAAAAAGAAGCAGAAAGAGGGAGGAGTTATTAGGTAGTATCAGCACAATAACCCAGCGGTTAGCATGCTTGCTAAGGTGCCCTCGTGTCCGATTTCCCGACAGGTTATACTTTATATAAATTAAATGTTTTTCTGGCGCTTATTAGCTTACTTACCATACATTCTTGGAGCGGTTTTGGGAAAACCGAGTAACAATATTTTTTATATAGTTGTGAATAATATGATTTCGGTTTTTATTAAAACTTGGACTAATTGTAATGTGTGGGGAAAGTTTGAGATATAAGAAGGTTGAATAGTAAGACAAGAATTTCACATTTAGGTTAGTAAACCATCCAAGAATAACTGATGTTTGTTGTCTGATGAACATTTACGAAACCTCTATAGAAGAACCGCAACGAACATTCAATAGGGTAGTGAAATTATATTATGACAATAAAATTTCAAGTATGAATGAATGAGAGGTTGTAAAGTTTGTTGAAGATGAGGAATTCGGTAATACGAAAAAAAGGACCGAGGTGAATTTTTATCCCACTTAATTCTTTCTAAACACTGGTATACCAATATTGAACATATTTAAAACATAAATCAGAAAATATGGGCACTTATGACGATGCTAACTCGAAATACGTAAAATGTGGATTTACTAATTGTTGACAGAAGTCCCACGGTAAAAGCCCAATTGAACGTACATATAATTATGCAAAAATAATCCAACCAACATTTCACATGTTTAAGGTAATTGAGGAAATACGAGTATATCGCAGTTTTGTGTGGGCTTGTATAGTATGAAACAAAAAAAAACAAGTCGAAATTTACTCATAAAAATCCATCACACGAGTTTGGTTTTTAGGTATATACAGGATTGACCTATACTTTTTCAATATTTCAAATAAACAAAAAAAAAGGTTATATGTACCATACATTGTACCTCAACATTATAAAAAAACAAAGTTAATTTCAATTTCAATTCATCCTCCTTTCCTGTACCTATAACAATTAGAAAACATATTTTAGACATAATCTAGTTCATCTTTACCAAACGAGGAAGACGGAGGTCCTTGAAACCGGTAGTAAAAACAAAAGATTTTCTAAGTTGGGTCGTTTTATGCAAGTATACGCATAATTGAAAGTTTATTAAGATAAAAATAAATGAACATGTATATATATATATTATAAATATATGACTCGAGTAAAAAAGGTTAAGTATTTCTTGTTTAAAATGTGGGGAACCCCTGAACCAATTTTTTAAGGCAAATGAGATCTGTGGTCGACAATAATTGAGATACTGTGCCCAGGTCAGATAATATCTCTCGGTGCGTGTTTGTGCGTGAGAGAGCGCAATGGTTTCATCTCAAAGAGAAGATACGTCCAAATATAGATGTAAAAATAAAATTATTTTAATAACAAAGAAATATTGAAACAAAGAATTGCAACAGTTTATAAAATTCTTTCAAAATGAACAATTCCGAACCGATCGGATAGGGAAAATAAACTAGTTAGTAGAATAAGACAGTGTTTGTTAAATAGCTTTGTACACATTTATCGAATAGCTTTTGTAAATGTGTTGATTTATCGTGTATACAATTATACAAGAAAAACTCAGTTTTCTGTTAAATTCGTATTTTTCGAACAGAAACGATTCTACAGATGTTCAAAAATAATAATGACAACAAAAATACCAATTTATATCGCGCCGTTTAGAAAGCGAACTCTCCTCAAGGGAGTCAGTATTGAGTAAATCATATATATAAAGAATGTGCATTTTGATAATTCAACGAGTCGCCAGATAAGTTTAAAAGCATAGAGATATTGAAGTTTGATTAAAATTTTATAAAAAAAAAAATTATTCTTGCACACAACTATATAACGCCATACCCAACTCGAATAATGCTGAACGAATATTAATATTTATTTGTTTATCTTAAAACGCTTCAATAGTTATACAGCTTTCATAAAAAAAAAAAAAAACACTTATTTATCAGTGGAAAATGTTCTTCATTGCATTTATATTTGACCCACCCTTTCATTTTTTCTAGGAGTTGGTCAGGTTTGAAAGTACACATAATTATTTATTAAAAAAAATAAAAACCTTGTGGTAAGCTCGTGGCCCTTCATTCAATCCAATAGATCAATCCAAAGATAAATCCGCGTACATAATAAGAAAACACCACTAACTCTTTTTCTCTACAATGTGAGAACAACGACAAAAAAAACAACACTTTTCAAACACACTACACTACAAACGAATACGTTTATTTACCACTTAATCTTCATTAAATATATAAAATAAACTCTCAATTAACATATTTTTAGTACAGTATATATTATTATTTGTTTGTTACTATTTATTTTAAGTTTTTTTTTCTTCTCTTGATGATCGCGTCTTGGGTGGAACGCGTTCTTTAAAATACTTTGACGCGCGTATTTTCTTCACCTATCGACACAACCTACGCGTCCAAAGGTTTCAACACCACTGGAATAAGGATCAACGAATGGGTATGAGAGCGTCGTTCGGCCAATGAAAAAAGCGTATAAAGGACGAGAAGGGTAGGTTGTAGAGAGCTGTGCGGCGATTCTCTGTCTCGCTCGTTCGAATTTCAGGTCGTCGGCCTGAAAGTGAAACGGAATATGAACGGATCGTAAATGCGAAAAAGATTAAAAGGATCAGGTCGGATGGTCGATAATATATAGAGTTGTTGAGCGTATGGGACAGTGAAACGGAGACACAGTGTAAATAAATATTCTACACATACTGAAAAATTGTTTTGATAGACCAAGTGGTTGTACTTTTTTATTAAAAAGTTTCGAAATATATTTTCAGGCCGCGATCACATTTTTTAAACAAGAGGAAAGTAATAAATTTGGAATGAGAGAAATTTTAAAATTAATTTCACTTAATTGATGTTTTTGGTTATTTTATTTTATCAACATCATAATTACCTCCGACGAGTCAATACATGGTGGTTAGTCAACTCTACCGAATGGGTATTGTGGAGGATCCAGGCTGCGAGTGTGGTTTGGATGATGAAACTATATATCATGTGTTTTTCGGTTGTCCTTGACAGAAAATATTAGATTTACTAAAAGCCACATCTTTACCGCGTCTAATAAAAATTGCGTTTCTTCTTCATTTGTGGAACTTTTCCACTTATAGATCGATTGTTAATTTTTTAAAGCTATATCAGTTGAAGCTTTAAGTTGTTTAAATTGTATTTTTTTTAAATACATCATATTTTATTTACTCATATAATTGCTGAGTAACTAAGATGTGGTGGCACAAATAATCATAGTTTGTGTGGATTGCCTGTTAAAAAAATACAATAACATAACGCATGCAAGCATTGAGGTAGGCTGAAATGAGAGATTTCCACTCAATTCTGTCCTGACAAAAATCTATCGCTTCTGTCACGTCCATACACCTCATCATGCATACTCTTTAATTATTAAGGCGTTTGCATCTTTATTTTCATTATATGTATAGACAACCTTGTTCCATTTTTATTATATTGAACATTATATATTCGTATTTTTTAATAACAAAATGCACAATAAAAAAAAAATATATTTTCTTAGAAGTACGCATATCTGTTGAGACAAAGTATAAATTTGATGTCAACTTAAAACCCTTTAAAATATTAACCGGTATGTAAACTTACAAACTCTTAAAACATTTACAGGTATGTAAATTTATAAACACTTAAAACATTTACCCATTTTAATATGTTAACTAACAAACACGTAAAACATTCGCCGGTTTGTATATGTTTTTGTACACCCTAACATTTGCCGATTCAATATATAAACTTATAATACAGGTTTGGACATGCAAACTTCAAACCTAATGTAAGCCCATTTAACATATACTGCTTTAAAAACACTGTTGAAATCGAAAAGATTTCTGGTTTTAGAAAATATTAAATAAACGCACGTGCGTTATAAAATCTAAAGTATTTGAAATGTTTTAAAAATAAAATAAAATTCTAAGATATGTACATTGGAAAAAAATAAATACAATTAGATTAAGGTGTATCTAAAACTAGAGGGGTTGGGCCCCTTCTCTGTTTCCGGAGGTTTATCCAGAGTATAACAGGCTTTGAACGTAAAATAGGTTTTGAACTTTTGATAGGTGATAATTTTACTCGCACAAGTGTAATATTATTACACATTATTTTTTACTTAAATATATAATTTACAATTTTTTGATCGGGGTTGGCAAAGAGGTAACGAGTGGTATATGCAGTCGACGACTTTCGTAACCAAGATGGTGAAACGCCTGTCTTGCGGACCCGGAGATTGTGGGATATTTTAAAAATTATTTCACTCCTGTTTTCACTAAAGGCATCGTTAACTTCGTCTGGTTAGATGGAACAAATTGCTACATGGTAATACACCCGCGAGGTTGTACGGCATACAATAATATTAATAAAATGACAAAGATTAAACGTTTCTCAGGGGCGCTCTAATTCAGGATTTAATCTCACTATTATTGACAGATTTAAAATAATACAAAATTAATATATATACAAATACACACATAAGTCGAGTGTAAGGATAGAAAGATAATGGCTATGGCCATTATATTAGGTACTTCTCCGCACCTGCATATGATCAAACATATTTGGTAAGAAAACTGCGAAAAACTTACCAAGGAAAGATGAACAACAAAGAAACCTTTGTATATCTCCCGATATGTGATAGAAAAGCATTCACATTTAGACTTTAGTATTATATTTTGGTATTTTCCATATAACATATTGTTTTATAAGATATCTCAAAAAGGGCTGTCTTAAAGTGCTTCCTAAAGCTCTACATACCACCCATGTCTCTTATACTAAACGTTAGTCAATTCCAAGCCATGTAAGCATTGCTCTCGTAACAAATCAGGATCATTCCACCTGAAGTAAACATCGAAATAGGAGGTAAAACACGTGTCGCGGTGATAAATGTAATTAAAATACTTAAGTAATTCATAATTTTCTATCTCTCTCTCCCTGGCTCCATCCCAACTCATTGTCTACGAATACTGTTGGGGTCAGCTCTCCTCGTCCTCAGGTTGTATGCTCTTCTGTCCCGGACTACGTCCCCCAGGCCGTGCCTCTGTATCAGGTTATCTTTTTGCACCACCCATGAATTATTTGGTCTTCTTCTGGTTGTTATTCGAGGAAGATCCATGTAGATTGCCTGGTTCACAATGTGATCGGGTGCTCTGCGTCCAACGTGCCCATACCATCTCAATCGCCTCTCCTCCATCTTGCTGTTGATGTCTGTAACACACAGGCTTCCACGAATGCGTGAGTTTCTTATTTTGTCTCTTAGGGACACACCAGCTGACCATCTTAGCATGCGCATTTCAGCAGTTTCTAGTTGCCTAGAGTAAGAGGTATACATCGTCCAGCATTCGGAGCCATAGAGGAGTGCGGGTCTGACAATCGTTTGGTATACTTTTCCTTTTAACTTTACTGGCATTTTCGGATCACATATAGTAGAACTCTCGTCATTGATCTAAAATTCATCCATCCCACACTAATTCTATGTGTTACATCTGCTGCACATCCTCCATCGCTATGGATGAGTGACCCAAGATACTTAAAGGAGTCACAATTTGGTAATGTTTCTCCATCAATTTGCATTACGGGAGTGACAGCATTTGTGTTCTCGAATGGTAGGTACAGAATTTTATATATTAATATTTATATTTTCTGAGCACATGTAGACGGGGAAGTACCTTAATTCATGGCCGCAGCAAGTACCTTCTTATCCTTGCACACAATTTATGTGTGTATATCTATATATTTATTTAGAAATATTTCAAATCTGTCAATAATGGTGAGTTCGAATCCTAAGTTAGAGCACCCTTGAGGTGATTTTCCTTCTAAACGGCGATATATAAGGTGTTCTTATATTATTATTATTAACTGGTGTTATTTTTACTGGAAGTGAGTGTGGTATATTTACACAAAGAAAAAAATAATGAGACGTGAAATTTTTGGTTGTTTAAAATTTTGCTTATGGCTTTATTTATCTCGATTGTTTTTAAATACAATGTTTTGTATAACTTTTGCAATACACGAGTATGTAAAGACGCGATACCCGAGTATGTTGCGAGTCAAAAGTTAAACATAACACCAGTTGCAAATGAATGCATGGATAAAATGGATGTTTTAAGTACGATGGAGAAAAGAGCTTTAAAATGGTATGGTCATGTAGAGAGAACAAATGAGGGAATAATGATTAAGCGAGTAAAACATGGCTGGATCGAATGGATCAGATTTTGAAAGAAGGTAAAGTGAGAATTATGAATAATAGAAGATTGCGCATGACAAGATGTATGAATGTGGAGGTGTCCTTATTTGTGTGCTTGGATAGAAAAGTTCGGAGATCTGTTCTGTCTGCCTACCCCGCAAGGCACACGGCGTGATGATATGCATGTAAAGATTACATATTATGTTTTATGATAATACTATATTTATAGTACCTACATACTATTATACATACGTGTACTTATTTAATAAATTACATACATTTATTTCATACCATCACGCCATTTACATGTTGGGAAAGGCAGAGAAGACATAACGCCATACTTTTCTATTTCGACACATACACACAACACACATATTCTTAGCCTCTTCTACATCCATCCACCTTTTCATACAACTTCTACGATTTCTCTGACCCGCAAGGAACACGGCGTGTTGATATGTACTCGTATGTATACATTTTAGAAAAAATGCGCCAAATCAAGAATTTGCGAAGGGCGCCGAAAACCTAGCCAAGTCTCTGAATTTAAATATTGAAAGTCGCCGAAAACCTAGCCATGTCTCTGAATTCATATATCGAAAGTCACCGAAAACCTGGCCATGTCTCTGAATTCAAATATCGAAAGTCGTCGAAAACCTAGATATGTCTTTGAATTCAAACATCGAAAGTCGCCGAAAACCTAGTCGTGTATCTGAATTCAAATATATGTCGAAAATTTTGATAAAAAATAAGAGAAATCCGACTGATGGGTTATAAATCAGTGTTCATGTATATAAATACGGGTTGACTTTGCTTTTATTATCGGTCTTGGCGGGCTTCCGTAAAACGGGGTTATCGTTAAATAATAAAATGTTTTGCTTTGCATTATGCATTATCTACTCATTCATGGCACAAATTACAAATGGCCAAAATAATAAAAAAAATATTGAGTGCTTAAAATAAGTCGTAAATAAATAATAAAAAATACGCTTATCCAACATGTTCAGTTGAATGCACTTTTGAATGTTCCCGTTCCAACACGTCGTTTAAACGTATACATGAACTGTATACAATTCACAAGTAAAAACAGATGATCATTGGATGAACAGGGTCATCCGATACACTCCAGAGAAAAGACACATTATTTATGTATACATAACACATAAGACATATTTTGTATACTTTGAATTAATAAATGTTAATATTGTTAATATGAACCATTATAAATGCATTTACACTCAAACCGGGCAGTATCAAAAGCTGATAAGATGATAGTCTACAACAGTATTCTAGTACAGTACCCGGCGGTAAGTAATACACATCGGGCTTAAGAAAGAGACTGTCGGCCATAATCGGCTAACTTCGGCTTTGTGGAGCATCGTCGTACTGTACTATCTTTATGCATGGAAGTGAAACGCTGACGTGGAAAAAGACTGAAAGGAGTCGAATAAATGCTGTAGATATCCATACACTAAGAATAATTATATGGGGTGACAATTTATTACAGAATACGGAATGAATGTGAACTTAAGTCTGGTGTGTGAGGTAAGATCAACAACAAAATAAATATACAGTGCAAATGTGAGTGGAAAGCGTGATAGAGTACTTTGAAAGAAAGATAATTAAGAAGACAAATCGAAGGAGCTATATGAAAAGGTGTATAAATGTAGAAGAGGCGAAATGTGTGTCGTGATAGGTAAGTCTGACGCTCTGTCTACCCCAGCAGAGAAACAGGGTGATGCTATGTATGTCAATTTATTATATAAAACGACAATACTTATATAAACCGAGTAAGTAAAAAAATCAAAATATTGTTAGGCAAGTCTTTGTCAAGAGCTCTTGATTTAGTAAACTTAAAAAAAAAACATTTAAACTAAACATGCACTTTCATCCATGCAACCATAAACCAGCAGGAAGTCTTTATTTCATCCATGTCAGCAGGAAGTCTTTATTATTTGCACAAAAATATTGGCGTAAAATGTTGTAAAAACTTTCGTTGTCAACAGTATGACAGACAGATGCTTTAAGATCTTCAGAGAAAAAAAGAAACAAACTCCACGGCACAGTTTTGCTTTCCAACTATAGAAAAAAATATATATATACGTTGAAATGGCGTGGGGATCCACGACTATAAGGCCCCTGCAACGACAACGACGATATTTGTTTAGTCAGTCTTTTTTTTATTAATTCGTTCTATATGCCCAAACCATCTCCGAGTGTTCTTCATATTGACTATGCTTTATGAAAAATGTTAATGGTCGAATTGAACCGTAAATAAATAAAAGTGCAAGTGACAGCAGATATCGAACGATTTTCTGTAGTGGATGCAGAGCACATGCAGTATGTATGGGTATACAGTCAGCAGTGCACGATGCACCGTCCACAATCCGCATTCCCCGGCGCTCCCGCCGAGCACGCGGCCGCCCGCCCCGCCAGAGCCGTCTGCCCGGTGGTTGCGGGCGACCTCTACACTCTACATAGGGGGTCGCCAACAAGTTTGTGTATTTTTTATTATACACTACTAAACACTTATTTATAAGCAAGGTTATGTACCAGACGTTTAGATCAATCATGTAATTTAGAAAATATAATAGATGTTTAGACCAATCATGTTATATAGAAAATATACCAGACGTTAAGACCAATTATGTCATATAGATTATGCGAGTAGAACGCATCAAAGATTTGGGTATTAATTTTAACAATATGCTCTCATTTGGTCTTCATGTTGAGGAACTATGTGAGTCTGCTTATAGGGTATTAGGGTTTATAATACGAGTCTCAAAGTCATACGCTTGGGGGGATGGGAAGGTTCTCAGGTCCATCTACAATGTGCTGGTTCATAGCAAGTTAGATAGTCAGTGGGGGATTTGTTACTCTCAAATGGTGGAGAAAATCAAGCAATTTTTTTAGACGTCTCTACTTACAGTTTCTACTCGTAGCTCTATACTTCAAGGTTTCTTTTTGGTATGTTGGAATACTACCTTCTTAGTGTGAGGAGGGATGTAAGGGTCTCTCTTAAATCTTTAAGTTACTGATGGGAGCTGCACATTGGGAAATACATATATGGTTTTATGTTACTGACAACTATTTGAGGTACAAAAAATATTGTGGTAATAAGCAGAACTAACCTACCAAGTGCTCTTCCTGTGTATCATGGACTGACCTTTTTGAATAGGGCCTCGGATATTGACATCTTCAACATCTTCGAAAATATTTATTAAGATGAGATTTAGTCATTTCGGCTTTGCAAATATTTCTTGTTTTATTTTTTTTATTATCTTGTTACAGTATATAATTTATCTTTAGGTTTGTATGTAATTGGATTTAATTTGTATATGCAAGCTTAATAAAATAAATAAATAAATATGTTGGCTCAAGAACCTGCGTAAATGGTTTGGGAGTTGTTTCGAACTGCTGTCAAAAAAGTTAATATTTTCATGAGAGCGGCCAAAATTCGATTCGAGACGCCACCTTAAGAGGGTATTCTACTCTAGAGGCGTGAATTTCGGGCGTTTTTTCAGACTAAATAAAAAAAAATATATATTTTTACCATACATTTGTTTATTGATGATTTGAGAATGTACAAAAAAAAATTTGAAAAAAAAAATTGAAAATTCAAGTTATCAGCTGTTATATCTTGTAAAAAAAAAGGGTCGACATGATTGGAAACCTTTCGTAAATCTGAAACAAAAATTATACACAGTTTCTTAATAAGAAATAATTTCGTTATAGTTGGTACCAAAGAAAAAAAAATCGAAAAATGGAACCTGCCGGAATTTTTTTTTACCCTTTTTTTCATTTTTTTAAAAATAGTAAAAGAAATAGTTTTGAATTTTCCAAGGTAGGAACGATATAAACACATTTATCAAAGTTTCGTACCAAATTTGAAGACAATCGGTAGGACAGAACTTGAGATTTTATGTCGACCAGGTCGAAAAAAGTAGTTTCGAGCAAAACGCGTTTTAAGTTTTGAGATTATTTCCAGAGATTATTCCGGTGCGGGGTAATTGCTGCCTCATTTATAGCTATAACTTCGTAAATATTGAGAATTTTAAATTTCCTTTTGAGAACACATTCTAAACTTGAAGAATATGCAAAAAAAAACGATTTTTCCAAATTTCTAGAATAACCCCCCCCCCCCCTATTAAGATCAACATATCCTTAAATTTATAAATAAAATATTTTTTAAACAACGTCAAAATAATACTATTACGATCACAATATAATATTCCACCGTTGTACGATTTCTGCGAAGGATTAAATCACCACGTTTTCTAAGAAGGACCTCCTGAATATTTGCGCCAAGGATCACGGCAAGAGACGTGATTCTCTTACTAAGGCCGCACTTTGGAAGGACTCCGCGTCTTATACTCGGGTTATATCATTTTAATAAGGTTATGTGTTTGTAAAACGACAAACAGGTGATTTTGACGCAGGGACCTTTTTCATTAAAGAAACCTGTAGGTTGCCTTTTTTTATTCGAAATATATTTACGGTTATTGTATTTTTTTGTCCTTCAATGATAGGAATTTTTCCTTAATGGCTAAATCAAACGTGTTTAAAATACTTTTTCAGGTCTAATGTTTGCCGGTATCTGTCACATTTTATAAGCAATATCAATTATTTTATTTGTTCATAATTTTAACAATACTATTATTATACATCAGCTGTCTTACTAGGACAAATGCGTGTTCTGAGAGAGCCGGATTACAAAAATTGTTTTTCGCATACAATGAAACATAATTTATGCAATGTAGTTTGCAGCTGTTCATGAAGTTTGGCATATTTCACTGGTGACTGGGTCTTAAAAATATCTCCGCATTTACATATGTTTAGAAAACATATTTGGTAAGAAAACCGCAGAAAACTTAACAAGGGAAGACGAACTATAAACTTTGTAGATACTCCGATTTGTGATAGTTACGCATTCATTAGGCTTTAGGTGTATTGTAATTTTCATATATTATCATAAATTTTGATAAAACCTGCGAAAAAGGTTGTCTTCAAGTGCTTTCTAAAGCTGCACACGCCACCCATACCTCAAACATTTTGAGGCAGATAAAAACCAATTAAATAGAAATATAATAAATTAATTAAATATTACGTAATCTAATAATAATATGACTTGCAATAAAAAAATAAACACGTTAACATTAAGAAAAATAAACCCCTAAAATAATAGATTAAAATAGTCAATATAAAGGAATATTGTGCATAACTTCACGCAATATCAAAATAGCCAAAATAGTCAATATAAAGGAATATTGTGCACAACTTCACGGAATACCAAAATAGCCAAAAAGGGTTTACACATATTTTTCGATTTTGTGAATATAGAAGTTTCAGTTATTACATAAAACCCATTTATTCCAGACATTGACCATTTTTCAAAGTTTTCCCTTACCGACTATATATATTCTGATTGTTTATCATATTTGTTTACGAGTAAATAAATATCTCGATTTTTAATAATAATTTTTTTTAAACTTTTAACCGTTCTATCTAAAAGTAAAGTTTGGCTGATTTAATTTGTTATATCGACATGCAAGTAATAAAATCCATCCAATTGAACACTTAATGAAGTCATGAGATCTCTTTACAATTTATAGGTTTGCAGTATATTAGAGTGCGGCTCAATCATTTGGAATCCGAGAAGTAGACATTAGAAAAGGGTTACGCATATGTTTTTACATATACAAATTGGTAACAAGAAAATAGCAAACGTCTTGTTGATTCAGACATTGTTTTATGTAAAATATAATTATTTACACCATCGTGAATTAAGATTGTTTTCGGTGCCGTTTTCCCGAAGTCAGCTCAAAAGTATCACCACTTGCACACGGAATTACCTTGTTGAATGAATTTTCTGATATCAATATCTTCGTACATCTCAGTAGATAAATTGAGGATTAAACTTCTTTATAAACTTTGCGGGTATAACTGAGTTACTTTTTATATCACATGTTCCTGCTGTCATTGTGTAATATTTAGACTAAATTATGCAATTATTTTTTGTCTTGTTATTTGATGTAATTGGGTTAAACCTGTATCAAATGTAAAATAAAATAAATTAAATGGGATACATGGAAATACGTATTGTGCAGGAAAGCCGATTGAAAAATTGAGTAATGATATTCTACCAAGTATTGGGCGACGCCTTCAATAAATGAATGCAACAAATTGTTCGAGTCAAAACATGCAAGAAGAAACAAAAATGATTACATTCTGCGTGTATACCCTTAGTATAATAGCGATAATAGTACAGTTCCAACGCACGCACCTTCAACATGTCATTTCATCCAAGGTGGTTCTACTAAAGGTATGGCGTTTCAATGTTTTCGAACGATTATTTTCTTGTGTAGCAGGGGCATACTCCCCTCTGCGTCAAACGAAATCGAAAGAAACCGAGGGGTAGAAGCAGGAACCACGGTCCAAAGAGCACCCTAAGTGACAGTTTCCTACCGAGCCATCGCTGCTACCCTTAGACGCCACGCCATCGCGTCCTGCCATTGTCTCACTTCTTGGTCTTCCTTTGAATACTAATTTGTCGCTAGGAATTAAGCGGGATAGAATGGGCCGACGTAGATAAAGGATACATTCATTTATCGTTATCTAGACAGGAACAGATTTTAAGGGTAATATAAATAATTTTGTTACTTATAAAAAAATACACAGGTACCGCGGTCAAAGTGAAGAAAGAAGAAACGTTAACACCTTACTTCAAAAAACGATAATAAACTAGAAGTGAGGAACTTTTGGATACCTCTACGTAGCCATGTGAGCGAATGTGGCAAGGAGCTGTTGAATATGACATTGATGTGGTTGTTGACATTATGATGCAGTTGGAATTGTGGGTTGGGATTAAATTGTGTGTAAGAATGTGAAAGCAAAGTGTGAATATTTCAGCTAAGTATTTTAGTATTTACACGTTACATGAAAACCATCACGCCATTATTCTAACGGAGTAGGAAGAGAAGACAGAGCGCCAGACTTTCCTATCTCAAAATACATCAATAGCATTTTTTCTACATTTCATTCAACTTATACAATTTCTCTGATTTAAGTTTCCTTCTTTCAGAATATCATTCGCTTGGTCCAACCATACATTCCTTGGTATTCCTCTCTCACGCCTTCTAATCACATTTGCACTGTATATTTGTTTTGTTAGTCTTCTTCGTTCACATTTCATGTTTCACTTCCATACATCAAAGTTGGCACGAAAATAATAATAATAAAAGGACAATTTATAAATCATTTAGAGAGCAAACTCTCCTCAAGGGCGCTTTTACACAAAATTTGATTCCACCGTTATTGTCAGATTAAAGATATCACAAAATAAATATATACACATAAGTTGAGTGTAAGGATAAGAAGGTAGTATGCTATTAGATTAGGAACATCTACGCTTCTGTATATATCAGAAAAACATATTTGGTAAGAAAATCGCAGAAAACTTACCAACGGAAGACGAATACTGTTGTGGGCGATATTTTTAGTATTTAGGACAAATATAAGAAAATTGTGATTAAAAAATGAGACGAGATGAGAAGCGGTTCTCGAAATTCATAAAATGGAGGGTTTGACGTAATGTGTATTCCGACAGGGAGATGACGTGATGGTCATCACGTATGTACACATATGTACGAAATATTGTTATGTATTTATACTCTAAGGTTCGCTTTTCCATTAAAACGATGTAAATTTTAAATAAAGTACTGTGGAAAGTAAATTATAAATAAAACACTGTGGATAGTAAATTTCAAATAAATCACAGTGGATAGTAAATTTTAAAGTACTGTGGATAGTAAATTTTAAACAAAGTACTGTGGATAGTAAAAATAATAATATTTTTATTATTCATAGTAACATTATTCGTTAATTTTAGATTAAAATTGAGATTCATAGAGTGATAATAACAATGAAAATGATTCAATGTTGATTATTATTTTATAGTATATCACTTAAAAATACTGCGAAAATGAATTCGGTTTAAGAGTTATATTCGGAAGTTATTGGTACATCAGAATAATGAACAGTCGTTTGCTTCATCCGAGTCCATTCATATATCCACATGTAAAAAGCATTATACGAGAAAAAAATAGTTTCAAAAACGTGCTTTGAAAAAAAAAACAATAATAAAGAATACAGTAAAGCGCCGATTATCCGTGCCGACACTCGAGCCCGGATAATTCAAGAACACGGTTAATCCAAATTATTTTTTTGAGTTAAATATTTTAAGGATTGAAATGCTAGATAAAGCCACCCAAATTGATACACGAACAACTTTCTCAATGTTTGACAGATACAACCACTAAACCCCGGTACCATACCGCGGCAATCACATTGGTAAGCGTCGTATCCACACATTTAAGTGTGAGTCTGGACGCGGAAAAACACCGCCAACTTAGTCAACTGCATTAGTCAATTGGTATAAGGTAAACCATAGATTTTATAAGTTTAGGTCCTTGTTTTGTAATTTTCAAAACGTGGACGTTTGTAAAAAAATTCGAAGGAAACATTTTTTCGAGATTACTAAAAAAAAGGTAAGTACTACATATAACTACGGTTAATTCAGCTCACGAATAATTGAGCCCCAGATAATCAGCGCTCTATTATATTTTGCGGTAAATTCCTCGACTGGAAAGGGCAATTAAAATTAAAATATATTTCTGCAAGCGGGATTCGAACGCATGACCTTCTTTCCGCAAAGCTATACTTAATTAAATGTAGAAAAAAAAACAAATGATTTTCATTATATTAACGAATTTTAATGTCGCTGCATCGACAAACGTATGCAAAAGCCGTTCACATAGCGCAAAAGTTCCTCTTGATATATTTGCAAAGTATACAATATAACTTGAATTGAAATTACAAAAAAATCACATTTCGGAAAGGGGTACAGTTCGCGCGATGTTCGTGTGAATGCGTCTCGAAAATTTCAATGAGCATTATTATTTTATTAAAAAGAAGAGAAACATACAATATAATATTTTTCATTGAAAAAATCAATAAGTTTTCACTCATTTTGATGTATTGTAGTCGGGCAACATTCCATTGGGGTCACTTTGCACCCCGTTCTGGAACCTGATTCCATTTTCGTAGTTAAGGGTACTAAATTTAAAAGTAACAAGTATTTTAAACAAGCTTTGGGTCATATTGACTTATAAAAAAATATATAAATCGTTATACTCGTAGAAGCCATTCGCTCTCTAGCCAAAACAACGATTAGTGCTAAGCTTGACAAATTTAATACAATACATTCAAACCATCACGCTATTTCCCTCTCGGAGTAGGTAGAGAGGACAGAGCGCCAGACTTTTCTATGTCGACACACATCCTTAGCCTCCTCTACATCCATATACCTTGTCACATAACTTCTACGATTTCTTATTTCAAAGTATTATTCACTTGATCCGACCATACTTTCCATGGTCTTCCTCTCACATGCATTCCACTCATATTTGCACTATATCATATATCTCTTTTGTTAGTTTTTCTTCATTTATTCGTTCCACATGTCCAAACTATCTCCGCGTGCTCTTGTACGTCGTACTCAAAAACACATCAGCCTTAAGTTCACATTCATCTCTAAACACTTCATTCCGTATTCTGTCATACATTGCCACTCCATGTATTCGTCAAAAAGCGCACATTTCTACAACATTTATTTGGCTAATCTCAGTCTTTTTTTCAGGCCAATTAAATTTAATACATACATATCATCACGCGGTGTCCCTTGCGGGGTTGGCAGAGAGAACCTATCTCAAACTTTTCTATCAAGACACACAACTTAAATCAATTAAGTAAATTTGATAAATATATTATGGTTGATTTGTAATCATGTACATATATGAATGAGCGCAATTTACGGACAAAAATGCACGTAAACGTGTAACAATGCCTAATGACCAGAAAATACTGCGTGGGAAAATAGACGAAGAACCCTCGCCCCTAAAACAGGTTACCTTCAGCTTAACAACTTAAAACCCAACATGGCGGGCCAGAAAGCAATTGAAAGAGCAAAAAAAATATCTCACGCATAGACGTAACGCTGATAAATAGATCTTTACCTTCATCTTTTATACTTATTGACCCAAATGTTTATAATGGAGCGAGTAAAAAAATGGATTTCCCTTTCAGATCTTTTGTAAAAATGCAAATAGGGTCATTGAATCTTGTGCGGTATAATATATGGTGTATATTATAAGCTAAATATGCAATCATGGAAATGTAAGTATAGTATATAAATATTTGAACTCATAATAAGTGCCTATCTGGTACCTTGGACATTTATTTCTCCGGAAATGAGATTTCTCTTAAAAAGAATTCAATAATAAATAAAACGGCAGAATTCGGAATCATGTTATAAGGGATGTGTGTAAACTTAAGGCTGTTGTGTTAAGTAAAATTAAAAATAGCAAGCTGAGATAGTTTGGCCATGAGAATCGAATGAAAAAAAAAGGCTAATAAGACATATATATATAGCGCAAATGTGAGTGGGGCGCGTGTGAGAAGAAAACCAGATAAAGTATGGTTCTTCAAGTGAATGATATTTTTATTAGCAATATTAAACCACTCAGTATTGCAGTTTTTTTTCTGTACTATATATAATAAATAAATAAATATAGGTTTATTGATAGCAACTTAGTATGCATTATTTGTTTAAATACACTTCAAAAACACATAAATTGCAGATAATACATTAAAGACAGAAGCTATCAAAAGGTCTGGGCTCATCTAATAACATTCCCTCGGCCAAGATACAAACCACCAATATAGGGCGAGCCCAGCCACGGGCACACCAGATGTTTTTTAGCCGACACCCAAGGGTCAATTCCCACCTTTTACTCTGTTTCGTTTATTTCTTAAGTCAAACTTTCCATATGAAAGGGTGCACCGCAATCCGCCAAAGGGAGAGAGATAAAGTGTTATTTATAAATAAACTTTTTAACAAGTGGCGGTGAGTGGTCGAGGAAGCGACAATTCATTTTAATACAAGATGGCATCCTGGAGGGCAATTGTTCACAATTATTTAATTGGTTCACTCCAGTCCCCATGTGGGGTCAGTGGACATTGACAAGGAAGGGACTACCGCAAAATATGTTTTTTTTCCTCCAAGATAAAAAAAATCAGTTGCTGTCAAACGGTAACACCGATTTTTTTAAATTTTTCAATAATAAAGCTGTCTAGTGTAACGCCAGGAATAATAGCCAATCGGTCCGAAGATGAACCGACGTAAAGCTGAGAGGAGTTGCCTATGGAAATAATTGACTCGATTATCATCGCAGCATCTAACACAGAATGTGATCTGCGGATTGATCTAGATATACAATAACAAAAAATAAAATAAATATTAAGAATTATGAATACATAATTCTTATTGTTCTGTATTTTTTTATAGACGCAGTCCAGTAATTATTTTCGGACCAACATTAGTCCGGGAACAATAGTTTGAGAAGCATTGTTATATAGTATTATATACAACAAAGACATTTTTAACACGTGAATGAAATAAAAATTGGCCATTATTTTTATGAAAATGAAAAAAGACATCAAGACGGAAATATCAAGGAAGCATCTTCAAATCAACAAAAATATAAATCAAAATCGACTATTTGTGCCAAGAATCAATCAATTCAAGTTGTGTGTCTTTGTCTTGTAGGACATTTTATTACATATAATGTTTTCAAATATAAAAAAATGCGTTTGTCTAACAAATTCTTTTTTTTTAAAAAGTTGTAGAATAATCAAGACAGATACTACGATTATCCTGGCAAAATCTAAACTATTGTTTTTGTAAAATTCGTCTGAATCATTATCAAGCAATATTTTCAAATTTATAATTTGAATGTTGAAAACGGGTGTTTCGTTATGACACGAATCTTAGATTAGCAATTTTGAAAACTGGTGTTTCGTGATGACACGAATCTTAGATAAGCAATGAATGAAAACGGGTGTTTCGTGATGACACGAATCTTAGATTAGCAATGAATTAAAACGGGTGTTTCGCGATGACATGAATCTTAGATTAGCAATGAATGAAAACGGGTGTTTCGTGATGACACGAATCTTAGATTAGCAAAATGAAAACTGGTGTTTCGTGATGACACGAATCTTAGATTAGCAATGAATGAAAACGGGTGTTTCGTGATGACACGAATCTTAGATTAGCAATGAATGAAAAAAAAGTATGTATATATATCATACTTTATGCAAAAAATAACTAACCCACAAAACATAGTTTTAATTATCAAACTAATAAAATATGTATTTCGTAGTTGAATTCAGTCTAAAAGTTGTTTCACACAAGTCCATACAAAGCCGGCTGGACAATCTTCTTAAAAAAAGTTAAAATGTTCTATATTTCAGGTAAAATGTGGCTTAAGGGTTTAACGCATAATAAAGTTGATACATTTGTCGTAATCATGCAAAAAAGACCCAACCTATAAAACAAATTTATTTGTTGTTTTAAAGTATAGAATCAATTATTACATATAATGTCTTTGATTATATGTGTATATGAATACTGCACACATACACCACTACTCAATGTGTTACATATCAGGAAATCTACAAAGATTTCATTATAATTAGTCTTCACTTGGGAAATTTTCTGGGTTTTTTACGCTAAATATAAGGGGAAGTACCCTTTTCAATGGTCACAGTCAACACCTTCCGATCCTTACATTCAACTTTTTTTTAAATATTCTACCTGTCAATAAGAATGGGTTCGAATTCCGAGAGCGCCCTTTAGAGTTTGCTCTCTAAAATGCGCTATACTCATATAAATTGTCATTTTATCATTATTAATATACCACACTCACACATGTGAGAAAATATAAAGTCAGTAGAATTTGTGTTTCGCAGTTTAATTTCCCTGTAAAAATATTCAACATTTACCCATACAGAGAGATTCCACGATATATACTCGTAGATTAAATCTTAATATATAATAAAAATGTGGGTTACGTCCTTTTTGCATAATACGTCCATATATATGTACATACCTCCGTCTTTATATGATTTATAACATATTAAGGGTCTACCCTGCACCTTTAAGAACTGGCCGGGAATCCAGGGTCTAGCTTTAGCTAGCCAATTATATTCATTACATCAGATCGCTATCATTTAAAAACGGGAAGATTGTTTAAATTATAACACGAAAATAATTTCTATTGAGGGTCACAATTCAAAAATACCTTAGGGACCTAAGGGGTGATTACTAAATGGAGCTTAAAAATAAATAAATGGAAGTGGATGTGAAACGTGGACGTGGAAGAATACTGAAAGGAGTCGAATAAACACTGTAGAAAAACGTGCACTAAGCAGAATACATGGGGTGACAATGTATGGCATACTAAGGAATGAAGTGATTAAAGATGAATGTGAACTTAAAGCTGACGTTTTCAGTAAGATGAAAAACACTTTAGAGGTGGTTTGGGTATGAAGAACGAATGCATGAAAACTAATAAAATAAATAAACAGGGCAAATGCGAGTGAAAAGCGTGGTAGAGAAAGACCAAGGAATGTATGGCTGGATCAAGTGAATGACATTTTGAAAGAAGGAAATGTAAAAGATCAGAGAAATCGTACGAGGTACATGAAGTGCATTGATGTATAATAGGTGAAATACGTGTATCACGATAGGAAAGTCTGGCATTCTTTCCTCTCTGCCTACACCAAAAAAAAAATAGCGTGTTGGTATCTTTTTATTATTAATGAAATATGCTTAAAGATTGAATGTGTCGAGGAGCACTATGAATTAAAATTGAGTTGTTTCAGACTGCAGAAAACAAATTAAGGATTTCCATGATGATGGCCAATCTTTGATAGGCGATGGACCTTCCGAAGGTGAAGTTTTTTGGTAAGTTAATTCTATATCGTAAATGAAACAAAAAAACGTGTCTTGTGGGTTAAATCTTCAATACGAGTACCTACATATGCAAATTTCTTGTGGACCCGTGCAGCATGAGCATAATGGAGAGATTAAAGTAGAGATGAAATATTTTATGGGTATGAGAGTAGACGATGGATCCATCAGATATAAGAATTAATTAAAACCGCATATGGAATAATTCCATGCCATGGATTGGAAGGGTGAAGAAAACGAAGATTTCTACACTTGAATAAAAGTCGACTGGCTCATGTCATTATCTCAAATTCGATGCGTTTTCTGAGAAGACCTACAGGAGAGCAGATTAATTGCACTTCACTGAGTATGGGTTGCACGTTGCACACGAAGATATCCTTTCTATACAGGGATCATAAACAGGCAATTTTGCAGCGTAGCATTTTATAATAATGCGAAATATTTAAAACTATTCGGATATACTTTTATTTTTTTATTATTTTTATTAAACAAAGTAAATTATTGTACAAACATTTGTCAAGGCTATACCTATACACAAATTTATTACTTAACTAATCTTAATTATATGTTATAATTTATGAACTTACTTAATCTTATTTTCCTAAATATCATTTTATTTTATTTATTCAATCTTAATATATGAGATCTTAGAAATAATTAACACCTACATACTACTTATAACTAAATAACAATTCTTACACTAATTATTTAGCAAAAACAAGTCCACTCGTTCAGGCTACTTGTATTCCATCACATTCACTCAGACCTTGGTCGTCCCAGCTAATTCTGTAGATGGACTAGTCAGGCAACATATAATACTTCGGGAGCTTGTGATTAACGGAAGGGTAGGTCGGATTTACTCTCGTAAGCCCCCAGGGCAGCGACTAAGGGAATGCTGTGATTTTGTTGGCTTTTATAGAACTTCACGGTCCAAGCGACGATGTGGTGTTGTAGGGTTTCTTCTCGCTGTTCGGCGTGAAGTCGGGTAAGGTTTGTTCTGGGATGGGTGTTAAAAGATATCTTTAATGCCTTGTTCTGCACTCTCTGGAGTTTCAGGTGATCCATGTTGCTCACACTACCCCAAACGGGTGCAGCATAGGTCAAGATAGGACGAATAAGGGTTTTATAGAGGAGGAGCTTATTTTTGGGTGAAAAGAAGCTGCTTCGACGAAATATCGAATTCGGATATACGGTACGGTTTAGTTTCACTAGTAAGTTCGATTAAACAATCACTAAAACAAGGCATTGATTGGAATCGATTGTATGAAGACTTATTTAGATTTAATATTTTAAAAGAAAACACAAAAAAAATTGTAATAAGATGAATATTTAAAAAAAAATCAGAAAGGTTTTAACACAAATTTTGAGTTGGGCGCCCTTGTCAAATGTGACTTTCAAACTACGTAATAAGTTCATCGAAATAAAAATTAAAATTACGCTTTTTCATAAGATACTGCTTTAAATTTCAGTATTTTTTAACCTATAATCGGATTTTAAGTCCGCCGTCGACATTTTTCTTTTCATACTCAGATGGATCGCTACTAAAAGAGTCTGTTTAGGCAGTATCTTATTCGTCACTTCGTGACGTCGCGCTCATAAACAAATAAAGACGATTTCGATCTTTTAGTGTAGATCGCGCTGGATGAGAACTTATTTAGTCCTCCGTAATATTGGTGGTGATGGGATCGAACTGAACTTCACTCTCTTGAATCATCGTAAATCGAATGAATTATGATGTAATAATACACAACGGAAAATATTTTTAGATGAGAAGTGGTCAAATGTCATGTCAGTCAGATGATGTGAATTCTCAGAAGAGCGAAGGAGGAAAATTATTTAAGAACTTAAAAACAATTTAAATATTGGAAATCTTACAACGTTCGCCAAGGTCGAAATGTGTCTAAAACTAAGTAAGATAAATATTATAATATCTATGTAACATAAATAATACACAAATTTCTTTCCAAATATGATAATAGAATTTGATGGATGAAGGGCAGGTTTGACAGAAGTACTGCAAGGCAAATTAGATTTCAGTTGTATAAGAAAAATTAAAAAGTTAAGATAAATATGTATGATAGAATGGTTCCGAGAAACAATAATTGAACAACGGTGTAATCCCAATCCTTTGAAAACGAAGCAAAATATCTGGTAACATGAAGAACAGGTGGGAAAAAATATAATTTCTTGAATTTATATTGATGGCGCACAAAATGGGCGTGGACATCCAACCAAGGGTCCAAAATGGAATCAGGCATTAACGTCACCTCACCAACTTCTGAACTGTTAAGTCCTGCCCGAGAATACCAAGCTAAGATATACAATTCTGTCATCTTAGCCGTAATAAGAAAATTTGAAGAATGGGTCATTACATTCAAATACCAACAAAACTTACTGAACTTGAAAACCCGAATAGAACAAATATTTTACCCAGAACACTCTGCAGGAGCGTGGAACCTGAGATCTAACGAAGGAACTCTAAAATTGACGAGACTTTTACTTATTACCAGCTATACTCATATACGAGTATAATTGCGAAGGTTGGCAATAATATTGTATATCGTGTAAGCAGATCTCAGTTGACACGGTTAACATATGTCAAATATTACATATTACAAAATAATAACGTGTTTCCCACTGTTTTAGTCTTATATGTTAGTGGTTTCAGGGATTACCTTTTCCACTGTGGTGTCATCGGTATGTGTGGAGTGTTTATTTTCACTTTATGTTGTTCATTTATGTCTTCACTTTATGTTGTTCATGTGTGTTCCCTCCATCCCAGATACACTGTTGAATTCAGCCAGAGACGATATTGGCGAACATATCCAAAGGGATTAATTGACATGTCCTGTCCGACCTGGTAGGTATCGTCAGGTTCCGGTTTCCTCCCGATCACCCCGCCCCGCCCCACATCCCCCTGGCTCTCAGGAACAACATACCGTCAACCGCGCAAGAAGACAGAGAAGAAGGCAGAGCATGGCGAATAGGAAGATGTACACAGTGTTTGATGGGTATTTAAAATACATAAAATGAGAGTTGTGTAAAAATAATATAATTGAATAATGAAACCGATTAACTAAAATCGTTTGTGGGAAATAAAATCATTTACGTTTTTTAATAACAACATTACGACATAAAGTTATGCAAAGATTTAAATTTAAAATATATATATCGAAGCGAAGCCAAGGCATTGAAAGGGAGTGATAGAAGCAGAATATTCTTGCATCGGATACAGGATAACTGTTTGTTCGAGACCGATGTTATATTAAGAAAGGAATTTCGAGATTATACGGTCACATTAAGAAAAGCAGTCGCGAAAGACATAAGAAATAAATATAGAGATATACGTCCGGAAAACATAAGAAATAAATACTCGTATATGTCCTATGCCTTTGGATGTGTGTGTGATTTCAGGATACATATTTGCATGCTTTTTTTTCATCGGTGAACCTATTATTATATTAACTGAATTTATTGTAAAGGTATTAATTAACTGCTTTTTTATTATAATTTATTATTAATTTACATGTACAACGGTGTGGGCTCAATAGCACCTTGCGGCCGAGCTCCCCCTCTATTGGTAGGGGTGTATCTCGACTGTATGGATTTTATGAGATGAGACCAGACCTTTGGATAGCTTCTCTATTGAATGTATTTTCTTTTCCATTATCTTGAAATACCCATATATGCAGTTTTTGGATGTATGAACATATTATATTACTACAATATAATTAACCTTTATTCATTAATTTATAAAGAAATAGGAGGCGAGGAAGAGGTACACTGAGAAAAAAGTGAAAGGAGACAGCTGCAGAAATGTTAGTTTAGGAAAATGTAAGAAGTATGAGAAACAGGAGAGCATGATGATGAAGTGTATGGAGCGAGAGTTGTGTGCATGGTTTGAAAGGCATGAATATTGCTTACCCTAAAAGGGCCATGTCGTGACGGTATAGTAATTAGAAATGTAATTTATACAGGGCCGTTTAGACTCTCATTATTATTGAGATTAAAATTATTACGAAAAACAAGTAGACTGTTAGGATAGAAAGGTGGTGGCTGCGGTCATTGTATTAGAATCGTGTTCGCATCTGCATATGCTTAGAAAAACATATTTGATATAAGACCCCCCCCCCCGTAGAAAATTTACAAAAGGAAGACGAACTGCAGAGAAATCTTCAAAGATCTTTCGATGTATAATATTAACATATTCGGATTCAAGTGGAGTGTAGTGTAATGTGTAATCATAAATTTTAATAAAACCTCCCAAAAAGAGCTGTCTTCAAGTACTTCCTAAAGCTGGACACGTCGCCCATGTCTATAATATTTTGATGCAAATAAAGATAGGCCCAATTTAATTGTTATTAGATAAAACCAATGTCAACAAAAAATATAGAACATCAATTCATTAAATATTACGCAATAACAATACGAATGTTGCAATGACAAAATAAACACGTTAAAATTACAAAAAATACACTGCTATCGATTAAAACTCAAGAAATATACTTAATGTAAGAGACTATAGACTATAAATATAATATATTGTAAGTATGGTATTTTTACGGTTTTACAGAATGTGTCATACAACACGGTTTCTGTATCAATTGGACATGATGGACGTGGTAGAAAGTTGTCCCAGTAACTTGTCTTGTGAGGCGAATTGAACTATAAGAGGAAGGTTAATGATGGACACGTACAATATTGCGAAAACTGTGCGAACATTGCTTTCACTTTTTTTTTGTCTACAAAATGTTGTCCATCCACTTGTAGCGAGCAAAAGTCGAGCTACATGAGAGCAAAATTGAGTTGATTTCTCGTTCTTCGGATAAAGTAATTTTTAAATCCACTTTATGCGCGGATTTCTCTTGTTACGCAAAGAAGGGAGTTAGTTGGTTAGAAGAGATTACCACACGGCAAAAAGCCCACCAGGTTTATTAATTTACTCATTACTTCATTGTAAAAACAATCTGGCGGGTCTACTGCCAGGTGGCAATCTCGCCCGACCAACCACGCAAAAGTAAATAAAGTAAGTTAAATGATCGCAAAAAATATTCAAATAATTATTCATCTTTATGAAATTTATGAACATAGTAGAAGTTAAAGTGAGATATCACAAATCCAAGGAAAAAAGGTATAGTGGAGAGGGAAGAAAAATCAGGAATGAAACACGTTACAAAACTGAATGTTATCTTTAAGTAATACTGACAAGTACAAGAAACTGCTTTATATGGAAAAAAAAATGATTGTACAGGATGGCCCAATATAGTACAAAGTAAAATTTTGAAAAATTCATTTAAAAAAACATACGTTTGTTGTAATCAATTTTAATTACTCCAAACATGTAACAAAACATTGGGAATTAATTTTTTTTAAATAAAGTTGTTGCGATGACAGCCACCGTGTTGACGACATTCGTCTATGTTTCGAAAAATTTGAAGCACACGCCTGCATGTTTCCTCTTTAGCGTGGAACCAGTCTCTTCAAATCTTTTAGCCCATTGGTTAATTAAGTTGGGGCTCGGACACTATATAACTCTGTATTATTGATACTGAATTCTAAATAAACGTCCATCAGTTACGTATGAACCATTGATTTCGTTAAATATACGGACGCAAAACGCGCGCTGTCGACTTGTGAAGTGACTAATGCCGACTAAAATTACCAGAACCGATCGAACGAATGACGCCTTTAACGTCCTTCCCCCTCAAAGAAAACAAAAGCGCATTTTATTCTGGTTCACTCTATAATTAATTAAATTGATGCTCGGACACTGTCTAACAATGTGTAATTGGTACTAAATTCGAAATAATTATGACAACAGTAAATGTATGAATCATTGTTTTAGTAAAACGTACGGATGCAAAATTCATGCTGTTACATCGTTAAGTGGCTCACGCCGATCATAGCGCTTCTTGCATTTTTTCACCTCTATGCGTTCTTGAGTAATACTACCTTGATCAAAAAGTTTTAGGACTTTCTTCATAAAATCGAAAATACAAGTTTATTCACCAAAATCGATATGGCCCCCTTCAAAGTACTCCCCATCGACTGCAACGCACTTACGCCAGCTTTTGATCCAATCCTCGAAACACCGCTGGTAATCAATTTTCGGTATGTCCATCAGAGCCGTCTTAGATTTTTTCATGACATCCTCTCGGGTGCTGTAACGCGTTCCGCGAAGCGGTTTTTCAAGTCGGTTGAACAGGAAAAAGTCGCAGGGAGTCAGATCACGTGAATTCGAAGGCTGCTGGATAGTATTCGTGTTGTTTTTGGTCAAAAACTCATGGAAATCATGTCTTTCGCGATTTCAACGCGGTCCTTTTTTGCATGAAATTGAGGTCTTTCGGCACCAGTTTTGCAGCGACACGTCTGAGGCCCAAATCACAAACCAAAATGTCTTCAGCGGATCCATAAGCGATGTTCAAGTCCTCTGCCAGCTCTCTGATGGTCAATTTGCGGTTTTCGACCAACATTTCTTTGATTTTATCGATGTTTTTATCGGTTTTCGACTGCCACTGCGTTCGTCATCCTCGACCGACTCACGACCACTTCTGAAGCGTTCGTGCCACCGAAAACACTTCTCCAACATTTCCGAGGTCTGCGGAGCGTTAAATCCGTTTTTCACACAAAATTTAATGCAAACTCGTTGATGCACAGTTGATGCAATTTTCAAACTTGTAAAAAATCGAAAACACGCACAAAGGTAGATGTACTCGGTACAGCGTAACTTTTACAAATGTCAAGATATGACGCTGAAATTTAGAGGGAAGTGTCAATGATAGATGTGGTAACCAAACAAAAAAAGAAAAAGAATTCCAATCGGGTGACTGACAGCGCCACACGGTGGCCGGTTCTAAAACTTTTTGATCAAGGTAGTATATGAAAAAAGTGCAATTTATTCAGGGTTACATTGTAAAAGCCTAGGCCATTTCAATACTAATCTTTCAATAATCCAGAATTGTGCGCCCTAGATAGAACTGTGCATTCTACAAACCAAGTCCTCTTAGATGCCAGGCATCGGCTCTTTGAACACTGCAGCAAGTGTCGCATTAACTTCTCACCGTAGATACATTGCGGCACGTCAACATTCCCCATCTTGACATGTTGTCTTTGGTTCTCCCGATTCTTGAGCCTGCTTAGAGATTTCCAGGTTCTTTAAGGCAGTTTAATATTACATACTTTGGATTTTGGACAGTGGATTTACATTTTCTTTCAATTTATATAAGAATTTTGTTCATTTATAGTATGCCTTTTTGAAAATTTTGTATTAAAACTATTATACCTTGATTATTAAATTTTGTATTGAAATTATTATACCTTGATTATTTTTGTATTAAAATTATTATACCTTGATTATTTTTTGAAAATTTTGTATTAAAATTATTATACCTTGAGTATTAAAATTATTAGAATTTTGTTCATTTATAGCATGCCTTTTTTGAAAATTTTGTATTAAAATTATTATACCTTGTTGTATAAGTAGGATCGAAAAATTTTGTAACAGTTTAGCAGATTATTTGTTATAAAACTTATAATAATAAATCATTAAAAAAAGTTCAGACCTAGGTGGAAAAACCACCTACTGAGGTCCAACTATCAATTTTCTAGTTTATCGGGAATTACTTAAGCTATGGCCGTAGCCACTATCTTCCTATCTTTACACTCAACTTATATATATTTATTTTGTAAAACTTTTAATCTGTCAATAATAATATGTTCAAATCCTGAATTATAGTGCCTTTGAGGAGAGTTTGCTGTCTAAACGGCGCTATATAAATTAGCATTTTATTATAATTTGTATCCCTGAGAATGTTTGTGAGCTCCTTTTTTCCATATTCATCGACCCAATAACATCGTCTCTTAAATGTTCTTATCATCTGTATGCGGATGACCTGCAGACACATACTCATTTTGATCCAAATTTCATTCACGCGGCTTTGAACATTTTAAATGCGGACCTTTATTTATTTATTTATTTAACACTTTTATTGCAATGCAATCTGGCGGGCTTATTGCCAGGCGGCAATCTCTTCCAACCAACCAGACAAAAGTAAATGAAGCAAGTTACGTGGTCGCATAAATCATTCAAATGACTATCCATCCCCACGAAATCCATAAACATATATGTGAGAACATGCCCACAAACCCCACAAAGACGGACAATCGATCTCGGAGTGGACTAGGGAGCATGGCTTACTCATAAATCCTAAGAAGTCTCAAGCGATTCTCATTGGCAGCCCTCAGCTTCTCGGTAAATTTAACACTGGCTTACTTTCTCCAATATTACTTGATGGCTGTATCATATCATTACATAAAACTGTTAAAAACCTAGGAGTGTTAATAGATAACACCTTCTCATGGCGAGATCAAATAAATGAGGTAAGCCGAAGGACCTTCTTCAGCCTTCATTCCCTTAAAGTGTTGCAAAGATTCCTACCAACTAAAACCAAAATTTTACTCGTACAATCTCTGCTCTTTCCGATTCTGGACTATGCGGACGTATGTTACTTGGATGTTACAGAGAAACAGCTGGACAATTACAGCGTCTTCAAAATGTGTGTCTAAGATTCATTTTCAACCTACGTAAGTACGATCATATAACTTCATACCAAAATGCATTTCACTGGTTGAATGTTAGAAATAGACGCCAAATTCACATATTGTCTCTAGTGTATAATATTCTTAACTGTCCCGCCGCCCCCTCTTATCTCGCCGAAAAATTTCAGCGTCTTTTCAATCATGGATTAACGCTACGATCAAACAGAGATTGTTTATTGGCCTTTCCAGTTCACCGCTCCTCTTTCTTTACGTCGTCCTTTACTGTCCATGCAGTGAGACTCTGGAATCAGTTACAAACCAATATAAGAATCGCTCCGTCCTTGGCATGCTTTAAGAAACGACTGAAAAAACTCTTAATTTCTAGTCAGTAAAATAACGTGTTTCATTCCTGATTTTTCTTTTCCTTTCCTCTCCACCATCCCTTCCTTTCCTTTTGATTGATGATATCTCACTTTATATGAAAAATAATGTTCGGGTGATTGTCCGTCTTTGTGGGGCTCGTGGGCATGTGCTCACGTATATGTTTATGGATTTCGTGGGGATGGATAGTCATTTGAATGATTTATGCGACCACGTAACTTGCTTCATTTACTTTTGTCTGGTTGGTTGGAAGAGATTGTCTCCTGGCAATAAGCCCGCCAGATTGTATTTGCAATAAAAGTGTTAAATAAAATAAATAAATGTTATACGAGTATGTCAACGTCTCATTAGGATGTGTCTCTCTAAAACATTGCAGTGTAAAGTTCAAAAACATATCAGAATTCTAGTCTTTTTTTTTCAAGAATTGTTTTATCATCTAAAATGTATCATAAAAGATAATAGTTAAGTGGTCTTAACCCGGTTAACTGACCTTGGTTATCGATATATAATATTATTTCATCACTGGGTCATAGCAACACGGGCAGACAAGAATACGAATATCACCAAATCACTTCCTGCGAATCATATGTTTATTTGTTCTACATTAAAATCATTCAAAACGATGACATGCAATCTTACTTGCTAAATTAAATGTTCGATTCGGGATTTAGTTTAGTACCATTTTTTTCGTATGGTTCCTTTCAATATATTCGAATTAGTGCTTCAGACGTATTGAAGAGCATGGCGGTGTGGCAATATTGTCCCCAGTAAGCGAGCCTTCGGGTTTAGAGCCTGTGGAGTAGGCATGGAACTTGGAAACAATAGACGTGCGAGTATTGTTTCCAGGCGAATTTTTTTCACCAGACTGGCACGCCTTTTTTTGGATACCTTCGCGAATCGACCTTGAACCCTTCGGATAGAAGTCAAGAATATTACCGGTAGGTGCGGAGGTCGTCAGTTAGAACAATTATTAGCGACAACATCCATAGCCTAGTTGGTAAGACGCTTGACTTCTACTCGAGGGTTTCGAGCTCGACTTCTCGAGGGTACCAAAAAAATATACAAAAGGATTCCAGGCGTGTAAATAAGTTCGTTATGAAACAATATTTACACGTACAGTGTGGATGTGTTGCCCATTCACATCCGGTAGTGTTATTAAGACGTGCAATGACCTCCGTGGCCTAGTTGATAAGGCACCTGACTAAAACTCCAACCCGGGAGTTACGGGTTCGATTCCCGTTAGATCCTAGACTTTTTTTAAAGGATTCTGGTCTGGTTTTCATCAAAGGTGTGTTGAACATCTTTCTGGTTAGTTGAAAGATATTGGTTAATACGAATAAACCTGCCACGTTGCACTGTATAAACGAAAGTGTAATACAATACAATGACGAACAGTGAGTTAATATGTTCGAATCACCTATTGAAATACGGTGAAGGGTACCCGTCCGAAAAAAAAATCTTATCTAACGTAACACGACAAATATGTCACAATTCGTTGTATTTTGTATATCATATAGAGCGCAAAAGAGCAAATTATCTAGAATTGTCTTTAATTTGGTGACGTTACATAGTCGCAAAAATATTCAAAAGTTATTCATCTTTATGACATTTATGAACATATACATAAGAAAAGTAAAGTGAGATATCATCAATCAAAGGAAAAGGAAGGGATGGTGGAGAGGAAAGGAAAATCAGGAATAAAACACGTTATATTACCGACTAGAAAATAAGAGTTTTTTCAGTCGCTTCTTAAAGTTTGTTAATGACGAAGAGAGTCTAACATTGGTTTGTAACTGGTTCCGCAGTATTTTTTTGTGTATACGGTTATAACATGGTGTGTTTGGTGGATTTATTGCTATACTGAAATTGCTTCCAACCAACCACCTTATTTTAAATACAAATATTTTTTTAAATATTGTAATTTATTTTTATCCAACACTGTTTATTCCACTTTTTTGTGACGGTATAACCCTACCGGTTTCAAGGCTTTCACCTCATCTTCACTTTTCGAAAAGAGAAAAAATCGAAATGAGTCGAAGTTAAATTGATATTCTCTGCACAATGCACTTACACCAGGGTGAAAAGCCATGAATAAATAAAATATATTTAACTACACGTAACTATAAATTTGCTCGTACAGTATTTATTGTTTCCAATTCTTAACAATGCGGATGTATAATATATTATTCGGATATTACTGAAGACCAAATTTACAAACCTCAGCGTCAGTAAAATGTGTGTTTGTGATATATATTTAATTGTAATTTATTTTTATCAAACACTGTTTATTGCACCTTTTTTGTGACGGTATAACCCTACCGGTTTCAAGGCTTTCACCTCATCTTCAGGGGAGCACAAACAAGACTAAATGCTGTTCGAACTGGTACCGATATACACGCTTCAAAGGTTGGGGGCTGAGGGGTGAGAGAGGCATGGGACGAGTTCTCTCCCAATGTGCTCCCCTGAAGATGAGGTGAAAGCCTTGAAACCGGTAGGGTTATACCGTCACAAAAAAAGTGGAATAAACAATGTTTGATAAAAATAAATTACAATGTCTTTAAACCTCCACAACGTTAATGCCTTAACTATAAACAACATATTTTTTAAACTATGAAAGATTTTGTAAAAGAAAAGATTTATTCAAATTCAAGTTAAATAAATAGTAATCTCTGAACAATAAGGGTAGGGCTAGATGAAAGGGGTTCGTTCAAAGATAAGAGGATAAGGTAAGGTGACAAAGAAAAATTAATGAAAGGGTATTCTCAGTACTGTAATATTTTTTCACTTCCCTCTTGAACGTAATTAAAGATGGTGTTCATCTGATATTCGTATCTGCGTCGAAACAATCTCAGAGTGTTCTTCGTCATCTTACTCGACACATCAGCCTTAAGTTCACATTCATCCCTCATCACTTCATTCTGTATTTTGTCATTCATTGTCATCACACGCATTCTTCGCAGTGCACATACGAGTATTTTTACAGCACTTATTCGGCTCCTTTCAGTCTTTTCGATGCCTACATATCACTCCCATATATCATAGCTGGTACTAAAATACTCATAATTCACATCAACCGACAGGAGAATTTCAAGACAAGCAAAGCTAATGCAATTTCGGCTCCAAGATTAGAACGTGCCGGTGAAACTTGGACATGCCAAAAAAGTGATGAAAGGAAGACCAATGCGGTAGAAATGAGAGCGTTGCGATGAATGGGTGGATAAATAATGAATGAAAGAATAAGAAAAGCGTAAATTAGGAAAGAATGTGGATTGAAAAAATATACAGTGCTTTAGATGAAGAAATAAACATTGAACTGGTTCGGCTATGTAGAAAAAATAAAAAGAAGATTTATAAAAATGATCCATTCGAGAAGTATAGATGATACATGAAATTTTGGGGTGATCTAGAAAAACGTCGCACGACCAAATGAGTCTTAAAAAAATATTGAAGAGTAAAAAGCTGTCTTAATAGGATGTATGCATGCCGAGGTATGGACAAGGCCGAAGTGTGCCAGAATAAAATCAGAATAAAAGCCGGGATCTGTTGTCTCTGCCAACCCCAATAAGGACATTACGAGATAAAATATTATACCCATACATCTGAAAATACATGGTTTCAAGGAAGTAATAAAAAAATTATTGTTAAACCTCGGATAATACTACAATATCTATTTTTTAGGTTTAAAAAAGTAGGTTTTAAAACTATGATTTATGTGTATTTACAGTTAAACCGAGATTTTAATCCCGATGTTTATTAGTTGACTGCGATTCGATTGTGTTTTCTCGGCGTTTTACCTGCATCAGACCTTTTTTTAAAATTCCTTTTGTACTCATATTTTCGGACCAAGGATACAAACAATAATGAAGCTGGATAGTGGAGAAATACTTTGTTAACCCGTTTACTTTTTTGAATAACAATTTCGTCTTATTTTGAAGTCTTGCAGTGCTTTATCACCAGTGTCTTCCAATGATGATAAAATCTGCTTCAGCGTATGTTTCGAACACAATTGAACCGGGTTCTGCTTTGTATTATTTTTAACCACTAGCCTTATACCACCCATCGATAATAATAGTTCGTCTAATGCCCTTTAAACCTTTGTACATATTATAAAGGCCTGGTGATTGATGGAAAATGTCTGAGCCATTTGAGATTTGCAGACGATATCGTTCTACTCTCACAAAACCCGAATGATCTTCAGCACCAACTATAGGAATTGACAGAGGTTAGTAAAGAAGTTGGTTTAAAAATTAATGTATCAAAAAACCAAATATATGATGAACAGTTTTGCTACCCTAAAACTAATAATTGTAAATGAAAAGCCGCTGGAACTTGTCCAGGAACATGTGTATTTGGGCCAACTTATTTCCTTTGTGGGTGGCATATCGGAGGAAATAGCACGAAGGACAAAACTAGCATGCAGCTCATTTGGAAATTTGAACAACATCTTCAAAAGTAATCTCCCAATATCGTTGAAGCGAAAGATCTACAACCAGCGTATTCTCCCAGTACTTACGTATGATGGGAGATCTTCGTCCAGCAATGGGTCGACCCTAGTAGACAATGATGATGATGACGTATTATATGTATATAAAGAAAACATACTTTTTACCTGTATTGAGGAAACATAACTTAGTCTTATGTGCTCTTATATTCGCACGAGTATTATTTTTCGACATGGAATTCAACCATGAAATATATATTTTACTGCTTCGACATTTTTGCATGTATGGACGTGAGTAATTATGCAAAAAGAGTTCAACCAACATTTTCTCTGGTTTGAGATAATTGAAATATTTTAGTCTTTGTATGGACTTGTATGGAGCAAAAAACGTTAATATGAGCTGCCAATAATGTTACCCGAGATGTTGCGACAAATTAGCAAACATCCGGTCGTATAATGATGAACGATAGGAAATAATATGAAGATTGATAGGAAGTAATATGTCGTTGACAGACGACTATCTGTCAGAGGAATTGAGGTGAGATACAGGACTGATGGGGGACCAACATAATCTGCAAAATTACATGCCCAAACAAGAATTGCTCACGCACACATCACATGTATAAATATGTGGATGATTGTGATCTTGTTGCGCATTCAGAGGAATACCTCCGAGAGATCATCAGTGTAGCAGTAAAATAAATCTGTAGACAACAAAAATTGTAACAGTAAAATAAATTTTTAGACAGCAAAAATTGTAGCAGTAAAATAAATATGTAGACAACAAAAATTGAAGCAGTAAAATAAATCTGTAGACAGACAAAATTGTAATAGCAAAATAGAAATAGACAATTGTTTAAAAAGGACCCGTAAAACTGCGATAGTTCAACATCTTTATCATCGTTTCCTTTCATTTTTGTATTCAAAACAAATCAGGATGAACACGTGGCACATGTGACCCAATTTTTTTCATATCCTGCTTATTCTTCTTCATTTTTATTTACATGCTGCGTTTAAAACAGGTATTTCGATATTCAATTAGTTTTTATTTTACAATTTAGGTTTACATAAGTACTAATTATCGTACGGGTGACTTTTTAGTTGATTACACTGTTAATGATGGTTTGTGCTCGGAGTACCGGTCCGATTTTAGGACACGTTCCTCCTTTATCGGACTTACGAAACGGACGAGGGATATTTGACGGAGATTTCACAGGGGTTGGGAGGAGAAAAAAAACATGGTAGAAATAGAGAGGAAAGGATAGAATTTTACATATGTTCATGTTATAAATAACATATACATATATGTTACATATTAAAATAATTGTATTTCTATATGTCACACGCGTATACAGGGTGTCCCAAAGGGCAACGTCAAACCGGTATCGAGGAAGAGGCCAGCTTATGAGGGTTCAGAATTAAAAAAAATTTTTTGAAAAAGCCTTATACTTTTCGAGTTATAGGCATTTCTTCGAAAATTGTAAAAGTAGCTACCATGAGCCGAATGTTTGTATATTGTGACTAAAAATTGCCATATTTTATGATTTTAATGGTTGTATCGCAATCCTAGATAGACCTGCTATTAGTCGGAGTCAGATATAAAACAAAAAAAAATTTGCACCTTTGAAAAAAAAAATTGTTTTTGTCCGATCATAAAAAATAATATTTTTTATCAGCCAACTTTAACTCATCATACTGGAAAAATAATGTACTACGCTAACCTGGCAAGTTACATCAAAAGTTGGCCTGTTTAGTCAGGATTTCAAAATGGTACAATACATATCTACTTCTTCTTTAAAAATAATTTTAAAATATTAATTTCTGAAATTAAAGATCGAATTCAAAAATTTTGAGCGAGACAAACGATACGGCGGATGCACTAGTTAGAGTAATACAGCTAGTGTCGCCATTTTTGATATGTTATATCTAGTTCCTGTCAAAAATGGTGTCTTACTCTAACTCGTTCATCCGCCGTATCGTTTGTCTCGCTCAAAATTTTTGAATTCGATCTTTAATTTCAGAAATTAATGTTTTAAAATTATTTTTAAAGGAGTAGTAGATATGTATTGTACCATTTTGAAATCCTGACTAAACAGGCCAACTTTTGATGTTACTTGCCAGGTTAGCGTAGTACATTATTTTTACAGTATGATGAGTTAAAGTTGGCTGATAAAAAATATTATTTTTTATGATCGGACAAAAACAATTTTTTTTTCAAACATGCAATTTTTTTTTGTTTTATATCTGACTCCGACTAATAGCAGGTCTATCTAGGATTGCGATACAACCATTAAAATCATAAAATATGGCAATTTTTAGTCACAATATACAAACATTCGGCTCAGGGTAGCTACTTTTACAATTTTCGAAGAAATGCCTATAACTCGAAAAGTATAAGGCTTTTTCAAAAAAATTTTTTTAATTCTGAACCCTCATAAGCTGGCCTCTTCCTCGATACCGGCTTGATGTTGCCCTTTGGGACACCCTGTATATGTAGATATAGAAAAAAAGGACATAGTCAGTTGGTTACTTGAATTGATTTAGTTAACGTCAAAGTAAGTTATTAATTACAATATTTAAAATAAGAGTTTGATAAAAGTCCTAGAATAAACAGCGGGAGAGGATCACGTGGATATACTTCATTCATGTTATGGTCTCCTCGCCCTCAAAGGACATGGGGAAGAATATAAAGAAAGTTGAAACTATTTTAAATCCGTTTGTTTATTTAATTTATTTGATACAGCTTTAACCCAAGTTCATCAAATAACAAGGAAAAAAAATAGATAATAAATTCTAAATAGTACCTATAAAGACAACAGTAATAATATCATATTATTCATGCTCCCCAGTGAAGTGACTCAGTTATACTAACATAGTTTACTAAGGGGTTGAATCCTTATTTTATTCGCCGAAATGTGAGATATCGATATAAAAAAAAATTCAACAAGGTAATTCCATGTGTGAGTAGTGATGCTCTTAAGAGCTCAGTTGGTGAATACGGCACCGAAAACAATCTTAATTCACGATGGCGTAAATAATTCTCCCGTACATCAAATAAAAATATGTGAATCAACAAATGTTTCGCTATTTTTGCCATTAGCAATTTGTATACTACCTTGATCAAAAAGTTTTAGGACCGGCCACCGTGTGGCGCTGTCAGTCACCCGATTGGAATTATTTTTTTCTGTTAGGTTACCACATCTATCATTGACACTTCCCTCCAAATTTCAGCGTCATAGCTTGACATTTGTAAAAGTTACGCTGTACTGAGTATATCTACCTTTGTGGATGTTTTCGATTTTTTACAAGTTTGAAAATGGCATCAACTGTGCATCAACGAGTTAGCATTAAATTTTGTGTTAAAAACGGATTTAACGGTCCGCAGACCTTGGAAATGTTGGAGAAGTGTTTTTTGGTAGCACGAACGCTTCAGAAGTGGTCGTGAGTCGGTCGAGGATGACGAACGCAGTGGCAGTCGAAAACATCGATAAAATCAAAGAAACGTTGGCCGAAAACCGCAAATTGACCATCAGAGAGCTGGCAGAGGACTTGAACATCACTTATGGATCCGCTCAAGACATTTTGGTTAGTGATTTGGGCCTCAGACGTGTCGCTGCAAAACTGGTGCCGAAAGACCTAAATTTCATGCAAAAAAAGAACCGCGTTGAAATCGCGAAAGACATGATTTCCATGAGTTTTTGACCAAAAACAACACGACTATTATCCAGCAGCCTTTGAATTCACCTGATCTGACTCCCTGCGACTTTTTCCTGTTCTACCGACTTTAAAAACCGCTTCGCGGAACGCGTTACAGCACCCGAGAGGATGTCATGAAAAAATCGAAGACGGCTCTGATGGACATACCGAAAATTGAGTACCACCGGTGTTTCGAGGATTGGATCAAGCGCTGGCGTAAGTGCGTTGCAGTCCATGGGGAGTACTTTGAAGGGGACCTTGTATTTTCGATTTTATGAATAAAACCCTAAAACTTTTTGATCAAGGTAGTATGTATAAACATGTGCGTAAATCTTTTTTAATGCTTAAGGAGTAATATTCAAGCATACCCAATAAAAATGTGAGACACAGCCATGGGCAAAATCCATACTCTGAAATAAAAGTGTCGCAGAAATATCTACGAATATTTGCTAGTTCGACTATTAGGTGATTGTGGATAAGTCTCGGGTTTCTTCTGGGGAAAAAAGAACAATGAAAATGTTTACTTAGCTTTTATGACAACCCTCATCGTATCTTGGGTTGATTTATGACATCAGTTTGTCCTAAAATCAACCCTAAAAATAGCGCATTGGCACTCCTATCTTAATTTATATTAAAATTTGCGAATAAAATTAATTAGCAGTTAAAAACGCTATTTCTATTCTGAAGTGTAAATATTAGTCACTTTTTTAATTATTTTTAATTACAAAGCTGTGACATCTCTGCCCTCACACCTTCTTAAAAACATAGCGTTAAGGTATGCTTTTATTTATAATTTTATGACGGAACGAAGTGGTAAGGGATGAATGTGAACTTAAGGTTAATGTGTAAAGTAAGATGAAGAAGAGTTCGTTCAGATGGTTTGGGCATTTGGAATGAATTAATGAAATATTAACAAAACAGATATACAGTGCAGAGGTGAGTGGAAGGCGTGTGAGACGAAGACCAAGTAAAGTATGGTTGGACCAAATAAATGATATTTTGAAAACCATAGAAATCGTAGAAGTTGTAGAAGGTGTATGGATGTGAAAGAGGCGAAGGATGTATGAAGAGATAGGAAAGCATGGCGCTCTGTTTTCTCTGCCTATCATGACAGGGAGATTGCGTGATTTATCCCTTCCTTTTCCTTCGATTGATATCTCATTCCTACTTTTACTACGAGTATATTGTTCATAAATTTCATAAAAATGAACCATCATTTAAATATTTTTTGCCACTGTGTAACTTGCTTTATTTACTGTTGTCTGGTTTGGTTGGAAGAGATTGCCGTCTGGCAATAATCCCGACAGCCCACCAGAAAAAAAAATGTTACGTGAAACGAAGAAAAAAAAACAAAACAATCGACGCTGGATTCGTTTTTATCAAAAATCTAAATTTAATCAAGTTTTATTCATCCATATTTTTTTATTTTTCTACTAAGTATTATATGACTTATACATTAATACATTTACGTAAGTTTTACTTGTTAATTGCATTTTGTCAATAAAAAATATTTCTGCTAGAAAAATGTATATTTCTAAATTTTAGGAACCTATCCCTGTATTTCGCGTGCTATTTTTACCTGCGTTAACGATAATTTTGTTAACTTAACAATTTTAAGGAACGAGGTATTTATGTACAACCGCTTTATTTCCACTCTCACATTAATAAAAAAAAATCAAGTATTAACGAGTGTAAAAATCTTCATAATCACAAGTCATATTTTTAATAATTAAAAAATAATTGAACTGTAAATGGATGTTTAAATGTATTACTGTAAAACCGCTTTATTCACTGCACTGTCACATTAATGAAATAAATCAAGTATTAAAAAGTGTAAAAACCTTCATAATCACAAGCCGTTTTTTTTAATAATTAACTTTATTGAAATAAATCAAGTATTAAAAAGTGTAAAAATCTTCATAATCACAAGCCGTTTTTTTAATAATTCAAAAAGAATTGAAGTGTAAACGGATAATCAAATACATTTCGCTTTAATAAATGAAAAATGTTCTTTATCAATGGATCATACCGCTCAGCATACTTGTGTCAGGTTGCACGCTGCAATTCGATACGCAACGAAAGTGTTCCAGTTTCACTGGATTTTACTGCATCCGCGCGGTGCAATGGCACAGCATAGTGGCAGCCCCGGACCGGAAGGGATAAGAGAAATCCTATAAGATTATAAGGAGAGGCACTCACTTTCGCTTCACTTGTCGCCATAGTCAAAATGAGAAGAAACGGGGCTGGTTAACGATATTTACTTGCATGTTTTATGGCATACAATTATATATTATTTATTTGGGTCAGTAACACTTTTAAAATACAAACATATGCGAACATATTTACTATAACGAATATAACATACTCGAACCGCACTGTATCAAAATCTGCTAAAATGTGCACAACAGTATTTTAGTTTCAACTTGGAACACTGAAAGGAGCTAAACAAGTACTGTAGAATATATAGGGTGACAAAATACGGAATGAAATTATAAGGGATTAACGTGAACTTAAGGCTTACGTTGAGTAATATAAAGATTACTGTGCGATGGTTTGGGCATGTAGAACGAATGAATGAAGAAATGCTAACAAAACAAATATATAATACTAATCCGAGCGAGCGACAGCGAGTTACATGTCAACTCCGGTGATTATGTACCCGAAGGCTCGAGTTCTGTGAATAAAGTCAACGTTTACGACTTCCATCGCCTATTTGGTAAGACAACTGTCTTCCAACGAATTTGATTATCGGTCGATCCCAGATTTAAAAATGAGGATTTCAACCTGGTTTTCACCAAAGGCTTCTAAAACATCTTTCTGGTTCGTTAGAAGATATTGCCACATGTCAATAAGCCCACCAGGTTGTAATGTATAGCACGAAAGAGTAATACAATTCAATTTAATTGTCACACAGTTACACTTTTAAATATTTCCGCAAAACCAATTTTATCTGTAAGTTGAAGGATACCATACGTCGTCGTTGTTGGGATTCGTAGTTGAGGATTTCCTCGCCATTTCAACGTCAATTCAGTTGGAAAGCAAAGCTGTGTCGTGGATTTTTTTTCGTCAGTCAGCCGTTGCACATCAGCGAACTCACCGGCCACACATATGTACTGAAACCAATATTACATCGAAGTGAGACGATGGAAGCACACCTGCATAGTTTTTTTTTTCTTATTGAAAGAATAGATATGACCGAAGTCATAAATATCCTTATATCCCCGAATACTAGGCGGCAAAAATGTCTGTGTCATTCGAAGGGAGTAGCTCAGCGCAGGGATCGAATCCACGACCTTCCGCATGGAAGTACTACACCATTCTACGAGCAAATGGACGCGACTAAAAATATTAATTTCTCAATTCTACTTATATCCGAGTAATAACAACCGTCTTGAAAGTAGTTATCCTTTATTCGAACAGTTCGAGTATTGAAAAATAACTAACACGATTTGAAAGTAACCCATGTGAATATAATCTAAGATGGTATCGACAAGTTGATCGAAACAAGATCACATTTGGCATAGTTAGATTACCTCTTAATAACAACAAACTGTCATCAGAAATTTGGGCAACGGGCCACAGGCTGTTGATATGTGTCCTTGGGAATGTGTACCGAGTATTGAAAACTGGTTTAGTAAGTTAGAATCATGTGCTCATGGTATCGGCATCTCTCGCTCCTTGATAGGTGGTCAACGATCGTTATTAAACACACAACATAACATATCAAGGCCCATGAAGAACTACGGGTGGTGAAAACGTGTTATAAAAAACTAAGTATTTTTTGTTGCCACAAGTTCGGAGTAATAGCGTACAGTGGATGATCAAAGGTCGAAGAATCAGGTGAGCAAAGAGTATATTTCAAATACAAATATAAAGGATAATATTGAATAGCGCCGTTTAACACATTCACTGCGATATGTATTTATAGAATAGTGTAGAGGTACTGAAAAAAATCGTATTTTCGAAACCTTAAAATCTTACGGAAACCTTAACATCTTAAAATATTCGGTACCATACAAACAAAGAGAATCGAATGACGCGCAACGGGCGTCATCAGCGTCTCTACAAAAAATGTGTCGACGCCCCAGGGGCGTCTTTAGCAGCGAACGTGTTAAGGAGCTAACTCTTCTCAAGCGCACTCTAACTCGGGACTCGAACCCACTAATATGATACAAATCAAGTCTGGCAGCTATAGCAGCGCCCGAGCGAATCATGTATAACACTTTCTTGGTATACGGTACAACGTTGTCAGATAATTGCGATGTACAAATATTCGGATATTGACGTATTTCATATCACATTACCAAAAGCAAAAGAAAATTTTCTTGAAAATTGAGCGCGTTAGAAAGCACTCATCAACGTATTTAAGTGACTGAAAATATGTATAAGTGTGTATGCATGTGTATGTTTGTGTGTATTTATTTATGTATGCATATACATATTTTTTTTATTTTACATAATTTTTTTAAATTTTATATATATTTTTTTAATATAACAATGCAACCTCTTTCCAACATTAAGAATATATATATACGAGTATATATATAGAATCCTCTTGAATGCTAACAAGTTGGCTACATTTCAGAGGAAGTTTATTATGTGCTACAGATTCAGCCTACCCTAACAGGAAAATGGCGTGATGGTATGAAAGTATATTTTTGATCAATGATAATAATCGAACGCAGCTATATAAGCAAAAAAAAACTAACCCTCAGATTAACCTGTGTTGAGGTATTTGAGGATGTATGCTATCGGTTTGTTTGGGCTCGTGTGTATTGTATTACGTTGCATTACGAGTATACTCGTATAATACATTTCGTTGATAACAGTACGATTTGGAGGATTTATTGACACGTGGTAATCTCGTCCAACCAACAATAAATATGTTTAAGAGGACTTAAGTTAAAACCAGACTGTTTATAAAATGGGTACCAGGGGAATCAAATCAGCAACACCTGTGTTAGGATAGGTGTCTTATCAACTAGGGTAAAAAGTTCGTCGATGGAATTAAATTTAACATAGCATTTTACCAAGAAATACACAGTTTACTGGATAAATATTTTACGCATGCTTACGTGATATTTCAAATAAACAAAAGAAAAGTATTTTGTGAGTTGGATACGTTATTTGTAATATATGTACAAATATATCATAATATACGAGGGGGTGAGTCAAAAATTATTCGCACCGTTGTAGAATTTATTTTCATCAACTTTTAGAAAAGACAAATACATCCAAGATGATATCCTTGCTTTTCAAAACACTTTGTCCATATGTCAATAAGCTTTCGTATTCCCTCATTAAAAATGTTTTACAAGTACTCGTAGCAACGAATGCACTGCTGTCTTCAATTCTTTATCAGCGGAGAAATTTCGCCTTCGTAGGGCTGCTTTCAGGGGACCAAACCGGTGAATTCTAAAAGTTGATTAAAATAAATTATATAGCCAGAGTGCGGATAATTTTTTCACTAACCCTCAAACAATCTACTATATTGTGAGTAATTTTGAATTAATTTGGATTATCATTTTGAGATTACGATTATTTTTATTCAGCGAATCATTACTTTTGCGCTTAATCCGAGTGCGCTAAATTGTGTGATTTATGCATCCCAATGGTTGAAATTATCGTAAATGTATAAATAAAATATATAACTTAGGTGGATAATTTTCTCCCTATTGTAACAGTGGTGAAGCAAAGTGGTGTTAGTAAATACTGATGAGTTTACCATATCTCCAGGTATTCCATGTGAAGAGAAGAAACTTACCTGTAACAAAAAAATACATATAATTAATTAACCATACACAAAATTTTTCAGAAATAATAATTTTTAGAAAAAGATATTTATATTAAAATATATGCAACATCTATTGCGTGGTGTATAGGAAGCATTGCATTCTATATCAAAGGGAAGTCGACGAGGTGTTGGAAAAAAACCTGGTGTATTACAAAATCTCTTAGGTACAGTGCAACATGGCGTGTTTATTATCTAATGTCAATATTTTCACTCAATTAGAAATATATTCAATGACTTCTATAAAAATCTGAAAACAACACTGGTACTCCCTTTTTTTAGTATCAATCGAATCCACACCACCAGAATAGAAAGTGTTCCATAAACAACGCCACGGAGGTCGCCTAATAATGCGAGTGCCCGAGTATCACGAAAAGTGTTCCATCAACTACGTCACGGAGGTCGCCTAATAATGCGAGTGCCCGAGTATCACGGAAAGTGTTCCATCAACTACGTCACGAAGGTCGCCTAATAATGCGAGTGCCCGAGTATCACGGAAAGTGTTCCATCAACTACGTCACGAAGGTCGCCTAATAATGCGAGTGCCCGAGTATCACGGAAAGTGTTCCATCAACTACGTCACGGAGGTTGCCTAATAATGCGAGTGCCCGAGTATCACTGAAAGTGTTCCATCAACTACGTCACGGAGGTCACCTAATAATGCGAGTGCTCGAGTATCACGAAAAGTACTCAATCAACTACGGTATGGAGGTCCACTAATAATGAGGGTGCTCGAGTATCACGGAAAGTGTTACATCAACTACGTCACGAAGGTCGCCTAATAATGCGAGTGCCCGAGTATCACGAAAAGTACTCAATCAACTACGGTATGGAGGTCCACTAATAATGAGAGAGCTCGAGTATCACGGAAAGTGTTACATCAACTACGCCACGGAGGTCGCCTAATAATGCGAGTGCCCGAGTATCACGGAAAGTGTACCATCAACTACGCCACGGAGGTCGCCTAATAATGCGAGTGCCCGAGTATCATGGAAAGTGTTCCATCAACTACGCTACGGAGGTCGCCTAATAATGCGAATGCCCGAGTATCACGAGTCTATTACATGTGTGCACTTTCTCGAGGAAGTTTAAGTGATTATTTCAATTCAATTTTCAAGACGAAATTGTGAGATTTTACATCCATGAAACACAAGGTCTTGACACATTCGCTGTTATGGGGGACCAAATAAGTCCCCAACGCGATCTACAATCGAAAATCGAAATCTTCTTTATTTATTATGAGCGCGACTGCGACTACTTGGTGATGAAGAAAAAAAACTGCCCAAGAGGACTCCTCCGAAAGCGACACACCTGATTGTAAAAAGAACAGTAACGACGTCACGGGAGAAGGATTTTTTACAGTGCAGTAAATATAATTATAAAGCGGCTTAAGGCCTGAATTTAAACAGTTCAGCAAGATGTTTCCTGAGGTTTATTTAATTCTTGTTTTCGTTTGAATTTAGTTCGTTTTGTTTTGTTTCTTGTAAATTGTTTGTGATTGAAATTTCAGTTTTAGTCAATTTTTTGGCCGTTCAAAAAAAGAGCAAACAAGAACAAAAATAGTCCGGAAGTGAATCTACCACTTCTTGCAGCCACCACCTTCCTATCCTAACCATTCAGATTTTTTTTAAATATTTTCCATCTGTCAGTACAGTTCGATCTCATCACCGCTCCCGTTGTTATGGGGGACACAATATTCCCCATAAGTCCCCATCCAACGCAACTTACACTAGAATATCAAAATCGTCTTTATGTTTATGAGGAATGAACTGCCCAAAAGAAGCTCCTGATCGTCTCCTGGTTAGCACGTGCTGTCTTCTGGTTAGTAGTGTTATACGACTATATAATATTATATAAATTGAGTTCGCGGAACTCTTGAAGGAATTTATTTAACGTTGTTATCAGTTGAATAAAATACATACATAGATTCACACAAAATAAATACATGGAAGGATTGAGAAATACCACGATATTTTCATGAATGAAGCACACTTATAGCTATCTGTGTAAAACGATAGATAAGAATATTACGAATTAAGTTGACCCTCGATCGGAAAGTGCGCTATTTATGTTTCTTTTTATATTTAAAGTTTGTGATGGAAGAGTTAACAAAATTGACAGAAGATGGGGTTGTGAAATTTGAAAGAAAATAATCCTTTGTTTTCTAATCGAAGATACACACACACACACTCACACGAAATATATAATACTATAGGGTGGCACAACAAGAGCTGCAATTTTAAATTTGCCTCCATTTTTCAGCTGTCAAACGTATAATATTTATAATGGACATACGTCATCTAAATATTTTCACCATTTTTCTAAGCGTTCTGCAATCGTGTACCGTTGCATGATTAATTTATAGGTTATGTAGATGAAGTATGTCCATTATAAATATTATACGTTTGACAGCTGAAAAATGTCAACAAATTAAAAATTGCAGCTCTTGTTGCGCTACCCTATTAAGTAAGGTAAAAACATAGATTAATACCAAATTAATAAACGTAAAACTAAATAAACTTTTCGGTATTAAAACACTGTCCCTTCGTTTTATTCTTTATTTTTTGCATATCAATGCATTTCAAAACTTAATGTGTCATCATCAAGAGATTTGACAAGAACTGAAGCATATATTAATTACATCATTATGTGTATGATATAATATCAAAAAATAGAGTAAAAGTGTCTGTACTATTTGTTGTTTATGGTAAAGGGGAAATGGAGTTATTAGCGGAGACGAATGTAAATTTAATTGATTATTTATGATATTTTTGTTATGTTTGCTTGCATTACGTATTACAATAATGTCGAGGCTTTATACTGCGTAATATTTTTGCTTGCATTACGTATTACAATGATGTCGAGGCTTTATACTGTGTAATATTTTTGCTTGCATTACGTATTACAATAACGTCGAGGCTTTATACTGTGTAATATTTTTGCTTGCATTACGTATTACAATAATGTCGAGGCTTTATACTGTGTAATATTTTTGCTTGCATTACATATTACAAAGATGTCGAGGCTTTATTCTGTGTAATATTTTTGCTTGCATTACGTATTACAATGATGTCGAGGCTTTATACTGTGTAATATTTTTGCTTGCATTACGTATTACAATGATGTCGAGGCTTTATACTGTGTAATATTTTTGCTTGCATTACGTATTACAATGATGTCGAGGCTTTATACTGTGTAATATTTTTGTGTTTAGTAGTTTTCTCTACCTAAATATATGATAACGACCTCGTATAACGTTTGTTTTACAATGCAGAATTGAATATCATTATAACTGTATTTTACGTTATTTTTCTTTCAATTTAATTTCGACAGTTTAATGTAAATAGTAATGCCGATTGGATTTTGTCAATAATTGGAGTTAGCACAGCGAAGATTTTTTCGATTTACTAAAAACTTTTTAATTTATGATTTAGTAAAATAAAATATATTGATAACGTGGGACGGAGTAGAAATTATTGGTAGAATTGGAAATAGGGAATGTATATTGCTATTGATCATAATGGAGACAATAAACCAACAAAAAGTCGCAAGAACGTCCTCCAACAAGATGGATTGATGACATTAAGTTGTTTGCCTGGCATTTGAGAAAGAAGGAGGCATAGAGCCGGGAGGAATGCAGAACAGAGGAAACCTATGCAACTGGAACTGATCAGGTTGAATTGATTTATATAAGATGGGATGAAATGGTGGTGATTAAAAAAAGTATAACACGTAAAATGTTGAATATATTCATAAATCAGTAGAAAAACAAATTTAAACATGACAAACGTGTTTAATGTATTGAAGTATAAAACACTTGAATACATTTTTACTTAATTATCACAAATATCTTGTTATATCGTGCAAACATTTAATTTATCTACAAATATCTCGGTATATCGTGCAAAAATTTAATTTATCTACAAATATCGCGGTATATCGTGCAAACATTTAATTTATCTACAAATATCTCGGTATATTGTGCAAACATTTAATTTATCTACAAATATCTCGGCATATCGTGCAAACATTTAATTTATCTACAAATATCTCGGTATATCGTGCAAACATTTAATTTATAACTAGACGATGAAATTGTTGAATCAATCGATTTGTAAAAGATTATCCTATCGCGAGATTGTTCAGTTTATTTGCATAAAAATAATACCAAAATTTATGATCGCATATGAATACTATACACAAACACTACACTACATCAAAAGCGAAATGTGTTACTATCACATATCAGAAGATCCATCTACAAAGGTTTCTTCATAGATCGTTTTCCCTTGGTAAGTATTCCGTAGTTTTCTTACCAAATATTTTTTCCAAACATATACAGATGCGGGGAAGCATTTAATTTAATGGCCGCAGCCACCACCTTCCTATCCTTACACTCAACTTTAAATTGATTTTGTAATATTTTTAATCTGTCTATTAGAGTGGGTTCGAATCCTGAGTTAGAGTGCACTTGAAGAGAACGCTATCTAAATGGTGCTAAATAAATTGTTGTTTTATTATATTTTTAGTACATAACATTAAAGGTTTTACGACTAAGTTTATCTTAAATAATTTAATTTAAATTAATTAAATAAAAAATAACAAAAAATACTCAAAGGGTTACCATAAACACAACTTTTAAGAAAAATACATAATATAGAACAGGAGTATAACAAAAATATTTGTTATTCTTTCTTTTTTTCAGTGATGATAAGAAATTTTTTACTTCTTAATTTTATTTTGGAATATAAATAATCTTAATTAAAATTTCTGAACCGAGACAAATTAATAATGAGTGTGCCATCGATAACACACTAAATAAAATACAATTTTCTCAATAAACTGACATATTTAAATGAAATGGAAGTTAATTAAAAAAAAAAGAAAAATATCATAGTTCACTGTTAAAGATGGGCATTCTAAGAAATAAACAAAATAATTATGTGTAAAAATTGTTATCAAGTCTTAAGCTAATATATAATAGTATGTAGGTGTCAACTGATTCAAAGAAATTAAATATTAAGAATAAAAGAAATTTAGTTCATAGTTATAATAACATATATAAATTAGATTAGTTCTTAAGATATAAATTTGTATATTATTATATATAGCCTGAACGAGATAAAATGTACGTGTTGAATAATTAGTATTAAAATAATTAGCTGTAAGAATTGTTATCTAGTTCTGAGTTAGTATATATGTGTTAACTATATCTAAGAAATTAAACATTAATATGATTAAAAAAATGACATCTAGGAAATTAAAATTAAGTTAGCTTATAGTTATAATATAGAAATTAGATTAGTTCTTAAGTAATAAATTTGTATATGGTTATAGCCATTGGCAAATGTATGTGTTATATATTACTTTATAAAAAAAAAGATACGAGTATTCCCTTACGATCAAAGATTACACATCAATATATGTTAAGCATAAATAATGTTTGTGAGCGAGTTTTGTTGTTGTGTGCAAGCTTTTGTCCTTCGGGATGTACACCGGCCTGTATCAAACTGCTAAGACGATAGTCCACAATAATATGAATTTGATGTATGGAAGTTATACGTGGAAGTGGATAAATACTGAAAGAAGCTGAATAAATGCTGTAGAAATGCGTACACTTAGAATAATTAATGGGGTGAACATGTATGACAGAATACGGAATTATGTTAAGCGTTTAGATATAGATTTGATGATAGATGCAATCAGCAGAATTATTTACGACTTTGAATATTTTTAAATCATCAGCAAAAAGCAAAATCTCTATATCACTAAGTGTGTCAACTATATCATTAACGAATAAGATAAATACTATTGGTTCTAGATGCGATCCTTGAGGTACACCGTTTGTAGCTGTAAAGGGATATGAAAGACAACCATCGATTTTGACAGTAAGTATTCGATTTTGAATGTAGCTTTCGATCCAGTCTAAGAGCGGGCTGACTATTTCTAAAGCTTTTAGTTTACTTAATAGAATATTATGTGATACTTTGTCAAATGCTTTACTGAAATCTGTGTAAATTGAGTCCGTTTGTTTTCCATTCGACAACGAATTGAAAATATAGTTTTCATATTCGAGTAGATTTGTCAGCGTGGATCTACCTGAAATATGGTACATCCATGCTGTTGAGTGATAATAGTACTGCGAATCGAATCAACAATTTTGTCTAAGATAAGATTCTCGAATAATTTAGGAATCGTTGATTCTATACAACGCGGTCTATAATTTGAAACATCGTTTTTGTCACCTTTCTTGTATATTGGCGTGAGAAAACTTGATTTCTATATTCGTGGAAATCGACCTTCCACCAATGATTTATTAAATAGAATTTGTAACGGATATGCTAAAACTGATACACAGTTTTTCAAAAAAATGGGAGGTACTACATTGTCAGAATCTAGAAATGACAAATAAGTCAAGTTTATTGATTTTTTAAGTACTTCGTCCAAGGTGAAGAAGCATGAAAAAAGGTCAACAGTATTGGAATATGAAGGTATGGGATTAGATGCATTAGGTGAATCCTCTCCATGTACACTTTTAAAGTCCACAAATAAATTGATAGTTCCATCCACAGTATCACCAGATTTCTGGTCATAAAACATGCTACTTGGGATGTTTGAGTCATTTTTTCTCAATTAATTTACATAATTCCAGAAATTTTTCAAGTTGTTATCGATGTTATTCTCGTTTTGTTTTACAAATTCAGAGAAACATTTTTTGGAGAGATTAATTTTTTTGCGTAGTTCATTCAATTCTGTGTAGTCTGATATATTTCTAGATGTTTAAAATGTTTTGTGTGCAGTCTTTTTCTTTATTATGAGGTTTATCAGCTCTCTGTTGAAACATTTTGGATACCTGGATTGGATTACCATCTTATAGGGAACAATTTTTTTAAGAATTGTGTTAATGTAATGATAAAATAAATTAATATTATCGTCTAGGCTTCTGGAGTTATCACACGTGTCTAGATAATTTATTATATCAGTATAAGACGCTTGGTGAAAATAAGTTAGGTATATTTTGGAAATTTTGCAGTCTTCAAAATTTGTCGTGATAACATACATATATTTAAGGGTGGATGGTGATGGTGATGATGATCTATTGGCAATAGGTCATCTTCTGTTTGACTTACTAAAACATTTTTTTCACTTGCAAATACGAGTATAAGATCTAGGGTTCGATTGTTTTTGTTTGTAATTCTGTTCACTCGATTGATCTCTAAAAAGTCTGCCATATCTAATATGATTTTAGCACTGTCAGATATATTTTGTGATGTAATGTCAGTATTATTTTCATTCCCCTTAATGCAATGAAGGTTGTAGTCACCGGCTATGACTAGTTCGCTATCAGGGTAGTGTAGACGGATGGTAAATCTTCACTATGCTTTTTATAAGTGGAACATGGATAGTTTGGTGGAATATAAACACAGCCAAATATTTTTTTTTTTTGAGTTGATATATAACACAATGAATATTTGCTCAATATCTTGATGAACTGGTTTACTTAGTTTAACCATTTGTTACCTGAACATAGAAATAACTTGTTTACCTATTGCGTTTTTTTTTGTTAAATATCTCTTGTAGTAGGACAGGGATTAATTTTGTTTTATTCTAAGTCATCCAAAAAAAGGTGGTACAAAGTGGTACCGTCAATGAAGGCATAAAAAAAACGACAAATATGTTTTGAACAATCGTATTATTATATCAATCAATTTTACAAAAACAAATGTTAATGAACTTCTACTTTCAATAAACACACTTACCTGCCATTTTCATTAATATTTTTATATCCAAAAATGAACAATAAAACACGCGCCCAATCAGTGTGACAGTTAATATTCACCTGAGATACCTGGTGGCATTTTAAATAAATACACCTTCCAATACTGTTTGCATTGTAAAATATTAGTACACATATGTGATGACAGGAATTGATCAAACAAATTTTGATGTACGAGTATAATGCTAGAATGAACGTTTAAATTTGGTGGGACAAATTTGTACCGTCAGATGGCAAAGGGTTAAATCTATAGTTTTTCGGGGTAGCTATTAGGACTCCACCAACTCTGGTTTTATGACTTGTAGTTGCGTTACGATCAAACCGATGTACTGCATGATTGATGAATCCTTATTCGCTGTACCATATACTATCATCAAGCCAGGTTTCAGTAAATACAAATATGTGATTCATGGTGTAGAGCAGTGCTCCGCAACCTTTTCTCACCTACGACACACCAAAATTCTTCCTAGAATTCCGCGGCACACCAAAAGTTAAAATATATAGGTATTAAATTGATACACAAATTTTACAATAAATATATGTTTTTTATTTGAAAAGTATACATACATAAAACTATAAATGCAAATGCAGTATAACGCATGCGCATGAGTCTTCAGCGACGCGCATAAGGGTCATTTTTATTTGTCTATGACTAATTTGGTGCGGCCATGGTGTGTACAAAGCACACTACGCAGTTTTCAACAGTTGGCACCAGGCGCTGAAGGACCATTGAAAAATTATTTAGTTATAATAATTATTCTATACTTAATTTTGAAAAATAGACAATATTATGAAAAAAATAATTTGTCATTGTGTATTAAATATATAATGAAAAATTGTAAAATGTCAAATACATTGAATTTGACCGCGGCACACCTATATCCGGCTCACGGCACACCAGTATGCCACGGCACTGGTGTAGACAGCAGCATTCAATTAGTTGAGTTTAGTTTTGAGTCCACGAATATTTTGGTAATAACAGGTGATGCTTGAGGTTTTTTTTTACGTGAGTTAGTTGACATTGTACTAGTTATTTTAGTATATTCAGAAAGTTCAGATTACTCTTTTAGTTTTTTGAAAACTGACAATGGTGGGAATCGAGTTTACATATTTTATGGTAAGCCCTGATTCGCCATTGCTTAATCTGTTACTTAGCGATTCACGAACGTCTCTTAGACGTTTAAGTTGTAATGGAGTTAGGTCATTATACATTTTTATATATTCTTTCACTTTATGTCGTTGGCGGAGAATTACTTCAGGGGCGGTTTAATCTGAGCTAGACTCGCTGCCGGGCGGCTAGGCTGGTGCGAGGTGTGTGGTGTGTGCAAACCGTGCGAGTTGCAAGGCGCAGGGCGATGAGTTGAATGGGTCGAGTTTGGTGATTCAACGAATTAGGGCACAAATCTACCCAAAACAATAACATTTCACAAAGAAAGTATATCGGCACTGTATTAAATATTTACGATATTCCAGTTTGGTTTTCACTTAAGGCCTCTTTAACATCTTTCTGGTTGGTTGAAAGATATTGCCACATGGCAATAAGCCCGCCAAGTTGTACTGTATACAACGAAAGTGTACAATACAATACATAGAAGACCATTTTGCGATGGTTTGGGCATGTAGAACAAATGAAAAAAGAAAGACTAACAAAACATATATACAGAGCAAATGTGTTTAGAAGGTGTAGTAGAGTAAGACCAAGGAAAGTATGATTAGATCATGTGAATATTTTGAAAAAACGAAATACGAAAATTCATACAATATTATAAGTTGTATGAAAATGAATATGGACGTAGAAGAGGTGAAAGATCTGTTGATGCAATAAGAAAGTCAGGCGCTTTCTCTTCTCTGCCTACCCCGACAAGGAAACAGCTTGATATTATGTTTGTACGAGGGCTGCAACTTAAGTTTTGAGATATGGCAACACCAGTGTAGACACGTCAAATCTGACACCAGCATCGTAAAGTTTGACGGTTTTAATGGTGTACGTGCTCAGAAAGTGTTGCCATATGAGTGCTATTTGTGTTGTTTACAGTGACTTGAAAAATTCATCTCGGCCAAAAATGGAATTAAATCGTGAACATTTTCGTGCGTTGATTATTTATGATTTTCGACGTGGACTAACTCAACAACAGTGTACCGTATGTAGGACGCACACATTATTGTCTGACCGAACCCGGATATCTGATGGCAGGGACTTCGAAAATATACGACAAATTCTGTCTGCGTTATTTTTTGTCACTACGAAGCACTCTTTAATTTATAATTACACACATATCATCACGCCGAGCCCCTTTACTCGGTAGTCACACTTTTTAATTAAAACATACTTGTTATGCATCTTTGATATTCATGCATCTTTTCATGCACAATCTTCTGTTACACAATTAAATTGAATTTTGGACAATTTTGTTCAGTCACATTTAGTCTCCCTCTAAACGTACGCCGGTGATTCTCAAACCATGAAGCCGGATTCCTGCTGGGGTAAACATGGATTACAAAGTGCTAAATTTTCCACACACAAAAAGTTTTAAATTTTTTTTATGTTTGGTTAGAAACAATAGCTATGTAACAATATACTCAAATGTTGCTTTGAACACAACAGAAGTGGGATTAAAATAAAGTACACGTATATAAAAATATTTACTTTCAAAGGTTTCAGTTTTAACTTTATGACACTCAATATCAGATCATACATGCATACGATAATGCCTTTTTTCTGCTGGAGTAGGCAGATAAGACACAGGTTTGCTATGCCGACACATATATTTCGCCTTTTCCACATCCGTACACCTCCTCATACAGCGCCTACGATTTATCTCATTTTTTTTCAAAATATTAACTTAATTAAGTCAACTATACTTTCCTTGGTTTTCCTCTACTACGCCTTTTACTAACATTTGCATTTAAAAGAAAATGACCAAAGTCACAGGCATTCTTATACCCTCGAATAGTAGACAGAAAAAATGCCTATGTCATTCAGGGGGGGTGTAACACATCTTTTCGAATTACAGTGCGTTACTACGCGGCATTACACTATACACTGCGGCCACAAATACATTGTTTTATTGGGTTTTCTTTTTTTTTAAATTATAGATACGACCGAAGTCATATGTATCCTTATGTCCCCGAATACTAGGCGGAAAAAATGCCTGTGTCATTCGAGAGGAGCGGCACGGCGCGGGGTTCGAACTGACGACCTTCCGCACGGAAGTCAAGTGCGCTACATCGCGGCCATGTACCTCGATATTCCTATACTTGTTTTGTTAGTTTTTAAGCTGTCAACAATAGTGGCTTTATTCCCGAGTTAGAGCACCCTTGATGAGGGTTTACTCTCTAAAAGGTATGATACAAATTGTCATTTGATTATAATTATTAAATATTTCCATGTTTTATTACACAATACATTAGATTTTTTTATCTGTCATATATTGAAATATACAGGGTCCTCGATACCCACAGGATAAGAAGAAATATACAGGGTCCTCGATACACACAAGATAAGAAGAAATATACAGGGTCCTCGATACCCACAGGATAAGAAGAAATATACAGGGTCCTCGATACCCACAGGATAAGAAGAAATATACAGGTTCCTCGATACCCACAGGATAAGAAGAAATATACAGGGTCCTCGATACCCACAGGATAAGAAGAAATATACAGGGTCCTCGATACCCACAGGATAAGAAGAAATATACAGGGTCCTCGATACCCACAGGATAAGAAGAAATATACAAAAAGAGGGGTTATATGATTGGATTAAAAATATGTAAATTATTCCAAGTATTTTATATAACTAATAAATATTCGATCAAACAAAGCATAATGTACGAGTAATCCAGTGCATCAATATTGTATTTATACATAGTAGATAATATGACAGAGCTATGTACTCGAGGCAAGGTAAGGTATATAACGATTTTGTCGAGGGGTGGAATATACCTACGTGCACATGTGCAATCCGATTCAACCCCTATAATAGGGGTGCAGTCAATGTGTGTCGATCGTGGAGGGCACTATCGAGCTAGATTATATTTGATGGCAAAAAAAAACATATATAACATGGTTTGCTATAATTATATATTTATATTAAATTCATGGATCAAAATCAGCAATAACACTATACATATATCTATAATTATTAGTTTTATTGTTATTTTTATACTAAAATAATAAATAAACCTAGCGTCATTGAGAAGCATTAGATTGGAGGACCAAGAAAAATATGGTTAGACCAAGTTAATGAAATCTTAAAGGAGAGATGAAATGTCAGGGAAACTAAAAGAGTTGTACGAGACGATGTATGGATGTGGAAGAACCGAAATATTTATTTGTTCAGATAAAACTCAATTTGCAGTGTAAAATCTGGCCATTTTATTGTTATTAAATTTTTTAATGAAAGGTGGGGGATTAACACGATTATAAAGGTCGTGATTTGAAAGTTAGGCGCTCTGCCTTTTCTGCCTTCCCTCACAGGGAAAGACATGATGGTATATATTAATGAATAATCACTATATTATATCTGTCATCTTTGGTCACCACACTATACAGCTGCAATTAAGAGGCTTTGAGTGCTGATGTATAGATATATGTGTGGAAATACACGTGAATATAAATGTGACATTCGCTAAATAGTTTTATTTTGCTTTACCTACATGTAAATTGGCACATCAATCTAGCAATCTACTAAGTAAATTTGTCATTGTTAATCTGAAATGATAAAATGAAATGAAAAAATAAATAAATGTTGTATATAACACTAAAAATTGAACAATTTGTAGGATTATACTAAATTTAAGTTTTTTCCTGAATGCGTTGAGCGACACATGAAAAACGTTTATCTGAAGACACACGGTCACGAAGTGTGATTGCTCTACCTTCTAGTATTTCTAAAGGCAGGTTAATTCTACATATTGACAGACCAATCTATGGGTGCGTTGTTTCAGAATAATTATTTAGAACGTACAAGCCAAGACTGTTCAGGATGGATCTGCGATTGAAGTGATCTTCTTATCTCTCATGATATACACATTAAGGCAACCTCAGTTGGAAGACACTAGGGTAAAGCCAGAGACAATACAAACTCACTCATATTGAGACGTCGGAGAAATATTCTATATTCTCTCTAGTATGAGTGAATATGTAACCCTTGTTTTAGAATAACTATTCGGAACGTATGAGTACAAACCGAGACTGTTCAGGACGGACCTTCAATTGAAATGATTTACTCTCTGATATATACATCAGTAAGACACTAGAATAAAACCAGGGATAATAAACTCACTCATATAGAGACAACAGAGAAATCTTCTATATTCTCTCTAGTATGAGTGAATACGTAACCCTTGTTTCAGAATAACTATTCGGAACGTATGAGTACAAACCGAGACTGTTCACGACGGACCTTCAATTGAAATGATCTACTCTCTGATATATACATCAGCAAGACACTAGAATAAAACCAGGGATAATAAACTCACTCATATAGAGACAACAGAGAAATATTCTATATTCTCTCTAGTATGAGTGAATATGTAACCCTTGTTTTAGAATAACTATTCGGAACGTATGAGAACAAACCGAGACTGTTCAGGACGGACCTTCAATTGAAATGATTTACTCTCTGATATATATATCAGTAAGACACTAGAATAAAACCAGGGATAATAAACTCACTCATATAGAGACAACAGAGAAATCTTCTATATTCTCTCTAGTATGAGTGAATACGTAACCCTTGTTTCAGAATAACTATTCGGAACGTATGAGTACAAACCGAGACTGTTCACGACGGACCTTCAATTGAAATGATCTACTCTCTGATATATACATCAGCAAGACACTAGAATAAAACCAGGGATAATAAACTCACTCATATAGAGACAACAGAGAAATATTCTATATTCTCTCTAGTATGAGTGAATATGTAACCCTTGTTTTAGAATAACTATTCGGAACGTATGAGTACAAACCGAGACTGTTCAGGACGGACCTTCAATTGAAATGATTTACTCTCTGATATATACATCAGTAAGACACTAGAATAAAACCAGGGATAATAAACTCACTCATATAGAGACAACAGAGAAATCTTCTATATTCTCTCTAGTATGAGTGAATACGTAACCCTTGTTTCAGAATAACTATTCGGAACGTATGAGTACAAACCGAGACTGTTCAGGACGGACCTTCAATTGAAATGATCTACTCTCTGATATATACATCAGCAAGACACTAGAATAAAACCAGGGATAATAAACTCACTCATATAGAGACAACAGAGAAATATTCTATATTCTCTCTAGTATGAGTGAATATGTAACCCTTGTTTTAGAATAACTATTCGGAACGTATGAGTACAAACCGAGACTGTTCAGGACGGACCTTCAATTGAAATGATCTACTCTCTGATATATACATCAGTAAGACACTAGAATAAAACCAGGGATAATAAACTCACTCATATAGAGACAACAGAGAAATCTTCTATATTCTCTCTAGTATGAGTGAATACGTAACCCTTGTTTCAGAATAACTATTCGGAACGTATGAGTACAAACCGAGACTGTTCAGGACGGACCTTCAATTGAAATGATCTACTCTCTGATATATACATCAGCAAGACACTAGAATAAAACCAGGGATAATAAACTCACTCATATAGAGACAACAGAGAAATATTCTATATTCTCTCTAGTATGAGTGAATATGTAACCCTTGTTTTAGAATAACTATTCGGAACGTATGAGTACAAACCGAGACTGTTCAGGACGGACCTTCAATTGAAATGATTTACTCTCTGATATATACATCAGTAAGACACTAGAATAAAACCAGGGATAATAAACTCACTCATATAGAGACAACAGAGAAATCTTCTATATTCTCTCTAGTATGAGTGAATACGTAACCCTTGTTTCAGAATAACTATTCGGAACGTATGAGTACAAACCGAGACTGTTCAGGACGGACCTTCAATTGAAATGATCTACTCTCTGATATATACATCAGCAAGACACTAGAATAAAACCAGGGATAATAAACTCACTCATATAGAGACAACAGAGAAATATTCTATATTCTCTCTAGTATGAGTGAATATGTAACCCTTGTTTTAGAATAACTATTCGGAACGTATGAGTACAAACCGAGACTGTTCAGGACGGACCTTCAATTGAAATGATCTACTCTCTGATATATACATCAGTAAGACACTAGAATAAAACCAGGGATAATAAACTCACTCATATAGAGACAACAGAGAAATATTCTATATTCTCTCTAGTATGAGTGAATATGTAACCCTTGTTTTAGAATAACTATTCGGAACGTATGAGTACAAACCGAGACTGTTCAGGACGGACCTTCAATTGAAATGATCTACTCTCTGATATAAACATCAGCAAGACACTAGAATAAAGCCAGGGATAATAAACTCACTCATATAGAGACAACAGAGAAATATTCTATATTCCCTCTAGTATGAGTGAATATGTAACCCTTGTTTTAGAATAACTTTTTGGAACGTATGAGTACAAACCGAGACTGTTCAGGACGGACCTTCAATTGAAAATAAATGATCTACTCTCTGTCATACTCGTATACATCAGCAAGACACTAGCATAAAGCCAGGGATTATATCTAAACTCAATCATATAGAGGCAACAGAGAAATCTTCTATATTTTTTCTAGTACGAGTTAATACGTAACCCCTGCTGGCGTGTATATTATGGAACAAATTCTAAATAACTCCTGACAAAAGAGTTGTACAATATTCTGAGAACGTAGTTATCTGTAAATAGTTCGGTACATAGTTCGAATAAGTAACCCAAGCATCTGATTTGCTATTATTTCACGTCGATAACGATGCATGAAAGAAGAATATATCGAAGAATCGTAGCGCTGTTGACGGAAGGAAGCAAGGGTCAGAGGCCTTAGATGCGAAGGGATCCCCCAAATATTCCTTTTGATCCTGCTGTTTATAACACAACTCCACCGCGCTGTGAACTGTGAATGATGGACTTATTTTTTCTTCGATTTTAAACATGACTATATGAATAACAAAACGATGGTTTTGGTGCCAAAATAAAAAAATATATGAATCCCATTTTTAACAAATGTTAAATGTCATTCGCTACCTTACGTTTTTCGGCATATTAAAATCGAAATGTGTGAAATTATATGGTAATTGCCTTTAAGAGTAAAAACACTAATTTAATTATAAACAAAGAAAATAAGTATTTGAATATGGTATTTGGTTATTTCAACTGATATACGAGTATAACGTAGAACTTTCTATCAAGTCAATTAAATTGTTAATAATCGTAACTGTTTTTTGAAAATATATAAATGAAAACTTTCTCAAAGAGTTTCTACATCTCGTCTTCGATAACCACTTATAATACTTATCAATGCTAAGTTTTAATTATGCTTACGTATTTTTTTTTCACAAACACAAAATTTTATTGTTTGTTAACATTGAATTAAGATAAATCTATACTTTGATCGCTAAATTGAATTAGATCTATGTTTATTTTTACTACTGATGAAGATAAATAATACGGAAGAATTACAATTAAATATGATTACTAGGATATTACAATATAAATTTACTTAACTTTTTAATGCGAACTCAAAGTAGGATAGCTAAAATATGACAAGTCTTCATTAATATTTAAAACTATGGAATAAACCTCGAGGGTTTGAATGCAGCGTAAATTATCGGATAACCTGTTCATTTGACGCAAGATACTCGTAGATATGCTAAATCAGATTTTTTTCATCTCCCCAATTTCTCTACAATGACTATTATTTTTTGCAGATACAGTAATCCCTCTTTTTACTCGAATTTACTTTAAAGTTTATTCTGTTTAAAATTCAAAATAGTAACATGTATGTTATATGAAGAAATAATTTGGTTTCTAAATGACCATTTTTACATAAAATTGTTTGAGCGACAACAGTAACAACGGAAATTTAATGCAGCACGAGTCATTCTGAATAGGAACAAAAAGTTTAGTTTTTTTTAAGAATAGATATGACCGAAGTCATAGGTATCCTTATACCCTCAAACACATTCGGAAAAAGTACATGTGTCGTTCGAAGAGAGTAGCACAGCGCGGGGTTCGATCCAACGACCTTCCGCACGGAAGTCCAGCGCGTTACTGCGCAGCTATGCACCTCAAATTCTTCACATTAATAAATCGTATAGCTCTCATTAAAATATGTATTAGTTATCGATAACCATTTATATAGACTATTAAACAATGCTTAAGTTTTTATAACGAAGTAAGAATAGAATATCTAAATATGTTAAACATCAAATTTTTTTGATCATCCCGTCGTGTAGTTCATGACTGACCATCGTGACTCCCATGATAGCCTCTGGCGACTCCTCTCCATCCCTCTCCGCACTCCGCGGTTCGAAGGGCGGTTGTTAAGGGTAGTCCAGTTGCGTCTCGCACTTCATTAGTCCAACACATTGGGACTCTTCCTCACGTGCGTCGTCCTTCGAAGCTTCCAGTAACCACAAGCCTCTAAAAACTGTCACCTTGGCCACGAGTAATACGCCCAAAGAATCGAAGGACTCGCCGAAGGCATATTGTCGACCAACTGTCGGTGATTCTCAGTTCTTCGAGAATGAAGACGTTAGTTTGCCTTCATGTCCATGGAATTCATAACAACCTTCTCCAACATTATACATAGTATTCAAAGACTTCATTTATACGCTGTTTTCCTAGAATCAATTACATGCGTAAATTGAGGCATCAGTGCACTTACCATATTTGTTTCGTCCCTTCTCTGTATATTATATTTAGTTTTTAATTTCTTCTTGTCTTGCTCTTTTCATTTATCATATCATTTTACTTTAAACGTGTATATAAATTATGCTTCTATCTACTATTATTTGAGTAACTAGAGTATGGTTGATTGGAATTATCTCTCAGGGTTGGACAATGTAACATACATGTAATTAGCTGCTCATTCATATTAGATTGCTGCCACCGGGGCACCGGGGCACCGGGGAGTCCTGATATGACTTTTTATGGCGGGAAAATGAGTAAAATCCTGACACAATGGTTCAGAGCCCCTGTCATACACCGTGTGCACATTATTTCGGAAAACATCTGCATCAGATGACAGCTGCAGTGGCTCGAGCGGCCTATATCCTTAACAAGCTTCGCATAAAAAATGCACCTGGCCCCCGACAATCACCCTTCAGCACAGCGGTTTAGGGGGTATAATTCAAATGGACACACTGTCAAATCATCAGGATAACACACACGCAACAACGCCCTTTACAGTTCCAATAATAAAGGTTATTATCGCTTGTAAAGGTGAAAAAAAATATCGTAAGGTTTTTATATTTATTAAAAGTATTTTTAGTCTTATGCATGAGGTTTTAAGGTTTGAGTTTGTTTGATGACGAGGTTCTGGTATATGACTTTTGATAGTTAGATGCATTGCTTAATTAAGAGCTATTCAGAATGTGTCGTGTAAAAATATGAAGTGTACGAACTATGATAGTTCTCTTTAATGTTAGAGTTCAACCAATTTTATTAATTTAATTAGACGAGGCAAAGGAGAAGTGTTGTGAAAGTTGATATTAAAAAAAAGCAATCATATGTTACATGTGGGAGTACAAAAATCAATCATATGTTACACGTGGGAGTACAAAAATCAATCATATGTTACATGTGGGAGTACAAAAAAACTCGTGTTTCGAAAAAAATCATTAAATAAGTATCAACTTATTTATTATTTTTTAAATTTACTTTTCTCTTCGAGTCTCGGCGATCATCATGGCTATCTTGACATTTGAAGCAACAACTCATGTACCACAGTAAAACCACTTCCACAAGTTCTTAAACGAGGAGTCTTCTTCCCGCTTACCCTGATTGTTCCCTTGCAATATCTGTTAAGAGAATCTCATATTTTCTATCGGATTACTTGTTACAATATATGTTAAGAGAATATCATATTTCTATCGCATTACTTGTTACAATATCTGTTAAGAAAATCTCATATTTTCTATCGCATTACTTGTTACAATATCTGTTAAGAGAATCTCATATTTTCTATCGGATTACTTGTTACAATATATGTTAAGAGAATCTCATATTTCTATCGCATTACTTGTTACAATACCTGTTAAGAAAATCTCATATTTTCTATCGCATTACTTGTTACAATATATGTTAAGAGAATATCATATTTCTATCGCATTACTTGTTACAACATCTGTTAAGAGAATATCATATTTCTATCGCATTACTTGTAACAATATATGTTAATAGAATCTCATAATTCTATCGCATTACTTGTTACAATATCTGTTGAGAGAATATCATATTTTCTATCGCATTACTTGTTACAATATCTGTTAAGAGAATATCATATTTTCTATCGCATTACTTGTTACAATATCTGTTAAGAGAATCTCATATTTCTATCGCATTACTTGTTATATCTGTTGAGAGAATCTCATATTTTCTATCGCATTACTTGTTACAACATCTGTTAAGAGAATCTCATATTTTCTATCGCATTACTTGTTACAATATCTGTTAAGAGAATCTCATATTTCTATCGCTTTACTTGTTACAATATATGTGAACAGAATCTCATATTTTCTATCGCATTACTTGTTAAAATATCTGTTAAGAGAATCTCATAGTTTCTATCGTCTTCATTTGATGGTTGATTATACTTCTCTACACAAGTAATGGCAATTTATATACTACCGTTCAGAGGGCTAACTATCTTCAAGGGCGCTTTATCTTCTATCTCTAATCCGACGTGTCAATTTATAAGACATTCAGCAATTTTCAATAGCCGATTAAGGGAGCAATCTCTCTTCAAGGGCGCTTCAATCTCTATTCATCCGTTTTAAGATGTCATCATTAAGGGCGTGTTGATTAATGAAACTCTCAGTATTCTCCGATAACGCTACATTTCAAAAGATACTAGTTTCTTAGTGGTTGCCGCAAGTAGTGTCTATGCTTCAACACCATAGATAAGTACGGAGAATATTTATCAACACAAAATTCGCATATGTAAATCGAGAATGAAATCCTTGTTGCAAAGGAGATTCCTCATTTTTTAAAAGCAATTTCGTGCCATCTCCACTCTCTTTTTGATCTCTTGAAATGAACTGCATTGATCATTTAGCCAGCATTCGAGATAATTTTGATAGAATCTCAAATGATTTTATTATTTATATGAAGAAGAACCCTTGATATAAATACCCAAATTGTTTATTCCATTCAATTGAAACCACATTCATATAGCGGTTACAAATTTGGCTAACTGTCTGTTGTAAGGTACCCCCTTGGGCCCTTAGCCTTCCGATAATCTAGATCAAGTCTAATTAAGATAACTGAGCTTGTTTGTTCGATCTATTTCAACGTGGAGCTTTTACTTTGAGAGCCAGCCGGGCTCTTTCTATAGGTCTTCCAGAGGCCGCTATTTGACATACCATACAGTTGAGTCGTGGAATACGTTGACACATAATTAATTAAAGGCTCCGAGTACGCCAAGCAACGAAGCTACTTAGAGAACAGAAATATCAATACAAGGCGGGGTATTATGACAGAGCTTTCGCTGATGCTGGTCCTGTGGCGTGAAATTACCTTCATCTTAATGTTAGATATATGGGTGGCGTGTGCCGTTTTAGGAAGCACTTGAAGACCCTTTATGGGAGGTCTTATCAAAATGTATGATGATATATGAGCACTACACACATACAATACACCTAACGCCATGTGTTTCTATTACATATTGGGATATCTTACAAAGTTTTCTTTGTAGTTCGTCTTTTTACCTTTTATCTTAGCACTTAACCCAATGGCCGCAGCTCCTGCATTCCTACCATTACATTCAACATTAAGTATTGTGGGGACGATTTTGACTTTTGGTTGCGTTTGAACATTGCATATTTTATTTGTTTGTTGTGTTTGTATGCATGTACAAATATATTATCCTTTTATAAGGATGTCAAGAGAGAATCTCAATATGGTACGGTGCGGGCTGTCCGCCTTAAGATGGTCCCATATTCTATTAATAATTATTTATACCCATATAGTTTAATTTTTACTTTTGGTGAGAATTTGACGTGTGTATTTGCATATTTATGTATTGTTGGATTTTTTATAGTGATTTTTGGTTTTCATTTATTTTATTAATAAAAAATTTTTATAGCTCCTATTATGTGAACTCTAGGCTCGCTTATTTTTTTTAATAATTGTTATATGGAAAATTATAATGTTGATAAATAAATAATTTGTTACTAAAAATGTTGAGTATCAGACACAGTGAAATATTTTTATTATAGCTTTCATGTTTGTTTTATAGGAAATTATGTAATAAAAATTGTCTCCTTTGCGTTAAATGTCAAATAAGTGGACGGAATGACAGGGCGGTATGCATTGTTGGGAGGTTAACGTTGTCATTAGTAGAAAATGGTAAATTCATGTTGTCAATTAGACAAACAACTCTAATTATTAAAATTCTTCCATTTGCACAAGTTATGGCGAATTTCTTATAATCAGGCCTATGATCATGTTGACATTTTTCTTCCTACCAATCAGAAATATGTTAAAGAAGCCTGTATAAAAAAAACAGAAAGCTTTCAATTATCAACGTTGGCAATTAAAACCGAATCTCTGGATGGAAAACCACCGATCTACCACTAAGCCATTGAAATATTTGTAATGATATAAATACGAAAAGTGAGTTAAAATTTGTAGTTTTTAGAGATTTACTACATATAACATGGGCTAAAAACTTGAAAAAGGAGATCATGAAATTAAGTATTCAAAATTATAATTCTTGAGCAGCTGGTATGATGTTATTTAATTGTTACTTTTACATACAGAGGACATTGAAGTGTACTTTATGTCGTCAATAAATAATAATGAGTGTCTTCGAATTCGATGGTTTACGATTAGACTTGCGTTGGAACCCAAAAAAGTGGATACTAGTCAAGCTGCAAGTGCAAGTACCTTGCCGTTTATGCAACAGGATATGCCTATAATAAATTGGCTTACGTAGTCATCTCTGATGACATCGACGTCATTTACCATGATTCCTCACTTTATATTGTGACTTCTATTATACTCGTCACATGTGATGGCCATTCAAATACTATTTAAACAAATACATAAATATAGGTTTATTGATAGCAGCGTAGTATATGCATATTTAAATACATTCCAAAATCTCATATATAATATATCTCAAGATAAATAGCAAAATACATTTAAAAGAGATGTTATCAAAAGGTCTGGGCTCATTTCATAACATCCTTCCAGCCGAGATACACCCCATCAACATAGGACGAGCCTAGCTGCGAGGAAACCAGATGGTTTTCAGCCCACACTCTTATACAGAAAATAATAAATCCACAAATACCACCTCAGATTAACTCAAATAAATAAATATAGGTTTTTTGATAGCAACATACTGTGTACATATATTTTTGAAAGCAACATACTGTGTACGTATATAAATACATTCTTAAATCGCACATACGAGTACATCACAAAACAAACTACATAAAATAAATTTAAGATTTATTTATTCTACTGATTTGAAAGAAGAAATTGCCAAAAGTTCAATAAATTCACAATGTTGAACTGTATTCACCTGAAATTTAATAAAATACAGTTAGTATTTTATAACTTATCTACACTAGTAAACGATGCTTGAAATTTAATATAATACAGTTAGTATTTTATAACTTATCTACACTAGTAAACGATGCTTGAAAAGCCTGGAAGAAAAAAAAACACGACGTTTTGTCACCTTTTCTCTGTTAGTAATAAGATATACACATATTCGTATATACTCGAACGGAAAACATCAAAATCTGCTGAGATGATGACGTTGAAACCCAGATTTTTGACAAGGATTCCAGTCTGGTTTTTAATTACGACCTTTTTAATATTTTTCTGGTTGGTTGAAAAAAAAAAGACTAATGGAAAGAATTCCGCCAGGTTGTACTGTACACAAAGAAAGTGCAATACATACATCCTCAGTGAGATACAGGCAAAAGCCTAGTTTACTGGGGATACGACAAATGAAAGGCAACAAACCCAGATCCATTAAAATTGTATGTCCAAATCAAATTACCTGTTGTTTTTTCGCAAATTGTGTATATTTCTTGTCATGTGTAATAATAATAATAATAATAATACAAATAATCATGGGGTGACGATATATGGCAAAATATGGAATTAGTGATTTTGGGTGAATATAAACTTAAGACTTGATGTGTTAAGAAAGATTAATAACATTGAGATGATTTGGGCACGTGGAACGAATAAATGAAGAAAGACTTACAAAACAAATAAACATTGCAAAATTGAGTGGAAGGCGTGGTAAAAGAACACCGAGAAAAGTAAGGTTGAATCAAGTGAATGATATTTTGAAGAGATACAAAAAGTCAGAGAAATCGTAGCGGTTGTAAGAAAAGGCTGGAATGTGTGCCACGAAAGAAAAGTCCGGAGCTATGGTATTTTTTATCAGGATAAGGCTGAATATGACACATAAAAAAATATCGAAATGTTTCACAATTGTACAATAAATTATTAATTTCAGGAGTAAACAAATAACAAGGCTTACACGTGTTAACCCAAGTTAACAGGGCAAACAAGGATCATTGCCCTGTCATAAATCATCTGCTAAGGACACAATAATAATTAATATGCACCTGATTTACATGTGACGCGCACCATAACTTGTCTCCTTTCATCGTGAGGTACAGTCAATGATGCGGCTGCTTTATCTCACGGGTAATGCACCGGAGGAGCGACAAAGCCACCAAAGTTTAACTTGGACAAACAAAACAAGAGGAATGCTGAAGGAACAAGGGCAGCCAAGCAGACCTTGGTAAACAGCCATGGTAATAAGTTGGATGCGGGAGGGAAGGAACGGAAAAGTAATGATGGTGTCATTGGCCTTAAAAGGATAGCAGTTGAAAGAGTTTTGTTAGTATTTGCAACGAGCTTTGAGTTTCTTAAGATTATGAATATCAGAAAGATTTTTGTCGTTGTCATTGTTGCATATAAGTAGTTTTTTTTTCTAAATTAAATTAATTGAACACAACTGAAGAAGTGCTATCCATCCATCCTTTGAGAGACGATTGCCAGTGTGTATTGCATGCATTGTTATGTAGATAACTTTTGTTATTATCCATCTTCCCATATTGTCTTATCATTTTCTGCGTCATCTCACAGTATTTTCTTTAATATTTCAAACATTTCTTTATCTTTAAGTATCTTGTGTCGCAATTGCCACGAGGTTTTGTTCATTTCATGCCCTCACAACCTTTATAAAATATATAAACATTGAGTGGTCGAGTACTTAAAACAAAAATTAATTGCCGATTTAATGCACTGATCTTTCTTAACAAACAAAACTATTAAACAAGATACTGAAGTATTAATTATAATTTAGCTTTGAACTTTGTAATTTCATTTTATGTAGAACATCATTTAAACTACAAGAAATTAGAAATCACCTTAACTAACATAGTATGACTGAAATTATAAAATTCTGAAAAGGGGGTGAAAAACCTAAAAAGAATAGCATAGATGACGAGGTGCATAAACGTGGCAGAATCGAAATATGTGTGCCAGGATAGAATTAAATGAAGATCTGTTCTCTCTTAACCCAATAGAGGGGCATGGCGTGATGGTGAAAATCATTCAATCCTCGCTCCACATAGACTATAACTTCCGTAGTGTTGTTGGTGGAACGCTCGACTTCCAGAACGGGGATTTCGGGTTTGACTCTCGATTGGAAAATTATTTCTTGATTTTTATGTAATAATACGAGTAATACATTCTGACAGAAAACGGAATGAAGAGATGAATGTGAACTTGAGGCTGATGTGTTGCGTAAGACGAATGAGAGTACTCTGATATTGACATGTGGAACGAATGAACAAAGAGAGACGATCAAACAAACATGCAGTGCAAATATGAGTGGAAGGTGTGGTAGAAGATGACTAAGTAAATTATATTCGGATAAAGTAAATTATATTTTGAAAAGAAAAAATAAGGAGTTAGAGAAATTGTAACAGCTGTATGTATCAGAAGGTGTATGGATGTGGAAAAGGCGAAATATGTGTGTCGAGATAGGAAAGTCTGGCCGTGTGTCCTTTCTGCCTACCCCAAATACGAAACGGCTTGATGTTATGTATGTGTAATAATATCTTTTATTGATAGCAAAAACAAAGCAATGCAAGAAAAAAAACGGATTAATAATAGGTCCTATATGATTCATAGGAAAAAAATAATCAGACGCTATTAAGAAAGGTTTGCGTTGATCTTGGACGGCCCTTTTATATATTTATGGTTGGTTTGAAGTATTTGTAACACGGCAATAAGTCGACCAGGTTGTATTGATAGAACGGATATGTAATAAAATACAATATGGCGAGTTACTAGAAATGACACACCAACAATCTAAAATCTTATCTGTTTCTCCTTAAGTAAATAAATCATCTTCCATTGAACCTCGTGCTACTTGCGAAGAGTCAATACATGTGAATGTGATCATATCAAACAAGATGGAGCAGCGTGAAGTGTTAGCGCTGTGCAAACAGGAACACGCCAGGACTAGTTCGGGGTAGAAGCAGATAATAAGCTAGCAGCACGAGCACAACGGAGAGGAGAGGAGAGGAAGGAGAGACAGGGAAGGACGGGATACATACTACACACCGAGATAGAAAAGAGGCAATCATAAAGTCGTTGCTCCTGTAGCACCATCACCTCTAGGCAATAACATGCTCGTTTAGAAGCAATCCCGGGATACTGTGCTCGCACCGAGAGAATCTGTGATGGATTTTTGAAGAGAAAAGGTTAAGGATCTTATAATGTACATATTTACTATAGTGTATAAGCAAATGTGTTGAATAATGTTGAAAATTATTTTAAAATGACTGCTGGTTCTTGGACCTGTACGCATTATAAGCAGTCATGAATAGGACCGCAAAATGAAGATTGATGTGGAAGCGAACCGATTAAGTCGTCTCTATTGTTGATATTTTTTCATTAAATAATAACAACGTCTATATATAAAAATTATATGATAATCATATTTATTAATTCCTCAGTAAGATACAGGAAAGGGTCTAGTTTACAGGAGACACGACACATGAAAGGCAAGAAACTCAGATCCATTACAATTGTGTGACCATATTAAATTATCTGTGTTTTTTCACATATTATGTAATTTATTTTATTTTATTTATTTATTATTACACATGACAAGAAATATACACAATTTGAGAAAAACAACTGATAATTTGATTTGGACATACAATTTTAATGGATCTGGGTTTGTTGCCTTTCATTTGTCGTATCCCCAGTAAACTAGGCTTTTGCCTGTATCTCACTGAGGATATTTAGCATGAAAAAAATAAATCGATACTTCTTTCCGATTTTTGATTACACAGAAACAAAACCTCGTTGCACGCTCTCATCAACCTGACAGTGACACTCAACTACAACTGGAAACATCTTGCGAAATTCAATTCCTCACACATCATCACTCCATAAAGACCAAAAATATTCATCCCACACTATACCGCACACAATCACAAATCTCACATAAATCCCTTACACTCGTCATTCATCCTGAAAGCCCAAGTACTCAAAATCCTGTCGCAATAACAACCACGCTCCGATCGACTGTCTAAATGGTTTTCCTACCTTTGCCTTTATTGAAGTCGGCACGCCATTGTATGTAATGGGAGCCAAATAAGCATATTGACTTTGGGCAAAAAAGGTTTTAACTCTAGGGATGGTGAACATTTCATTAGTTGCCATGAGTGTCATGTGTGTCTGCTGAGTCTGCATCTTCCCTTCCTCTCGATGGTAGTGCCAGATAATGGATTTGAGATGTAAATTGGCTATGTTCAGGACCTGATACTCTCTGAAAAGCTCCACCGTGGGATTATAAGATTTGTTTTGATATATGAATAAATAAAAGAAACACGATTATGCCTTTTTTATCTTTTTCATAAAAATATTAATTAATTTATTATTTATAGTTAATGCATTAACATTGTGGAAGTTTAAAGACATCGTAGTTTGTTTTATCAAACATTGTTTATTAGTCTTATTTGTGCTCCCCTGAAGATGAGGTGAAAGCCTTGAAACCGGTAGGGTTATACCGTTACAAAAAAGTGGAATAAGCAGTGTTTGATAAAAATAAATTACAATTGTTTATTCCACTTTTTTGTAACGGTATAACCCTACCGGTTCAAGGCTTTCCCCTCATCATCAGGGGAGCACAAACAAGACTGTCAAAAAGTGGAATAAACAGTGTTTGATAAAACAAATCCCTAGAATAAACAGCAGTATCTTAGAATAATCTTATCCTTAGAATAAACAGCAGATACAATATCAAGATCATACAAGTATATGCGCCCACATCTAGCAGTACTGAGGAGGAGCTTGAGGGGTTCTATGAAGATATCACTAAATGTCTCAATGAAAATTCCACACACTTTGCCTGCCTGGTGGGAGACTTCAATGCAAAATTGGGAAAAAGAGAAACGGAAAACGAACACAATATTGGTGAACATGGTCTCGGACAAAGAAGTGAAAGAGGGTGACTCCTGCTGGATTTCTTGCAGGAGAATAACCTCTACGCCATGAACACCTTTTTGCGTAAGAAACCCCAAAACAAATGGACATGGCGAAGCCCAAACGATTCGACGAGAAATGATATTGACTTTATACACTGTTCTCACAAACAAATAGTACATAATGTCTCCCATACCTAATCAATTTGCAGTTGACAGCGATCATCGACTAGTAAGAGCTATTCTATCGATTGACACCAAATTTGAGAGACTCAAAGTGATTAAAAACAAACCATCAAACATATCACAAGCTATATAAACGAAAACTAGTGCATATCTGGCTGCAGTTAACACTCAGATTCCATACTTCTGATACCATATATCAAATGAACAAATATCTAAGTACTGTCGTCGAAAATGCAATTCAAGCAATTAAACCACCGACTGTGCTAAAAGATGACAAAATAAGCTCAGATACTAGAAATATGATGAACAGAAGAAATGAAATGAGGAGAAATGGAAGAAGGAACACAGTGGAGTACAACCAGTTAAACAAAAATTGTCCGAAAGAATATCAGACGGGACATAGCGAGGTACAATGAGTCTCTTGTAAGAAATATTATCGCAGAATACGGAAGGACAAAAATACTCCATTCAAGACTGAGTGAAGGAAGGAAGCAAATCACTGCACTGTACAGAGATGGCTCGGAGACAAACAACATGACGGAAGGTTTGAAAACTACTGAACTATTTTATCAGAGACTATATTCCTCGCAAATCTCCGGAGAAAGCCAAGCAGCTCTTCGTCCCAGAATTATGAATGTGGGCTCAGAAGATGTCCCTGAAATCACACTAAAAGAGTTGCAGCATGCCCTAAATAAAATGAAAAACAGAAAAGCTTCAGGCAATGATGGTATACCCATCGAAGCAATAAAACTGGGAGGAAAACCTTTGCAGAGACGTGTTGTGTGTCTTTTTAATAAGTGTCTGGAGGAAGGAAAAATACCGGAGAGCTAGAATAATGCCAATACTCCTACATAAAAAAGGTGAGCACAAGAGGCTGGAGAATTACAGACCGATTAGCTTACTATCACAAATCTATAAACTTTTCACTAAAATCCTTACAAATAGACTCTCTAGTAAATTAGATTCATATCAACCACGAGAACAAGCAGGATTTAGAAAAGGATATAGTACAAACGACCATCTCCAAACGCTCAAGAATGTTATTCAAAAGCATAGCGAATATAACATCCAATTAACACTCGCATTTATAGATTTCGAAAAAGCGTTCGATACAATAGAACATTGGGCTGTATTCGAAGGCCTTGAAAATTGTCGAATTGACTATCGATAGCAGCTTCTTAAACACATTAATGGAAATGCTATTTCCACTATACAGCTTCAAAAAATGTGTGAAAAGGTCAAAATACATAGAGGCGTTAGGCAAGGCGACACCATTTCACCAAAACTTATCACCCTAGTGTTGGAGGATGTATTTAGGAAATTGGACTGGACCGACAGGGGCGTTAATATAAATGGGGAGTATTTGAGTGACTTGCGGTTTGCAGATGATATTGTACTTCTTGCTAATGACGAAAATGACATTGCTTAAATGCTCAATGACATTAGAAGGGATTCATCACAAGTGGAAGTGAAAATAAATTACAGCAAAACAAAGATCGTGAGCAATACAGGTCAGATAACACCTGTCACAGTCAAGGGAAATACAATAGAGAAGGTTTCTTCTTATGTACTCGTATATCTGGGACATACAAGACTGGGTAAGGAGAATCAAGATGCTGAAATTGAGAGAAGACGAGGCCAAGCCTGGGCTGCATTTGGAAAGTTGTCCTTTATTCTAAAATCTCCAAAATACGCAAGACATCTTAAAAAATCCGTATTCGACTCCTGTGTCCTTTCTGTGCTAACATATGGGCTAGAAACATCGGTTGAATAAACAGATTATGCACAAGCTCATGGTGACGCAGAGGATCATGGAGATAAGAATGTTGAATATCTCTCTGAGGGATAGGAGAACCAATGAATGGATAAGGCAGCAGACCAAAGAAGCTGATGTCGCCATTCAGAAGTGGAACTGGGCGGGACACATTGCCAGATGCACAGATGATAGATGGACCCAGAGAGTGCTGGAGTGGCGCCCAAGACAGGGAAGAAGTGTGGGCCGTCCTCAGACACGGCGGTCTGACTGCATTAGAAGAGTGGCCGGGAGCAACTGGAAACGATGTGCCCAGGAAAGAGAGGAATGGAGGAGAGGAGAGGCCTATGTTCAACTTTGGACGGAAACGGGCTGATGATGATGATGATAATACAAATTATAAAATATTGATTCATTACAAAAACTATCACACGTTGACATTATGAATAAATATTTATTTAAATATCAATGTTTAAAAGAAGGCGGAATGAAAACATCAGAAATGAATGCATGGATAAATTGATGTTTTAAGTAGAATGAAGAAAATATAATTACTATGGTTTAGGCATATGGAAATAATGACTAACGAAAAATTGCTAAGCGATAATCTAGGTCATAAGTGCAAGGTGTGCGTGGAAGAGGAAGATCGAGGAAAACGTGGCTGGATTGAATGAATCAAACTTGGTAAGAAGGTAAAGTGAAAAGTATGAATAATAGAAATTTGTGCATGACGAGATGCATGAATGTAGAGGAGGCGAAAGTTGTGTGCTTGTATAGAGGGGCATGATCTGTTCTTTCTGCCTATTCCGCCGGGGACACGGCGTAATGATATGTATGTATGTATGCAAATAAATCAAAGAAGACGTTTTTTTAATAGACAATCCACACAAACTACAATGACGTGTGCCACCAAATTAAAGTCACCATGAATAAATTATATGAGTCAATATAATAAAACTAATTAAAAAAAAATGCCGATTCTAGATAGTTTAAAGTTTCAACTGATTAAGCTTAAAATATTTTACAATCGATCTATGTATGGTATAAGTGGGAACGTTCCTCGAAGAACGAAGAAACGCAACATTCATTGGACGTGGTAAAGATATGGCGTTTCGTAAATCAAACGTGTCTCGTAAAGGACAACCAAAACATACATGATCTATAGTTTCATCATTCAGACCATATACATTTTCCACAATACCCATTTTGTAAAGGTGACTAGCCTTCAAGCGGGCTGATAAATACGTGTTAATGTGTTTTAGTTGAAAACCACCTCAACATCAAATAAATAATACAAACATATAATCAATAGGCTAAAGAAATAAATATTTCTCTTCTTCTACAAGACATGCCAATTAAATAATACCAGCAAGTCTTCTTGAAAGGAATAAGTAAGAAACAAAGACAGATAAGGAAGAAGGTTCCAAGAGTGCCAAGACAAGAACCGGTCCTTGGGAGCAATGACTTGAGAGATGATTGTATAACAGCACCATGGGAATATCCTGATCCTGACAACAGCCATTTGCAGCATCAGACCTTTTAACGCCGAAGCCACACCCATAGAGTGGATTCGGATGTGGGTTTTATTGTTTTCGTGGTTTTATTCATCTCTTTGTGGAGTCTTTGCGATTTATTGTGCGATTTGCTTTGGTTACGTGATTTGGTACTTGTACGTTGATTCTTTTGTATATTCTTTTGATTTTGGTTTTTATATGAACTGATTTCTTCTCGGTGTATCAATATATTGTGTTGTTTCATAGTTTGGCGGTATCAAAAATTATTTTTATGTCCAACTGTGTTTCATGCACGTATTGAGAGTACAGTTTTCTTTCGATATTATCTGATTTCTTCACGGTGTATAAAATATATCGTGTTATTTCATAGTTTGGCGGTATCGAAAATTATTTTTATGTCAAACTGTATTTCATGCACGTATTAAGAGTTATGTTTCCTTTCGATATGAACTGATTTCTTCTTGGTGTATGTATATATATCGTGTTGTTTCATAGTTTGGCTGTGTCGAAAATTATTTTGATGTCAACTGTATTTCATGCACGCATTGAGAGTTAAGTAGCTGCCACTAATAAATTGCATAAATGTATACCATAATGCCATTTCCCTGTCGGGGAAAGCAGAGAGGACAGAGCGTCATACTATCTCGATACACATCAGTAGTCTCTTCCACATCCATACACCTTCTCATATAACCCCAACGATTTCTCTAACTTTCAACTTTTCCTTCTTTCAGAGCATCATTCATTTGATCCAATCCTTGGTCCTTCCTTTTAAGTGCTTTCCACTCACATCTGCATTGTATATCTGTTTTATTAGTATTTTTTCATTCATTCGTTCCACATGCCAAACCCATCTTAGCGTGCTCTTCTTTATCATACTTAATACATTAGCCTTAAATTCACATTCATCCCTTGAAGCGTATTATATGATTTTTTTCGATATTATTTCTAATCACGAAGTTGTGGCATCTTTATCTCCTCCCTCTTAAAGACACATTTCTTTATTCATTTGTTCAACATGCCCAAATCATCGCAACGTTCTCTTATTCATCTTATTTAACACATCCCTTCTAATTTTCCACTTAACACATCAATTCACATTCATCCCTTGTCATTCCATTTAGTATTCTGATAAACACTGTCCCTCCATGTTTTCTTCTCAATGCACGTATCGCTATAGATTTATTCGATACCTCTCAGTAGAATCCATATATATATCGTTATATAAATTCAAAGGCTGGATCACATAATTGAACCACACTCGTGCATATTATATGTACTTCAAAAATTTGCCATCCTGAGCCAAAATGAAAGCAATGATGTGACATACACGTATTGTGGTGTGAAGATCTGTTCATTAGGTTTTCATTCTTCAAGAGGACGAGCCCCTGGATTTAATCACTCTGCAACAATAGACCACCAATGGTGTCCCTGCGTAGTTTGTTGCGGTACAAAGTGCCAAGAGACCTCCATGTGTACGATAGTTCAAAAATGATTTGCCAAATTAAAAAAGGTTTTTAAAAGAACCGCATATACTATAGTGCATGGCATTTTTTTAACAGTGTAATGCGAAAAAGAAAGCGTGGAACTCGAAAAAACGTCTATCTGAGAGGACACGCGGTTGAAAACTGTGATTGCTATCTACGCGCATTTCCAAAAGCAGGTAGGTTCTGCACAGAGGTTGATAAAATGATCTGTGAATACGTTGCCTCACATAATTATCCGTAACATACAAACCAAGACCATCGAGGATGGTCGGGTTTATCAGATCATCCCTGAGCAGCCAAGAAAAGTAAACACCCAATTGGAAGGATCTTATACTCTCTAGCGTTCTATAAGAAAGCATTTCCAGTAAAAATAAATTAGGATAGAACCAGGGATAGTATTCACACCCCTTCATCAAACAAAGCAACAGATCGTTCATATTCATATCGTAGGCTCGAAGAGGTGAGTCGTCATTTGGAGTTTGGCTTAACGGTTATAAAGCTCGAACAAGTGTATATGGCACATGCTGTTGTATTTGCTCGATGTCGAGCTCACTTGATAAAATTTTAGCCGTCAAGTAAGAACGATCGTACGGATCCAAACTTAAGTTGTTCTATGAAGCAAGTGAGCTTATTTTCATGTAATTTTCTCAAAACAGGCTAAGCCCAATTACATTGAAAAAAACAAACAAACACTGTTAACATAAAACATATACATACATATATACACACATACATATACATACACACATATACATACATACACACATATATTCTAAGTCACTTAAATAAATTGACGAGTGTTTTCCATCGCTCCCAATTTTAGAAGAAAATTTTATTTTCTTTTTGGTTATGTGTTATGAAATATCTCAATATCCGAAGCAGTCCCGTTCAAAAGAGTTAAGACCCTTCCAATAGGCATAGCACTTGGAAGACCCGTTCTTGCGTATGTGATTGAGAAAAGTTCTTGCCGGCGCAGTCTAGTGTAATTGTTAGGGGCATTTAACGCTAATCTTTGTAGTAATGCTGGACACAACTCCTCGAACGAGTCTGACAACGTATACCAGGAGACTCAGATATCTTCTTAAGCTCAAGGAGTTATACCCGAGCATGCCCAGCAGAAACTGAGAAGGTTATAGCCATGGATATACACCAAACTCATTCATATTGAGATATCATAGATATTTTTCCTGTACCTTCTCCACCATCAGTGAGTTTTGCGCCCCAAATGCAAGCATTGCTTTCTAGTTTGCTACGGATCAATGAATCAAACAGCGTTTTGAGCACCATTTGGTTTTTAAACAACTTAGAGATTCTCATTACAAATCCTAGTCCCCCCTGACGAGCTTATTGCCATGAGGCAATCTCTTCCAACCAGCCAGAAATATGTTTTAATGGGACCTATGTCAAAACCAGACTGGAATCCCATTTAAAAAAATCTGGATTCCAACGGGCATCGAACCCGCAAACTCTGGATCGGAAGACATGCATCATACCACCAGACCACGGAGGTAGTCGTTTTATAAGCTGAATTGCACTTGAGTTCTATGTGACGATCAAATGCGAGACATATGTGTTTCGAGGCAACTGTTCAAGTAAAATCGTGTACACGGAGGTAAAGTTTTATTACGTTCCTCAGTTTTATACCTTTCTCATGTCCTGCGGGTGAATTGTATGCGCAGCCACAGATGACATGCTTCGCGTTTTATTGACGCCATAGCAAGGAGAATCGAGCATTGAAATGTTGAGGCAGTCAAAGGTGCAACATCCTATTTTAGCGCTGCATGGGAACTTATTTTGCCCCCCTTAACAGCGTTGGTGGAGGTGAGATCGAACTGAACTGTGGTCCCATTGTAGCCAATACGACTATGCCGGTATAATTTGAAATACCGGCTAATAATGTTAAAGGGAATTATTATTTATAGTATTTTATTACACTAAGGAGAATTTGTGGAGTGTCATTGTTTAAAAGAAGGCGGAATGAATGCACGGATTAAAGGTTGTTCTAAGCAGCGGCGGCTGGTCTCGAGGTGCGCTGAACCGGAGAAATAATTCGCAATAATTAAATTATACATTCGCAAACATGACTTCCAAAAATGTAAAATATTTGTTAGTATTTTGTTGAGAATTTTTATTTAAGTTGAAATTCAAAAAAATTTAAAGTAAAATAAAAAAAATATTCCTTTCAAATCGACCGGCCAAGTTTGCCAATTCATACTGGAGCGATCTCGAATATGCACCGGACGGAAACGCAGATTCATATAGGACAGACAGAGGCATACAGTAAACCGTGTGACTATTTCTCTATATTGCGAATTATTTCTCCGGTTCAGCGCACCAAAGCACCTCGAGACTAGCCGCCGCTGGTGTAAGGAAGAAGAAATAAATAATGGAATAGTTATGAAAATTTTGGTACTATATTACACTTTCATTGTATATTTCGTTACTTAAAATTTGTCGAGTGTCATTTGAAAGAAGAAGAACAATCACATACATTTGAAAGAAGAAGAATACATAAAGATATCAGGAATTAATGCACGGATAAAATAGATGTTTTAAATGAGATGAAGAAAATAACTATAAGATGGTTTGAACATATGGAGAGAATGAATGATGGAAGAATGACTAAATTAGTATACAAGTTGTGCGTGGAAGAGGTAGACCGAGGAAAACTTGGCTCGACCAAATTTTGAAAGAAGGTAATGTAAGAAGTATGAATAATAGAAAGTTGTGCGTGACGGGATGTATGAATGTGGAGGAGGCGAAAGTTGTGTGTTTGGAAACAAAAGTTTGGAGAACTGTTCTCTCTGCAAACTTCGTAAGAAAAATGGCTTGATGATATGCATATATGCAATGTATTACATTTTCGTTGTATACAGTACAACCTGGTAGGCTTATTGCCATGTGACAATTTATTTTTACCAACCAGAAAGATGTTGGCGTTCTAAAAACCGTGTAAAATCTATAGACGTTCATATCAACTTTTGATCGGTGCTCAAAATGGCTATCTTCGTTCTATTCCCAATTTCTTTGGGAGAATTAAAATCAAATGAATCTAGAGTGCCTTGTGAAACGGATTTGGGTTATTTAGTTTGAATATTTTGGATGGTGGAGAAAACAACGGTAATAGAGAGGAAAGGGTAGAATTTTGTACATATATAAATGTTATAAAATACATATATGTTACATATTAATATAATTATATTTGTATATGCCACGAACGTTAATATATATGTATATAGAGAAAAAGGATAGAGATATATACATTAATATAAATATTTTAAAGTATATAATATACTACGAAGATGGGGGCCGGGGAATAACGCTGTGACTTGTAAGATATTTTAAATTATATAATATACTACGAAGAAGGGGTTTGGGGAATAACACTGTGATTTGTAAGATATTTTAAATTATATAATATACTACGAAGATGAGGTTTGGGGAATAACGCTGTGATTTTTAAGATAAATATTTTAAAGTATATAATATACTACGAAGATGGGGTTTGGGGAATAACGCTGTGACTTGTAAGATAAATATATAAGTATGGGGGGGGGGGGGTAAATACAGTAAAAATCAGACCGGAATCCTTTTAAAAAAAACTGGGTTTCAACGGGATTCGAACCCCCCCCCACCAGGTTAGGAGACAGGTGTCTTACCAACTGGCCCACGGAAGTCGTCAAATTTTAAATAGTAATTATTTCATTTCACCCATTTAACTGAAATCCATACAGCAGAATCCAATTTAGAATTAATGTAATTCATATATCATACAGGAAGATGATACCCGTTGTGTGATTGGTAAATATAACAAACAGCAAATAAATATTTAAGTAATTCAATTGTAAGACTTGTTCTGAAAGTAAAGTAACTTAAAAAATCCACAAATTGTCACACAATGTAGCAAGGACAAAGAAGGATCTCAAGCCCCGGGGGTTGCGGGTTCGATTCCTATTGGTACATATATGTTTTGTTAATTAGTTTAAGTTTATGTATTATTTATAGTTAAGGCATTAACATTGCGGAGGTTTAAAGACATTTTTTTAATTATTTTTTTTTATTTATTTTACACGTGACAAGAAATATACATAATTAGCGATAAAAACAACAGGTAATTTAATTCAGACACACAATTTTAATTGAACTCGGTTTGTGGACTTTGATTTGTCGTGTTCCCAGTAAACTAGGCTTTTGCCTATATCTCACTGAGGACATAGAGCATGAAAAAATAAATCGATACTTCTTTCCGATTTTGGATTATGTAAAACCCCGTTGCACATTCTCATCAACCTGACAAACAGTGACACTCAATTACATACTCGTATGTATACATCACGCGAAATCAAACTCCTCACACTTCATCACTCTAGCCAGATGTAAGTTGTTTCATCAAATACTGTTTATTCCACTTTATGTAACGGTATAACCTTACCGGTTTCAAGGTTTTCACCTCAGCATCAGGGGAGCACAATAGTTTATAGTTTAAGTTTGGTTTATCAAACATCAACTCAATTTAGTTTTAATTTCCTGTCCGAACTAAATACGTCCCTGAATCAAATTTGCATGAAACCATCGTCCAGGATTAACAAAAAATGTTAAAGTTAATTTATTATCTTGGTAGTAACAAATGACGTTAGAGACAAGCTAAAGTTTTAATATTAAGTATAGTTAAACCGGGTATAAGAAAATATTCTTGAATTCTAAAAAACTAAAAAACTATCTCGGCACTTCTATATGACCTGAACAAAACTATGAAACTTGATTAATTGTTCAAAATCAAAGAAGAATGAGCGACATTGTCCAAGATATACTCGTAAATAAAAACACGAGTCATCCATACCATGGCATAACTTTGGATGTTGCCGCGTAGTGTGAAACTATGAAGATGGTAATGAATGGTATTGACTCGACTTAAATACATTTTCCAGTACAAACCAACAAACACAAAAATATAATTTGTTTTATTTTATTGTACTTTCGTTTTATAAGGTAATCATGAATGCATAAACACAGGTTTATTGATAGCATCATAGTATGCACATATATGTAAATACATTCCGAAAACACATATATTCGTATATCTCAAGATAAATAGCAGAAAATATATTTAAAAGAGAAGCTATCAAAAGCTTTAATAAAATGACAATTTATAAAGCGCTGTTAAAAGAGCAGACTTTCCATAAGGGACGATTGTTTAATTTTGTGGTGTCATGTTCATAGATTTTTTATTAAAACACTTGTTTCTATTTTGTATTCACTACTGTTTTATTTGAGTTCACTACCGGTTTCAAAGACCTGCGTCTTTGAAACCGGTACCGTCTTTGTCAGGTCAGATTAAGTAAATTATATCTAAAATATATTTTTCTAATTGTAATATGTATGGGGGGGGGGGGGTGGCAGTAGTTAATAAAGGGGGTGGGGAGGAAGGTACGAAAACGATCTCCTGAACAGGAATCAAGTTTAGCTGAGGATTATTATTGAAATTACCTTGGTCAAGGAAACATTCCTAAGATAAGACCTCCCAAAAAGGATTGTCTTAAAATTGCATACGCCACCCATAGCTCTAACGCTAAGAGGCAGACCATTCCACGCCACAGGATCGCAAATATAATACAAAGTTTAAAATCAATCTGACCGCGTAAGTGTCGCGAACGGATTGATTTTAAATTTTGTCTTTTTGTATTCAAGCTCCTTAATGAGATGCTTCCATTGTATTAGGTGTTAACATAAGTTGTGTCCGTTTTTTTTTTTCAAATTTAAAAATGAGCACCAAAAGCAAAACAAAATGGCAAAGGTTATCTGCGACCTGAAACACATGGAGCGTTCCGGACGACCAGTGGACTTCGATGAAGACGAAACAACGTTTGCATCCACGCAAGACGATGATTTGCATCTGGTGGGATTGGCAAGGCGTCATCCACTACGAGATACTAGAACGCAAGACATTCACCGTGGAGCTATACATTCTGCAAATGCAGCGGTTCAACATTGCAATTCAACAAAATAGGCCGGATCGGCCATATGGCGTTATTCTGCAACACGATAACGCCCGCCCTCATATCGCCAACATTACGAAAAATGCCATTCAAACGTTTGGTTGAGAAGTCCTGCCGCACACTCCATATTATCCATACCTCGTGCCGTCGGGTTTCCACCTTTTCCGGTCGATTTCGAACAATTTGCGCGGTGTTTCCTTCAATAATGACTTCGAATTGCGGACATGGTTGGACGAATTCCTCGAGTAAAGACCGGATGGTTTTTATCGCACAGGCATTGAAAAACTTGTAGGACGTTGGCAAGAAGTTGTAAATAATGAAGGAGAATACATTATTGACTAATTTTCTGTAGTGTCCTCTTGTTCTATTCACCTGCAAAAAAACGGACACAATTTATGTTAACACCCAATATTTTTTGAATCTGTGTCTGAGGGGTGTTTCTTCGGAGAGAAGTATAACTTTAAGGTCGATTTCTTCTTCATCTCATAAATCGGTGGTTCCAAATCAATTCAATAGGGCGGGGTATTATACTAGAGCTTTTGTCGTTGCTGGTCCTGTGGCATGCTATGTCGCCTTATGTCAGAAACATGGGCATTTAGGAAGCATTTAAAGACAATCCTTTTTGGAAGGTGTTATCATAATATATAAGTGAGTTCAAATTCCAAGTAAGAGCACCCTTGATGAGAGTTTGCTATCTTAACGGCGCTATATAAATTGTCCTTTTATTATTATTATTATTGGTTAGAATTTACGCGATTAATCACTGTACATGTTAGATAGCAACACTTTTACAATAAACATAAAATATAGCAACAATTTTACAATAAACATAAAAGATAGCAACATTTTTACAATAAACATAAAAAGGTAATAAGATAATAATAATGATAGCTAATAATAGATAGTTTTATGGACAAATCAAGATCCCAGAAACAGGAGATCAGGGGAAGCATCTTCTACTTTAGCAAAGCCAAGTTATGGTGTTATAAACCTGTTATAACAGTGGACTGGTTTGATGGTGTCCTTAGCACTGATTATTAAAAAACAAGTCTGAGCAAACATTTACTAGTGAAACGTACTGGAGTTGTTTGATAGAAATGCAATTGAAATTATATCGCATCTATGTTCATTTTAATTCTTCTTATAGAATGATATTTTGTGGTCTTCAACATTTGTCGCGGTCTTCAACTTCAGCTATGAATCGATTCACAACGTGTGAGCGTCTTCACAAATACTTAAAACAAGATCACGATATAGTTAATCAAGAGTGCAAAAACACATACAAGTCAATAATAACACACAAATTACTTGCGACACCGAATCTGAGAAATCCATTCCTATCCAAGTCCAAAGATACCCATACTCCAGAACGACATTCATTTTCCAAGCGCGAGCATGAAGTAGGTTGTTCCTAAGGTAGATAAATCTTCTAAAAACCTTACTTAAAGCGAGTAATTATATCTTTAACATATTTTACAACAATATTAAGTTTAAAGGTTGATGTGTTAATTAAGATGAAGACGAGCACACCGAGATGGTTTGGTCATGTGAAACGAATAAATGAAGAAATATTAACAAAACAAGTATGTAGTGCAAATGTGAGTGGAAGGCGAGTGAGAGGAAGACCGACGAAAGTATAGTTGGATCAAGTAGATAATATTCTGAAAGAAGGAAACGTAGAAAGTTAGAGGAATAGTAGAAGTTGTATGTGTCGACACAGGAAAATCTGACCCTCTGTCCTCTCTGTTAGGGAAATGGTGTGATGGTATGCATGTATTAAAATAAGTATTAAATCAAATGAACTAACCCCAAATTACCATAAATGTAAAGGACTCTGCTTCAATAGTATGTTCTTTCTTCCGTGGTTGCAGTCCTAAGACTGGTTTGCAGCAATTTGAACTCTTCTCCTACTTGAGATTGAATCATGTTTTGCTGGTTCTTGGGATGCCACTTGGGCCTTTAATGTGGTAGTTTCCCGTTTCTTTCCACATCCTATGCCGTTGACCACGAAAGTTCTTCCGCCTTTGGAGATTATTTACTTCTCCAGGACAAGAGGGTGCCCTAAACAACAGATGAAAGTTGGTGGTCAGCTTATTCCGGCCAATGCTCGGTCCCTGTCTATATTTGCCGACACGAGGTCGTTATATAAATATTTTTGATTATATTTAATGAAAAACGAGATTTTAAGCAAATTACAATTTTATCAATATCTCACCTATTAATATTCGACATAGGCCATATATTTCATTCATAATAGCGCCATTTTCTTTGTTTTGTGGAGTTAGTGTATTATTCAAGGCCACAATCTCTTAACCAAAGACTTGCCAAATGGGGGATATTATGTGATTGATCGACTCTGTATCTGCGGTGAGGAGTCCATGCTATATTTACTTGGCATTGCTTGAGCAGCCCGGTGTCATACATCGAAGGGGACATGAATCGTGTAACACCCAGTGCTACCCAAGTGGCAGAAGAGGTGGAGGTAGTTCAGAGCCATTGACACAAAAATAGTGTATTATTTCAGATCGATCTTACCACCACTTACGCTCTTATTGTGATCGAAATAAGTCTCCGTCCAGTGTGATCTACACTAAAAGATCGAATTCTTCTTTATTTATTATAAGCGCGAAGTCACATAGTAATAAAAATAACCGATAAAGATAATCAGATGTTTGTTTTCTCTTTCTCAAAAAAACGATTCTTACTAGCAGTCTATTTTAGTCGAAAACGCCTTCCTCAAGGTATATCTCTGACTGATAATTTATCCAAGGAATAAAAAAAACAAACGATTCATTGACAAATATAAATATGCCACGATCTCAACTTCGCAAAGCAGTAAAAGCTTTTTAAAAAGGAAAGTCGTATAAATAATAATTGCACATTATGTATTCCCAACAACCATAATTAAACTTGTCACATTGTCGAACGCTTGATTGACTCCCTGTCGATGCCGCGCAAACAGTACCAAAAACTAACAACTACTCGTATCAGAAACAATTATTAATGGCCGAAACATCTCAGGAATACTTCGGGTTCCTCGAGACAATAATGTCGAGGAATGTAAACGTACGACAGCGTGGTGTGGTGTTTTTATTAATGGTCCCTATTGTTTTGGAGCGGCGCGATATTTGTCGCCAGACGAGACGTTAATATATAAATGAGGAGCAATTAGAGTCGGTCCAGCACTACGAGTATACGCATAAGTCGAGAACACAATATCAGTGGTATATTGCTATGTTTGTTGTACAAGTCATGTGCACCGTCTCTCTAGGACAGTGGTCCCCAACCTTTTTGTCGCCGCGGACCGGTCAACGTTTCATAATTTTACCGCGGCCCACTGGGACTTTTTTTAAATTTAATAACAATATATTTGTACAATATATTATATAATAATAAAATTTACAACATAAGTTATAGTGCCAAATAATAGTATAGAAAACACAAGGTTTGTGGGAAAAATGAAGAAAAAATGTATTATAACAATGAAGGATTATTAAGTTTCAGATAATTTTTTAATTTTCTTTTGGATTCATGGGTATTTTCAATATTTTTAAGGTTCAACGGAAGGTTGAAAGTATTTTTTTCCAAGATAGAGAAAAGAATTTTGAGAAATTAGGGTTTAATATCGGGATTTTAATGTTATTCTGATATCTTGCAGATATATTAACTTGAAAGTTATTTATCTATTTTCTTTAAAAGTTTTGATGTTGAAGTTTTATGTGTTTTGATTTAATATTTTTAATTGAATCGTGTTTAAACATGCCTTCAAAATAAAATACAGTTACCCCTTAAAAATGAATAAAAACAGATTTAATATTTTAACTTAATGCTAAATCAATGAACCCTGAGCTTGCTTTATTTAAACGAGATGGTTCCATCTGGGGGTAATAGGAGATTGTGACACCCGAAGTGTCTTGCTTATGTCCAGTTTATTTCTTTGTTTTGTTTTGGTTGCTGTCACTGCAGAAAACCCCGCTTCACATAGATAGGATGTCGGAAATGGCAATAGGGATTTTAGTGCTGTGGTGGCAATCTCAGGGTATTCCGCCATGACTCTAATCCAGAACACCGGCAGAGTTGTTGTCTCGAACAGGTATTGTCGGAAGGTCGGTGGTAACTTAGCGTGAAGGGGTTTTCAACGGAATAATTATTTTAAGCTATAATTAAGTTTTATTGGGTATGTTCGATTTTTCAAAAGTAATTTTGATTTTTAAGCAGGCCCTTGCGCGGCCCAGTACCATTTGGTTCACGGCCCGGTACCGGGCCGCGGACCGGGGGTTGGGGACCACTGCTCTAGGACATGCAACCAAGATGTTGTATATCATTTTGAAGAAAAGAGATTTATAATATGTCGTTTATAGTTAAGGCATTAACGTTGTGGAGGTTTAAATACATTGTAATTTATTTTTATCAAACACTTTAATTGTAATTAATTTTTATCAAACACAAAAAAAGTGGAATAAATAGTGTTTGATAAAAATAAATTACAAGATTTATAATACAATACTAAAATAAGACAAAAACATCAAACGAGATCACTTTTTTCAAAAGGACACTTTAAAACGCACAATACAAACCCGTAACATTTAGAGTCAGTCACCTATTTTTTTCAGGTGTTCATTTGGTCTGGACGTGGATGCACACCCAACATTTTGGACACTGCAATTTAGTGAATTCATCTCCAACAACTATGTTTCTGAGCAGTTTTTTCTCATAGTCGAATGTTTAGGTTTCTCGTGAGTATTACGATGGATCTTTTTCATCCGATGGATCGATAATCTGGAGAATAAATGGAAATCAGCGATACATCGCTTATGCAGGGCATGTGTACTGTAACCATGGACACACCTAAGACAATTCAGAGTACACCAAAATCTTTGTTGCTGGTCAAATCCTTGGAGAAGCATTTTAGAATCTTTTACAAGGTGGATATTTCTCACCCAGGACCGATTCTACTGCTGTCGCCAGGTGTATTCAAATTCCTCTCAACTAACAGAAAAATCGCCGGAATCTAAAGCGAGTCGGATAGCAGTAAATATCCAAGTGCCCTACCTTCTGGTATTCCCTCATTAACGCATCTTCGCTTTGTATATTAGGAAGTAGCAGGTTTGTAAGAACAGGAGCCATGCCAAAGGAGTTGATTTCGGAAACCCACTGACTATCGAACGATAGAGTTCAAATGTTCTCATAATTAATCCGCGTAATTACGCCAGGTGTCAAAAATGAGGAAATCTTGTTGATAACCAACATTTTGGAATGTCACTGACTATTAAATGATAGGGTTTAAAAAATCTTATAATTAATCCGTCAGGTGACAAAAATGAGAAGTCTTCAGACCGCTTTTTCGTATCAGTAATTTTGAAATTCATTCTCGGTGTGGTGATTTTCGACATTGTTCAGAGTTCACATTAAGAAAATGTTTCATAAGATTGTAAATAATTTTATAACATACACATATATCGTGTTTATCGCTCTTCTATTGGTTATTGACCTTTAACATTTTCGTATGCAAGAATTTTCAATTTACACTTCGAGGTGAGGCTGGGTCTAAGAAAGCTTCGATCGCTGGTTAGGTTGCCTTCCATTATAGATTCACAGAATTGCAGTTTGCACCTCGTTTACGAGAGGATCAGCAATTCTTTCATATTCACTTCGGTTCCAGTGGGAATAATAATTTGACCCTCGAGCACCCAATATTTCTTCATCTTTCAAGATCCTTTAATGACAATGTATCCACGGCAATACATTAAGTCGTAAACAATGGTGTTTGGTATTGCCTTTGATAATTAGGTTTCTAAAATAACTCTCCAGCAGATTCGTGACACTTTTCAAGATGATTAATAGCATTAGGATTGCAACTCTCGTATTTTTATTTAACCTTCATAAATAAGCCTTTTCGGTATATACTCTTATATAAAGAAAACTGAAAAAAAAATTATTATCGGCAATATATTATTTGAAGGATGAAATAACCACAACATCCTCAAGTACAAACTAGACAGTGCCACCGATGGTCAGAATTTAGCGTGAGAGTAATGTAAGAAAGATTTTTTTAGCGTGAGAAAAACAATCTAGGGTCAATATGTATCCACAATTTTTTTGGATTCCAAGTGAAAAAATTGCAACAACCCAAATACCCGATTGTTACGCAGACAATGCTTCCGAATGCATTTAATTCAAAATTAACCTGTATTACAGAACTTGTCAAACTTTTGCTATCGATTGTTTGAGCCATGTTTCTAAAATATTTTTTTCTAAAGTAAAATATATATTTTTAATAAATACATACGTATAATGTATACAAATGAAGCTACCGCATAAATATAAACTATTACATTTGAACACGCTTGTACCTATAATATGTGTTTATTTTTGTTAATTTCGCAAGATGTTTCCAGTTGTAGTTGAGTGTCACTGGCAGGTTGATGAGAGCGTGCAACGGGGTTTTGTTTTTGTGTAATCAAAAATCGGAAAGAAGTATCGATTTATTTTTTTCATGCTAAATATCCTCAGTGAGGATACAGGCAAAAGCCTAGTTTACTGGGGATACGACAAATGAAAGGCAACAAACCCAGATCCATTAAAATTGTATGTTCAAATCAAATTATCTGTTGTTTTTCTCAAATTGTGTATATTTCTTGTCATTTGTAATAATAAATAAATAAATAAAATAAATTAGTTTTTCAAATTGTTCATAGAAAATTTTATTTATAGCTTTAAATTAAAACATGTCATTAATAGTTTTTTATTTTTTTTATATGAACAAGTTGATTCCTCAAAATGTTTTGAAGCTTTCACTGTTCTCCGTATCAGTTGGATAACGTATTTTGGAGTGTTTTACCAAGTGATTTGGTTTATGATGTCAACTTTTCGAAAACGTTGTAGTTTTCTCCATCATAAGCCAAACCTCGCGGTAAAACACTTCGAAAACGTTGTAGTTTTCTCCATCATAAGCCAAACCTCGCGGTAAAACACTTCGAAAACGTTGTAGTTTTCTCCATCATAAGCCAAACCTCGCGGTAAAACACTTCGAAAACGTTGTAGTTTTCTCCATCATAAGCCAAACCTCGCGGTAAAACACTTCGAAAACGTTGTAGTTTTCTCCATCATAAGCCAAACCTCGCGGTAAAACACTTCGAAAACGTTGTAGTTTTCTCCATCATAAACCAAACCTCGCGGTAAAACACTTCGAAAACGTAGTTTTCTCCATCATAAGCCAAACCTCGCGGTAAAACACTTCGAAAATCCTTATCCAATGTTAATTCTTGTTTGTATAATGAGATGTTTAACATGGATAAAGATGCTTTATTACAAGTATGGAGGTAATTATAAAAGTATTTTCGCAAGGTGTCAAATGCAGTCTTGTTAGCACAATAGCACTTGAGCGCTTTTACTTATGTTCCTCAATTGACATACCAGTTAATCGAATATGCCAAGATTTCATGGCAAAACATACAAATAATATTCGTTTTGAATGTATATTGAGCGTCCAATTCATTAACGCCTATCTCTGTCTTTGATACCCTCAAAAAGAATAGTAGTTAAACGATTGAGTTACAGGCAAAAGCCTAGTTTACTGGGGACACGACAAATGAAAGGCAACAAACCTAGATCCATTAAAATTGTGTGTCCAAATGAAATTACCTGTTGTTTTTTCGCAAATTATGTATATTTCTTGTCATGTGTAAAAAAAATATATCTGGTAGTTACAGGTTTGTTTCGCGATGGTGTGTAAAAAAATCTATTTTGTAAAACAATCAAACATTTATGAATCTGTTTGCACGACGAAATTGACAATGTAAGTTCGTAAGATTATATTGCAAACATTGAAAGTTAAAAAAAAAACACGATACGAAATACTTTCTGCATAGGTTTCCAAAAACAATGTTTGGGAAGAACTGATCCGAGAGTAAAGTTTAGTTGCAGAGGTCCACTCATTGAGCGGGACATTCCCGAGTGCTATAAAGCTGCGCTGTATTGTGCATTCATTGAATCCCAATTGCAGGTATGCACGCCAGTTTACTAACCCTAATGCGCGAGTGATTCATGAGAAATTTAGGAAAATGGGGTGACTATAGTTATATTTTTCTATCCAATATTATTATATAAAAATCATAATTAATTTAAAGTATTATTCAAGCTGGTATTTACATACATAAATACCTTCACGCCATTCCCTGTCGGGGTAGGTAGAGAGAGCAGAGCGCCAAATTTTCCTATCTCGACATATCCTTCGCCTCTTCTACATTCATACAATGTCTACGATTTTACTGACTTTTAACTTTTCCTTCTTGAATAATATCATTCATTTGATCCAATCACACTTTCCTTGGTATTCCTCTCACACATCGCCCGCTTATATTTGCACTATATATCTGTTTTTTCAGTATTCATTCACTCGTTCCGCATACCCAAACATCAGCGTTCGTTACGTTCACATTCATCCCTAATCACTTCATTTCGTATTTTGTCATACATTGCCCCCTCCTTAGCCCCTCACAGTCTTTCTACGTTTACACTTCACTCTCATAAATCAAAGTTGACACTAAAATAGTATTGTGGACTATCATCTTAGCAGACTTTGATACTGTCTGGTTTGAGTACATATGTTTCAACGTCCCACTAAATTTGTTTCCTATCGCTTCACGTCGTTCAACATCCCTCTGAATTCTTCTATCATCTGGCAAATATAAACCAAATATCAGAAATTTTCGATTTGCGCCAATCTTTTATTATTCATCCATATATCATATATCATTTACTTATCCTTTCACTATTTCGATTTGCAATATTCATTCTCAGATACTTCTTTTCGCATCCCTTATATAATAATCACATCTGCAATTCATCTTCTCTCTCTGTCAACACTACCATGTCATCTGTACACAGTAATCCGCATACGTTCCCATTTGACATCTCTATGCCACCAATTGACCTCTGTAGTTCGCTCACATGCATCTATATAAATATTGAATAACCAGGGTGAACTATCACATCATTGCCTTACCCCTTTCGAAATATTAAACCATTAAATTAAGGTATCATTCACTCGAATACATTATCTACTTTCATTAATTAAGTACAAGTATCCTGGGTAATGTTCAAGGCTTGAACGGCTGCGACCCATAATACACTGAGTAGTTTTGATCAAGGGGTATTTAAACAGAGATTTGAGACTGTAATATAGACTTGATGATCCCTCTCAAGCAAACAAGTCCACGTTCTATGAACGAGCTATCTCTGTAATGGGTCCAGTATACTTGAACGAACCGCGAAGTCTGCGGAGTGAATAGTTTAAAGACTATTTTATTTATATACGAGATATTCAATTCAATAAAAAAACATTTTTTCGGCTTGAAGAACGTGCATTTCCATTTATTTAACTCTGTTTATTAATTTAAGTTTTCAAGTCCTCTTCACATTATAGGCTTTCCTAATTCGTACAAGGACCAAACATAACAAATACAAAAAAAAACCGATTCAAAATTTTAAAACTTATTTGATAAAAGCAATAGTAAAAACTTATATGTTACACCAAAACATTATGACAAAATTTGGCGTTATGGATAATATATAAAATTAAATTATTTCAAGCATTACACTAAATTTAAGAGATTATTTCTGAAGTGGAGCGACACATAAAACACGTTTTTATAACACACGGTTCAAAAGTGTGATCGCTTTACCTACCGACATTTCCAAAGGCAGGTTCATTTGACTTATAGGTTGATATAACAATTTATGTGTACGTTGCTTCAGATAATTATCTAGAACATACAAACCAAGACTGTTAAGTATGGATGTGTTAACTAGATTACCCCTGAGCAAATAAAAAAAGTGGACTCTCAATCGAAGAAATCTTCAACTCTCTAATGATCTGTAAATAAGCAAAACTTGGATAAAGCCAGGGATAATATCCGTACTCTCTCATGTAGAGACAACGGAGTAATCTTTTCTGAACCCTTGTGTAAGGAATAATTCAAATATTAGGATAAACCAATCGATTGAATTCGGGTAATTTTAAAATACTTATTGGAAATTTTTGACTAAATGTTATGTAATTTATAACTTTATAATGCTTGGGATTATATGCGATGTTCATTTATAAATTCTGTCCCAAAAATTCACAGAAAATGGTCGCCACAATTCCTCCCCAAGAAGAATAGGTGAATGTACTGCGACTATGGACAGGGCGTGCGATCAAAAGAACATAATATCGCAAGGAGTTCCTCACATTCCCACGGTGGGTTGGGAACCAGCCCCCTATCCCCTACCCTCTACTATTACCATATAGGCCCTGGTGTATAGGGTGTTGAGGGGAATTTGACCCTAGGACCCCAAGATGTGAGACAAGTGATGCGCAAGGGTAAGCTATGGGTGCAATTTTTTTTCATACCCCTGAATCAGGAGTTCGTGCGGAACGGGTTGCAGACCACTTGTGGGCCAAAATACGAGTATTTGGTATTCCTGTATTTGGATTATATGAGTGTTACATTTATAAAATCATCAACAGCTTTATACTTAAAAATTAATTGGTCATAGCCTTTTATACACAAGGCTCTGCCACTTGGCTGTCAATTTCAAGATTTTTAACACATTCCATCCATCTGCTTTCCATAGGTACGTTTAAGTTAATCCACGGAAGTTACGTCACATGGGTATTATAGGCCTCATATAACATGTAACTGATTTATTGGAAGAGATTAACACATGACAATAATTCCACAAGGTTGTACTGTATACAAAGAAAGTGTAAGACATGATTCGCTCGGATGCTGCTATAGTGTCAGGCGTGATTTGTGTAATAATAGTAGATTCAAGTCCAGAGTTAGAGCGCCCTTGAGGAGAGTTTGCTCTCTAAAGGGCGCTACATAAAATTGTCTTTTGAATTGAATTGAATATTAATAAAGAATAATTTTGTTTTTAGAAATACCCAGTTTCCAATCCCAGGCGCCTACCTTTCAGCCTGGAAGGAGTAAGTTTAATTCTCACTGGTTCCCATTTTTTTTTCAAATAGGGCGGCTCCAGTCTAGTTTTCACTGAATGCTTCTTTAAAATCTCCGATTGATTGTAAGATAACGACATGACAATAATACCGACAGACTGTATTGTAACATATACAGCGAAATAATATACAATTTAACTAAGAAACAAATCTCATTGTACAATTAGTTTGCATTCTTAAAGTTTTGTCTACTTCTTCTCCCTGGCTCCATCCCAACTCACTGTCTGCGAAAACTGTTGGGGTCAGCTCTCCTCGTCCTCAGGTTGTATGCTCTTCTGTCCCGGACTACGTCCCCCAGGCCGTGCATCTGCATCAAGTTATCTTTTTGCACCACCCCATGGATTCTTTGGTCTTCCTCTGGTTGTTATTCGAGGAAGATCCATGGAGATTGCCTGGTTCACAATGTGATCGGGTGCTCTGCGTCCAACGTGCCCATACCATCTCAATCGCCTTTCCTCCATCTTACTGTTGATGTCTGTAACACCTAGGCTTCCACGAATGCGTGAGATTTTTATTTTGTCTCTTAGGGATACACCAGCTGACCATCTTGCATGCGCATTTCAGCAGTTTCTATTTGCATAGAGTAAGAGTTATACATCGTCCAGCATTCGGAGCCATAGAGGAGTGTGGGTCTGACAATCGTTTGGTATACTTTTCCTTTTAACTTTACTGGCATTTTCGGATCGCATAGAACTCCCGTCATTAATCTAAACTTCATCCATCCCACACTAATTTTATGTGTTACATCTGCTGCACATCCTCCATCGCTATGGATGAGTGACCCAAGATACTTAAAGGAGTCACAATTTGGAAATGTTTCTCCATCCATTTGCATTACGGGAGTGGCAGCATTTGTGTTCTCGAATGGTAGGTACAGATACTCTGTTTTCTTTCTGCTCAGTCTCAGTCCACTGTCCTCCAAGATTCCTCTCCACCTTTCCAGATTATTTTGGAAGTCTTCATGTTTTTCAATTATTAATACGATATCGTCTACAAATAGTAGGATCTTCAGGAGACTGTTCATTTCCTGGTTAGTTAAATAGTCCATGACTAGGATGAACAGTAGCGGACTGAGTACCGATCCTTGATGTACCCCCACCTTTATAGGAAATTCTGGTGAAGTTCCCGAAGTGCACCACACTTTGCTTTGTCTAAAGCTTTGTCTACTTCGGTATCACATTAATAAGATTAATCTCCATTAAAGGATTTAACATATAATATAATGTATGTGAAGGTAAATTTGAGATTTTTAATGAAAACTAATGAAAACATACATTTTCCTCGATCAGTCCCTATAAATTGAAATCAAACAATTTATATTGAAAACTAAAAAAAAAAAATGCACCGAGGAAGTCGGTTGATAGTTTTGAGGTCATGTTAGAAAATATAAGTAACACGTTTAACAACAATTTTTATTTCATCAAATATTAATAATACACATTTACATAATTCTCCACATTTCTTATCAACAAATTCTGTATACAAAATATTTGACATCAGTTTCTTCCTGATATGACTATATAAGTCAACACTTTTTGTCAGGGAACATTCATTGCAAAAAAAATCACGACCCTTCAAAAAAAATGTTTTCAAAGAACTTTTAAATTGAATTAAACAAATTAAAGTTTTTGATTTCTATTTGTTATAATTGACGGGTTATTAATTAATATTCGATTACATAAATACGCTTTACAGTAAATTCGAGCTACCTTTATGTTATAATCACAGGCTTCTGAAGCATCATCTGTTGCCTGACTATTCCACCTACAGTATTAGCTGGGAGAACCAAGGTCTGAGTGAATATTATGAAATGAGTGGACATGTACGTGTGTATAAAAAGAAAACAATTTATTGTAAGAATTGTTATCTAGTTATAAGTTAGTTTGTAGGTGTTAATTATTTCTAAAAAATTAAATATTAAGATAGTTAAAAATAAAAAGACATATCTAAGAAATTAAAATTAAGTTAGCTTATAGTTATAACACAAATATAAGATTACTTATAGTATATAGTTCTTAAGAAATACATTTGTATACAGATATATCTTTTAGCAAATATATATTATAGATTGATTTATTCAATAAATAAAAAACTACGAAACATTTTTATAACGAATCAAAAAATTAATAGCATGACATTCAAATATGGCCCTTCATTAAAAACGTTGACGTACCCCTGGGTTATGATAAATAAGCATGTTGCAATTTTTCAGCTGTATGTCTTATCAAGAGGGAAAAGGGATACAAATTTAGTCAAGCATTGGTGTCAGATTTTGCGTAATTTATTGGTATGGAAACAATTAAAAGGAAATAAATAGTCAGTGGATTAATTATAATGAAATACGAGAATTTACAATAATATCATACAATATGAGAATTTACAATAATATCATACAATATGAAAATTTACAATAATATCATACAATATGAACTGTACAAAAAATAGGCTAATAATGAATAGTAAATGAGGCGTGAAAAGTATAACTATCATGTAATTTTTGTACGGTTGCAGAACATAATCAGGCTTCAGTTATTAAAACATATTGGCTTCAGTTATTAAGAATGAATGTGCATCAAAGACCGATGTGTTCTGTTCTTTGTCTGAGCAATAAAACTCAATCGAGGAAACTTCAAATTGTGCAGAATAAAAGGATGAAAACTATTTTTTTAAATTAAGTAAATACACTACAACTTAGGATACTACCAAACATCGGAATACCTAAAAAGGTTTTTTTTTAAATCGTTTTTCCTTGGTAAGTTTCCAGTGGTACATAGGTTTTTTTAAATATATGCTGATGGGATAAGTTCCTTATTTAATGGCAGCAACCTCTACCTCCCTATATTTGCAATCAATATGTTTATTTCGTAATATTTTCAGTCTGTCAATAACAGTGAGTTTGAATTCCGAGTTGAGGAGAGTCTGCTAACTAAACGGTGCTATATACATTAAGGTTTTATTATTACACGCTTTGTAAACTTAATACTTGCACAAAAAAAATTTATAATGTCTTAATGTATATTTATAAGGATTAATAATTTGTTGCCAAAATATACCCGACAAGGTGTAAAAATCCGTAATAACACGAGAAGTCGCGATGATTATCGGCTTCAAAAAACCAAAAATAATGTTAAAATAACAAGGGTTGAATTGTTTTATGAAATCCCAAAATATATTTTAAAAACATACTTTTATTAATGTGTTTTATATGTTAAGGGTAGTGTTGTTGATGTGTAAAAAACGATGTAAATGTAAGTTCTTGGGTGTAAAATGATGAAATTAAGTATGAAAAAAAAAGTTTATAATTAATAATTTTTAAACTAAATAAAATTAAAAAATATACAAAAAGGGTGTAAAAAGCACGCTGAAGAGTTCTTAGAGGAAGATTCACTAAAGTATGGCTGGACCAAGTGAAATAAATTATGAAATAAGGAAAGGTAAGAAGTAAGAAAAATACAATGAATTAAATAAGATGCAGGGTTGTGGAGGAGGCGAATGAAATATGTCGTGAACAGAAAGTAATATACTCATCTAAGGCGAAGTTGACAACGAACAAGCCCTGAGGATGAAACCGGCAACATTTTCAAAATGCTGACATCACGAACCAAACCACGTGGTAAAACACTGCGATAAAATTTATCCAACAGTAAAACAAAATAGTTGTTAATGTTACCAAAGACTTGAAAAGGATAAAAAAAATAGAAGTAATTAATGGAAAAACACATTTCGTCACGTAGTGAAATGAACTTTAATACAATATTAATATTTGCCCAGCAAAAATCGACCACGTTGCATAGTTGACGAATACCCACATATTCACACAGCACGATTTAAAATTGCGTCACATAAAAAAAAACACAACTTTAATTCTATCCCTTGATAAAATAAGGGGGAGACTAAATTTGACATATAGTTGTTGCATCGGCCGCGCCATTTTGGATTCGCACCAGTGCAAACGCAGGATTGGACAAGTCTAATATAATTATTCCAAACAACCTAAGGGTGGGAAATATTTTCGTGGGCTGAATAATTAATTCATTACAGTTTTTACTATTCAAATGTAAAAAAAGCATTGTGAGATTTTTTTTAGCAAACGTAGAAGAACTTGGTGTCATGGATCGATTGTCCACGACCAGGTTACGACGAGACCTTCGATTCCTTGGACACATGGCTTGCGTAGAAGACGACAGTTTGGTAAAGGCTTTCGTTTTTTTAAACGTGGAGAAACAACATACATAATTAATATTTTCAACGAGGACAAAATATGTAAAACAAAAACACAATGATAATAATAAAGACGTCTTCAGTTGCCTAGATGACAAGATATGTTTTTCCACCTGGGTTTGAGGGTTCGATTTCCGTAGGAACCCAGATTTTTTAGAAAAGGTTTTCACTTAAGGAAGCATTTGAAGAAACGCCGCCCATTTTGGGAGATTTTATCAAAATTTATACACGTATATAAACACTACACGCATACAGTATCCGGCGGTAAGTAATACACATCGGGCTTAAAAAAGAGACTGTCGGCAATAATCGGCTAATTTCGACTTTGTAGAGCGTCGTCTCTGTCCCTAGAACGCTTGACAACGACTGACAAATGGCGACGGAACACGTGTATGAATGACAGAGTCGACGCTCTACAAAGCCGAAGATAGCCGATTATGGCCGACAGTCTCTTTCTTAAACCCGATGTGTATTATTTACCGCCGGGTATTGTACACTATATTACACCTAGAGCCGAATGTGTAACTATATCGGAGGGTATAAAAAGTTTTTTTTTGTAGTTCATCTTTTTCTTATTAAGTTTGCGTTTTTTAAAGTCAAATATGCTTTTCTGAACATATGCAATACGGGGAAGTGTCTTATCTAATGGCCACAGTCACTATCTCCTATCCTTAGACTCGATGGTATGAATATATTTATGTTATATTTTTAATCTGTCAATAATAGAGGGTTCGAATCCCAAGTTGGAGAGGTCTTGACGAGACTACTATATGTTCTCTAAACAGCATTATATATTTTTTTGTTTGATTATTATATATTTTGTAAACTAGATATATTGTTGGAAATAAATTGGACAGATTAGGCGCCCTAGAAATATTCAAGTCAGTGCAATGGGATGAACATCTGGTAAATACATACATTCCCAAGATTTCACAGCTGCTTGCTGAAGTTGTCTCCTGCTTCCTTACACCCACAACCCCCAATGCGAATTTAAGCCGATAGACGCGTGTGTATGTCGGTACCAGTTCGAACATAATTCAGTCTTGTTTGTGCTCCCCTGATGATAAGGTTTGTGTTCCCTTGAGACCGATAAGGTAATACCGTTATACCGAAACCCGTAAGGTTATAAATTACAAAAAATTAACTAGACATGTGCACAAAAAAACAATTTGCTGTCAAAGTACTCGTATATCATTTATACTCGAAAGGGAGTGATGATCAACAAAACTTGCACACGCGGTAGACGTGTGCAAGTATTGTTGCCTCATCACGTGCAGGGTAGTATTTCAACATGTGCGATGAAGAACCGCAAGTTCCGTGCCTAAACGTGGTTTTAAAGCCAAAGTCTTGAATTAAAGGAGGGGCGGCGGCAATAGGTTGTTTTTACGCTTTTTAATCATCAATTCGGATATGTTGAAAGGCTACCATACAATAAATAAATAAAAAAAACAGATTAAAGTCAAAAGTAAAAACATATTTAAAAAAACCTATTATTTTCGTAAAATTTTTTGTGCATACATTCTTTTATGCAGTGCTCATTTAATGAACGCCATTGAATATGAAAAAAAAGATAATTAATTAATTTTACAAAATATTCTATAAAATGACACAAAAAAACTTGATTTACTGTACAAAAACCTTATCAAAATGAATCTAACAAAAGATTTATCATATAAGGAATACGTCTAAGGGTTATATTATATTAACTTAATAAAATAAATTCACATCACCTCCAACCATGCATAAAACATAATACATATATCAAAAGAAAATAATAAAAAATGTAATTTTCAATACACAACACTAAAAAGGATGGTAAAGAGCATTAAAGTGGCTAGGTGCTGCATATGGCACTAACAAATAATGTGGGCGAACAGTTTCTAAGTTCAGACCGCATGGGAAAGCGGGAACACCCCTATGGAGACCACCTGACGCTAAAATGCAAAACCCATTAAACCGAGTGGTTTGGAACAAAACAAAGAAATTACCACTGGAACAAAAAGAACATAAAACGAAATGGACATGTGCTGGCTGAGGACATTGACTTGACCTATCCTCCTGCTGTGAAAATGGAGGTATTTTCCTGGGCTTCCTTTATAAGAATGATGGCTTTATAAATTCAATTATGACAATGTGCTCGTAAAAATATAAAGTGTATTATTTATTTTGTAATTTTAATTAATCATTTATAACAAAGCCTTTCTTTCATATTATATTATCGAATATATCGCTCTAGGATAATGTTTATTGGGATCCACTGGGATCATTCTTAACTCGTGTTGGAGAGAATAACCATTGTCGAAATGAAGAGGTCTATCGGAATAGACAGATTGTCGAAATGAAAAGGTCTATCGGAATAGACAGATTGTCGAAATGAAAAGGTCTATCGGAATAGACAGATTCTAGAAATGAAGAGGTCTATCGGAATAAAATGATTGCAGAAATTGAGGTCTATTCTAATAGACATATTGCAGAAGTGAAGAGGTCTATCGAAGAGGCAATTTTTTTATGACCCTCGAATCAGGTTTTGCATGTTGGCTCCATTTTATTTTTATTGTTCATTTATGATGTGTTAATTAATGAGATCAATGCTGAGATTCGTGGTCCTCTGCTATATCTGGAACTTGACGCATCACTTGTCTCCACCCTTGCCGGTCCTAGGCCATGTTTAATGCAGCGTTTAAAGATGATCCTGTTAACTCTTTAATGTGGTCTGTCCATCTTAAAAGACCTTTTGTTCGTTTTTCTTCAACTTTCCCAGTCATCATCAGCTTCACCAGCCTTTCGGTATTCCTTCCTACTAAATGCTGAAAGTTTGTTAGGATTCTTTTCCAAAATGTTGTCGAAAGTCTTTCGGTAATCTCTTATTTTTGAATGACAGAGACGTTGGTGCACTTTGCAGTCCATGGGATACGAACGCCATAAATAATGTATATAACGTGTAGTCCGACATTAGTTTTTTAATAAGAATGAAGATGAATACAACACGGTATTATCATATGAAGAAACTATATATGTGGCCTAGTTGATAACACACCTGTCTTCCTACCTGGTTGTTGCAGGTTCGATTCCTGTTGATACCATTATTTTAAAGGACATCAGTCTGGTTTTCACTTCAGATCTCATAAACGTCTTCTGGTTGGTTGTAAGATATTGCCACATGACAAAAAAAAACCAACAAGCTGTATTGTACACAACATAGAGTGTAATAAAATAATACAATACAGTGAATTTGATACACTGGTATGTTGAGATTTCTCTTTCGATTGTTACATACAAGTGTTTAAAAATGTGTCGATGGTTTAAACCAGCGGTCGGCAAACATTGTTTGCAAAGGGCCAAAAAGTAAATATTTTAGGCTATGTGGGCCAAGAGGCAAACTTGAGGATAGTTATGTAGGTACGCCTATTAAAATAACAAGAAAAAAAAGTTTTCAAAAATTTACTGAACAAAATGTAACGTAATATAATAAGCAGACTACAATTGCTTGCAATACCGCTCTACTAATGATAATAATGGAATTACTTTTATTGAGATAACCTTTGACCAAATTGAGGTTCAGCTATTCACGTGGCACTGGAAACTGTGCCGAATTATAACTGCGTGGCGTCACAGCAGAGGCCACCGAATGCGAAGCTATAGGAGCGTCACATATGGGTGTATATGCTCAACTTGGCGGTCGGTCATTCCGTTATAGCGCGTACTTTGAAATTTTAAAGAATTTAAATTGTAGAATCCATTTTTATCTCGCGGGCCATACAAAAAGAGGTGGTGAGCCGGCTTTGACCCGCGGGCCGTAGTTTGCAGACCCCTGATGTAAGCTGTGGTTAGGTTGTTCATGTTTTCATGTCTTATACAGCATTTGATATTTAAGTAAATATTTCATAATATCAACCTGTGATAGTTTTTTAAATAAATAAATATTTTTATGAAAATGATAAAAAGGCACAATAATGTTTTTTTTTTAATTTAAAATTTATATACGACTAGGAATCTTTTAAATTCATAATTTGTGAAAAAAACAGCTAATTTAATGTGGACATATAGTTTGAATGGATCTGGGTTTGTTGCCTTTCATTTGTCGTGTACTGTAGCCTGGTGTAATACATTGTAAAAATGCTATTTATTATTTATTTGAATAAAAAAAAATAGGCAGTGGATCGGATCGTGGTTGTTATTGCGACAGGAATTTGAATAATTGGGCTTGCAGGAGGAATGACTTGCAGTAAAGGTTTGTGTGAACTCTTGAGTGTGGTGTATTTTTGATGATTATGTGTGGCATAATATTCGACGAACTTTTTGAGGTGTCTTGGGGGGTTGAAGTGTGAGGGGTTTGATTCCCGTGATATATACATAATATATGTAATTGAGTATCACTGTTTATCGAGTTAATGAGAGTATGCAACGTATTGTATTGTATAATAAAAATTCGGAAGAATGTGTCAATTTATTTTTTCATGTTATATGTCCTCAGTAAGATACAGGCAAAATCCTAGTTTACTGGGATTATTTATCCCAGTAAACTAGGATTTTGCCTGTATCTTACTGAGGACATATAACATGAAAAAATAAATTGACACATTCTTCCGAATTTTTATTATACAATACAATACGTTGCATACTCTCATTAACTCGATAAACAGTGATACTCAATTACATATATTATGTATATATCACGGGAATCAAACCCCTCACACTTCAACCCCCCAAGACACCTCAAAAAGTTCGTCGAATATTATGCCACACATAATCATCAAAAATACACCACACTCAAGAGTTCACACAAACCTTTACTGCAAGTCATTCCTCCTGCAAGCCCAATTATTCAAATTCCTGTCGCAATAACAACCACGATCCGATCCACTGCCTATTTTTTTTATTCAAATAAATAATAAATAGCATTTTTACAATGTATTACACCAGGCTACAGTACGAAATATTCTGGCGCACAATCACTCTATAATTATAAAAACATAATTTTATATAGGGGCCTATATGGTATTAAAAAAAACGGACGGAGATTTCCCATTATAGTCGATAACTCGTCTAAGCAACAAAACACAAGTGTGAGAGACCGTATCCATCCAATTTGCTTCCTATATATCCTCGGCTCAGCAGACTCCATTGTGCAAACTTGTTTTGAGCATGTGACCTTAGCGACTAAAATTGTCAGTCTGGACAATAAAACGATCTGACGTATTGAACGATTTGCTAGGCGAAAATTTACAAAAAAAAACAGGATCCAATACAAAACTGGTCAGACGACCATATGACTGAGTAATCATGGACCCACGGCTGGCCATCTTCAAAGAATTCAAAGGAAAATATTTCAAAAGGCGCTGGTTCGTTTGTCCCTTCAAAGACGCGAAACGTAAAGGACAAAGGACTTGATTTCTTCTCGTGTCGACTACGTCGTTTGTAGACAAAAACAGGATTAAATATTGATGTACTAAAGCGAAACATACGTAACGATGGATGTAACATCCACGTAACGATGACGATGATGGTTTCTAAAAAGGCTTTTGCTAATCTTATTGGATTGTCGGTAATTTCGTTTTTTAAATTATAGCAATTATTTAAATAAATAATACAATGTATTATTAATCAGAAAATTCAAAATAGTTAAAAGATATTTAAAATAAAAACTCTTAATTTTAAGTCAGGAATGTTATGTGGTTCATTCCCGATTTTACTTTGCTCTTCACCATTACTTCACTTTCTATCAATTGATGATATATCACTTTTCTAACAATTCTAGGTCGTCTCTTTCCAACCGAACGAAAAACCAGACCAGAGCCTTTTTGAAAAAGTCAATACCAACGGGAATCGAAACCGCCACCACCGAGTAAGACGAAAGTCGTCTTGCCAACTAGAGAGGTAACTTTATTGTTATTTTATTGATCATAAAAGTTTGTACAAAATAAACAATATAATTAAACGACTTTAATTGAGAACAAATTGAGAATGAGACGAACTTTGCGGCCTTGTTGGTAAGACCTGTCTCCTAGCCAGAGGGTTCCGTAACGTTATTACCCATTTTTTAAAGAAAGTTTTTGATTAAGGCATGTTCAACATATTTCTGGTTGGTTAGAGGAAATTACAATAAGTCTGCCAGGTTGTACTGTATTCAACGAAAGTGAAATACTATACAACAATTAGGATATTTTGTGGGACTTACTTATTTCACATATGTTGATTGGTTGGAAGATATTGCCACCTGGTAATAAGCCTGCCAGATTGTCATTAAATAAATAAACACAATTTTAAAGCCAACATTATTCGACATGAAATATGTTAAATATAACGAGTAGTCGGATAATAATGTTTTAATAAGAATGAAAATGAATACAACGCGGCATTATCATATAAAGACACGATATCGGTGGCCTAGTTAATAAAACACCTGTCTTTCTACTTGGAGGTTACGGGTTCGACTCCTGTTAATTCCATTGTTTCAAAGGGCAACAGTCTGGTTTTCACGTAAGTTAAGTCTCAAACATATTTCTGGTTGATTGTAAAAGATTGCCACAATACAATAAACTCGATAGGTTGTATTGTACACAACACATAGTGTAATCAAATTATACAATACAGTGTATTTGATACACTGGTATGGTGAGATTTCTTTTTGGATTCTAGGATACAAATAGTCAAAAATATGCCAATTCACATGCTTAGTGTGACAAATCAATAATAAAAATATTTCCACGCTACTTTTTTTATCGGTGAAACTATTATTGTTTTAACTGAATTGAGTATATTGACTTTTTTTTTGTTTTTTTTTATTTACACGTACAAGGGTGTTGGTTCAAAACGTATGACAACCTCGCGGCCGGGCATGTCTTCTTTTGGTGGGGGTGTATCTCGACTAGGGGGATATTATGAGATGAACACACATCTTTTAATAGCTTCTGTCTTAAACGCATTTATTTTCCATTATCTTGAAATATTCAGGATATATGTAAATATGTACATACTATGTTGCCATCAATAAATTTACAATTCTTAAGCAACTTGAAGAGACATGTTTTTATACAAATACGAGAATAACGTAAATCAAAAGGAACTAGAAAAGAACGGATCTTGAATTCCGTGTGTTGTCAAGCCCATTGGAGACGACAGAACGGGTAAGAAATTTTGGCATTCCGGTTTTTTGGGCATCGAAGAAGAGACAGGAACCTGAACAGAAACCCCCGTTGGAAGAACCAGGAAGAATTCGGCGAGCGGCGCGACCGGTTCCAGCGTGGTGCAAGGAGGATGGATGCGGTGGGAAGATTCCTGAATAATGGACGTACCCCTGGGCGGGGTAAGAAAGCCAAATTCTTCTTTTGCAGTACACGATGCAATGATTCTTCAAGTTTTTAGTTCAAAATATATTAAAAGATTTTTTAAGTAAGCGAAAAATGGAGCAGTTATGATAATTTTTCACAAATACACGTTTATTTATTTGCAAAATAATGCAATTCGCTTAATTTTATTAGAAATATTGAATGAAAAAATGGGTATTTTGTGGTTTGTATTGTATAAATGTTACACAATTTTGTTGTACATTTCGTTGCGTAAAATTTGTGGAATATCAACGTTTAAAAGAAGGCGAAACAAATGCATCGATAAAATGGACGTTTTAAAAAAGATGAAGGAAAGAACTTTAAGATGGTTTAGACATGTGGAGAAAATGAATGTTGAAAGAATGACTCCTCGCGACACCACAAATCATATCACGTCGACCTCAAATCAGGAGAGATCACCCGCCGAATGAGTATGTCAGAAGTGCGAGGTGTGCGTGGAAGAGGTGGACCAAGGAAAAAGTGGCTGGACTGAATTGAGCAGATTTTGAAAGAAGGTGAAGTGACAAGTATGAATAAAAGATGACTGTGGATGACGGGATGTATGAATGTGAAGGAGGCGAAAGTTGTGTGCTTGGATAGAAAATTATGGAGATCTGTTATATCTGCCTACCTCGCAAGAGACACGGTGTGTTGATATGTACGAATATATACAGTACAACATTCAATGAATCAGTGGCACTACAGCCCATTGTAGGCCCCGGCCTCCTCCAGCAGTCGTCGCCATTCCCTCCTATCCTGGGATGCACTCCTCCAGCCCCTGATGCCAATCACGCTTGTATCACTCTGCACCCCATCCATCCACCTGAGCTTTGGTCTACCCACGCTACGTCTTCATTGGGGCTTGGAAAAGAGTACCTTGTTAGGCATTCTCTCTTCTCCCATTCTTGCTACATGCCCCGCCCAACGTAGCCTCCCAATTTTGATGTATTTTATAATGTTGGGCTCTTTGTATATGCTGTATAACTCCTCATTATACCTCACTCTCCAAGATCTATTTTCCTGTATGGGTCCGAATATTTTTCTGAGTATTTTCCTTTCAAATATTAGAAGGGAAGATTCGTCCTTCTTACTCAATACAGTACAACATTGCAGGTTGATTTTCATCGTCTTCAATTTATTCAACGGGAATTTCTTCCAGCCAACAAGAAAGATGTTCAAGAGACGTTAAGCGAAAATCATACTGGAAACCTTTTTAAAAAAAATCTAGGTACTAACTGGACCTGAATCTGCAAACTGCGGCGTCTTACTAACTAGGCCACGGATGTTACCAGCTTTTAAACATACAAACAATTATTTCATATAAGCTCGTACAATATTATCTTACGTTAATTATAATTAAGTTAAATGTGAATTGGATAATGCTTGTATACATAATTAAAATTATAATAACGCTAATAACACCATTTTTTTAAATAGATATGACCGAAGTCATAGGTATCATTATGCCATCGAACACTAGGCGGAAAAGTGTCTATGTCGTTCGAGGAGAGTAGCACAGCGCGGGGTTCGAACCGACGACATTTCATGGGAATATATTTTACTCTATAACGAGTAAATTCAATAATCTTTACGAGTAGTATTTTTTCACTTAAGGGCTTTTTATCAGCTTTTGGGATGGTTGGAAGAGATTGCTACATGGCAATAAACTCACCATGTTATAATGTAAGCAACAAAAGTGTTCCTGTTGCATTATAGTGTATTACGCATTTTTTCTTTCTATTTAATTTATAGGATGAAAGACGGATAAAAGTAAAATTAATGCTCTGGAGATGCGTGCACTAAGGTAAATTTATGGAGTGTCAATGTATGAAAGAAGACGGAATGAGTACATGGATAAAATTGATATTATAAGATTATGTAAGGAACTTTATGATGGTTTGGACATGAGGAGAGACTGAATGATGAAAGAATGTATATAAGTTAGAATTACACGTTCTGCTTGGAAGATATATACCATGTAAAATGTAGCTAGATCAAGTGAACCAGATTTTGAAAGAAGGTAATACGAAAAATATGAATAATAATAGATTGTGGATGACCAGATATACGAGTATGAACGTGGAGTAGGCGTAAGTTGTGTTCTTGGATAGAAAAGTTTGGAGATCTGTTCTCTCCGCCTACTCCTAAAGGGAAACGGTGTGATGTTACACATATATGTATGTATGTAGATGATTCTTAATCAAAAAACGAAATTGAAATTAGTTCTCGGCAAAACGTAGTTTGGAAAACTTTTCAATAATGAATTATTTATATGTTTATTGGTATGGGTTGTCTGGCCGGTGGTTTTACTTGGAGTTAAATCATTTCTCCGTGTTTTCTGGCCGTGTTAAGTGCTAAGCCATCAAGCATCGCGCCTTTGGTGGTTTGCTGAAGAGGAATGACGATTGTTTTCATTATATTGATCCACATTTGGACGCTTATGGGTCATTAAAAACTGACTTTTTTTACAGTTATCGCTTAATAAGGAGAGAAGTTCGAACCATATTTCATACAACTTCGTCGTTTCAACATTTTGTCGAATTGCAAAGCGAAAATATTATCATCTCGTTTTAAATAACTCGGCAGAATATCGTTTTAAAGATTTAATTTTTTTTTAAATAATGACCATTTAAGGAAACTTTTAACTGTCTTGAATTGTCATTAAAAAAATGTTTTATTACATTGACTCATATAATAGCATAATGACTTGGATTCGATAGCACCAATCATCATAGTTTGAGTTGAATGCCTATGAAAAAAAATAGCGGCCATAGATTAAAAATAGCGGACATAGCTTAAAAATAGCGGCCATAGCTTTGAAGTACAGACATATGATTTTTTTCTGGTCATATAAACTCGATTACATACATTTTGGTAGTGTGTAGTAATATTTCATTCGATAATGTATACAACAGTTTGTGCATTGTTTGCTCTAGGGATTTTGTATTATTTTATATGAATGTCATAATAGATTATTAGGAATATGCAAGGAATCTTGAATGTAGCAAAAGTGATGAAATATGGAGAAATGCGGTAGAAATGAGAGCATTGCGTAATATGTTAAGAAAAATAATTTGTGATATAATAAAGAATGAGGACATAAGGACAAAAATACTCTGCTTTAAATGAAGACGGTACGGCGACATATAAAGAGTGAATTTACAAAAAAATAATCTACACAAGTAGTATGGAAGGTATGATAAATTTGGGAAGACCTAAAATACGTGGCATGAGCATATTAATCAAATACTGCGAGAGGGAAGAATAAAAAGCCTTTATAATACGAGAGTATGCATGATGAGGTGAATGGACGTAGCAGATGCGAAATATGTGTGCAAGGATAGAATGAAATGGTGATTAGTTTTCTTTGCCTATCCCAAGATGGGCATGACGTGATTGTGATAATTATTTGAATGTGTGTAAAAATGGATCCAACTTCTAAAACACATTTTTAATCAATTAAATTCTTCATGTGTAAAATGTCAAGTTAGTTAATTGTGTATTTCATTACAAAACTCATTCTTAAAAAATATTTCATACGAACCCACGCCACCCCGTTATTTTTACTCAAATATCTCGAAATAGTGAGGGTTGGATCCTTCTAGCATAATACGTCTGTCTGATTTTTTAATGTATTTTGAAATTTTTGGCTTCAACCCATTCGAATGTTAGTGTTTTATGTCATTATATTGTATTACATTATACTTTCGTTGTATACAGTACAATCTGGCAGGCTTATTGCTATGTGGCAAACTCTTTCAATCAACTAGAAAGACGTAACAGAGGCCTTAAGTAAAAAAACAACACTGAAATACTTTATAAATAAAATCTAGGTTCTAACGGAAATCGAACTTAGAGCCCCCAGGTTGGAAGGCAGACATCTTACCAAGTAGGCCTTGGGGGTCACTTAAAATGTTTCCGTGTAAAATTCGTATAAAATAAGTTATTGTAGACCGCACGACGATATTGATATAGTCCAAAGTAACGGAAAAGGGGAGACATTCATAATGGTTGGCAAGAAAGCAAACAATGTTAACGCCATTACTTCTTCCGAAACATAAAATAAACAATCACGACAGATTATTTTGGGGTGGCCAAAGACGACAGATCTCCGTTGTAAACACACATTTTGCCTCAACTTCCTAACATCTGTCATGCATGTAAATCTTTTTCTCAAATTTCTGTATAATATTTTATTAAACTTCCGTTGTCTTTAGAGTCGAGGTTTTTGACATGTGGAAATCTCTTCCAACCAAAAGAAGTTCAGGAGGCCTACAGTGAAAACAAGACTGGAACCCTATTTGAATAAAAAATAGGTACCAAGGGAATCAGACCCTGGAAAGCCAAGCGTCTTACTAACTACGAGTACATCACGGTTGCCTTAACTTTTCCAGTAGAAAATTTTCTCCAATTACTATGTTAATGGTTCCAAAGATTCACTGCATGGGCATACAAAGATGACGTAAAAAAATAAGAACGGTGAACTGGGAAAGATCGGCGGGACAGTAAAGGATATTGTATAATAGTGACAGTATGTGAATTTTGCATCTATTTCTTACGCCAAGTGATGTGATCGTTCTTTTTCAAGTTAAACAAAATCTCAGACAAACATTTTTAAGACGTTGTAATTTGTGTACATAGCTGTTCTTCAGTTAGATTAAAATTCTTAATATGCCCACGTGGAAAAAAGGATCACAGTGAGACAACTCGACATACGGCAGAAGTAATAACGAAGACGACGAGAGAAGAAGCGAACGTGTATTTTAAGCGCTCACACTTCACCCGTGTTGTATAATATGTATACACGATGACACGGTCACAACCCGGTGGAACAGATGTTCAGCAGAAGACACGAGGGCTATGTGTTCTTGTCTATGCTAAGTACATCTGATATGACCGAAGTCAACAGAAGGTCTAAATATGGTTATTTTAATGTATGTACATACGAAAATTTGAATGACTAAAACGTTCGAAGTGCGTATATTTGAAGTAAAAATATTCTTAATTCGTATATTTTTTTTACATTCGACTTATTCTACAATGGCAAAAAAGGTCGAATAGATTCGAGAATCCAAGTTGATATAATGCCGGTGAGCATAACATACATACATACCATCACGCAGTCTCCCTATCGAGGAAGACAGAAAGCGCCAGACCTTACCCTCGTGACCCACATCTTTCGCCTCTTCTAGATCATACAGCTTCTACGATTCCTCTGCCTTTTTACATTTCCTTCTTTCAAAATATCGTACACTTGATCCAACCATACTTTCCTGGTGCCGGTGACAATGGTCTGGTGAATATTAATTATATTAGATATTTATTATTGACAGTTTGCTTTTTATCTTTCATGCAGACCTCTATCCATCTGAATTTATTTTTATACGTTTATAATTTTCAATATGATATTCCACAAGAGAATTTGGTGCCAACTTCAATTTTTGTCGTACTCGTACACAGCACAACCTGAAGAGCATATTGCCATGTGGTAATCACTTCCGACCACCCCAAAATATGTTAAATATCCCTTAAATAAAAAAAAATTAAACTCCATCGAATTTGAAAAATAATGGGTATCAACGGAAATTGAACGCACAACCTCAGGAAGTCAGTCAGTCGCCACTGATATTTAATATCCAGGTATCACCTCCACACATTAAAGTAAATATATTGGGTTGATGCAAAAGTTCGTCCCACTTTTTATACAAAAATTGAAGATTTTTTTTATTATACAGAATCTATTTTTCATCACCTGTAACCATCCGATTTAAAAATGGATCGATTTCGTCTTCAATAGATAACCGCAAGCAGAAATTCGGTCTTTCAAATTTTTCTCCGTTAACTCGTGCGGCATCCATACATCGGCGTTGCTAACCATTCCAAGTTGACGTAATAGCCTTGACACTGTTGACTGGTTGATTCCAATAATATATAGCACATATCTTATTTTGCGTATGCGAAGCATTCTTTATTTTCCGGAAATAAAAAAGCACATGTCGAAAATGCTCCTTATTTTGTGCCATTTTTAATGCATAACAAAATGTAAAAAAAACACATTTTTTCCCCAAGTACTTGCTAAAATTCCTTCTGTCAAACAACATCAAAACTTTACATGTGTGAAGTTAATAAGATTTCGGTTCTACGATACAACGCCATCTAGCGCCTAAAACGGGACGAACTTTTGCATCAACCAAAAATTTTGCATCAATATAAAATTGTCCATAAGCAAAAACACTTCACTGAAAAAAATCTCCATCCGTTATTCAATCTTGTTTCCGCAATGTTTTTAAAATGTCGATATCAGTCTTTGTTGAATACGGCCTGTCCCTTAATCAAAAATAAATTTTGTATGTCAGAATCTACAAAATATAACAAAAAAAGAATAGATTGAGTTTTTCAAAACTAGGTACACTCAATGGTGATAGAAAAGCTCTCCCCATATGACTTCTTGTAATAATTTATATCCTTTCTTTGATCGAACCCCAGTATCACCTTTTGCACCAGGTGCAACCAACGCGCGTGCTATGAACCTTATATTACACGTCCCTATCTTAGGACAATTGTTTGGGATCGCTAGGGGTGGAATGAGAATTGGGTCTTAATTTCAAGGTATGGTAAGGGATAAAATTGAGTGTATCGAGGACGGATGTGGTCGAAGTATGTTCAATTCTTTAAATTCATTTGAGAAAATATTATAAGGTAGTATTAACTGATAGAGTAGCGTGAACCGCAGGAATAAGAAATGGAATGGCAACCTTTCGGCAATATTTTTATTACCTCAGCTTAAGAATTGACAATATTTTTATAACCTCTGTTTAAGAATGGTACACAGATAATATGAATAATTTCATTTAGGCAGATACAATTGACGGTACGATACAATTTAATATATACTCGTACACACCATTGTGTTATTTCCCTACTGAGGTGTGGAGAAAGGACAGACCGCCAAACTTTTCTATCACGAAAAAATCTTTTGCTTCCCCAACATCTTTACATCTTCTGCAGTTCCTTATATTTTTCGTACTTCCTTACCTTAAGCGCCAAACTTTCTTATTACGACACACTTCCTTTGCCTCCTCCACATCTCATACATTCAATTCTCTTTCTTATAATTCATATTTTCTTTCTTTCCAAAATACATTTACGCGGTCCCACCATTTTTGTCTGTCGTCCTCTACCACGATTATAATTAATGTTTCCGTTGTAAATTTGTTAAACCAGTCTTTCGTTAACAATTCTTTTAACATTTGTAAACCGCATTGACGTGCTGTTTTCACCATACCTAAACATTCGTTTTTAGCACAATTTTATTCTTAATAATAAAATTTCTTGTTCTACTTGTACTGAGAAGAATAATGTTGTGTGTTGTGTTGATGTATGACATAATGAGAAGAATAATGTTGTGTTGTGTTGATGTATGACATAATAAGAAGAATAATGTTGTGTGTTGTGTTGATGTATGACATAATAAGAAGAATAATGTTGTGTGTTGTGTTGATATATGACATAATAAGAAGAATAATGTTGTGTTGTGTTGATGTATGACATAATAAGAAGAATAATGTTGTGTGTTGTGTTGATGTATGACATAATAAGAAACGTCGAGTTCAATACATGAGTAATATATAATGTATTTCAAAGTGATATTAAGTTATTTATTGTAGTTTTTATACATTTTTGACAAGTTATGTAAATAAGGTTAATATTTACTATTTGATACTTAAAGTTTTTCAAAACAGAAATTTGAGATTTCATGAGTGCATAGCGTTACAAAATATTTCATAACAGTTGTTTACGCTGAATAAAAAAGTTGTCATATTTATTAAAGTATTCCTTATAATTACATTCCAGAGAGTTATGGTGTTATTAGCTATTTTAACACTTCACAGTACAGCAATCTCGTGAGCTTATTGTCAGGCGACAATCCTTTCCAACTAACCTGACCAAATTTAATGAAGGGAGTTACGTGGTCGCGAAAATGATTACAATTATTATAAATTTGGTCAAAATTCATAAGCAACATAAATAACAGTAAAATTGAGATATCTTCAATCAAAAGGGGGGGGGGGGGGAATGAAATATGTATTGGGTGTCAACATAAGTTGTGTCCCTTTTTTTTCAATTTAAAAATGAGCACCAAAAGTAAAACAAAATGGTAAATGTTATATGCCATTCGAAAGAAAATTTTTTGTTCTATGAGACATTGTGTTTGCTTTTACGTTACATATATTATTTTATTTGATTACAAGCCTTCAAAATGGAATTTCAAGTAAACGAAAGTGAGCATTTTCAACATCTCCTTCTGTTTGCGTTCAATCGAGAGAATAAAGCTGCCAAAGCTGCTCGCGATATTTGCGAAGTGTACGGTGAAGATGGTATGAATGAAAAGACAGCTCGTCGATGGTTTTTGCGTTTCAAAGACGGTAATTTCGACCTGAAAGACATGGAGCGTTCCCGACGACCAGTGGACTTCGATGAAAACCGCTTAAACCATATTATTCATAAAGATCCCCTTCAAACCACCGTAGAATTGGCTGAGCAGATGAATTGTAGTCATGTGACTGTATACCGCCATCTTAAATCAATGAGAAAAGTCCAGAAGTTCGGCGCTTGGGTTCCACAGGTTTTGAGTGAAAACAACAAAAATCAACGTTCGACAATTTCTGCCGGTTTGCTCGCGCGTCATCGAGCTACGCATGGCCACAAGCAAAGGTTCCTTTACCGCATCATTACTGGTGATGAAAAAAAAATGGTGATGAAAAATGTTTGAAGGGGATCTTCATGAATAATATGGTTTAAGCGGTCTTCATCGAAGCCCACTGGTCGTCCGGAACGCTCCATGTCTTTCAGGTCGAAATTACAGTCTTTGAAACGCAAAAACCATCGACGAGTTGTCATTTCATTCATAGCATCTTCACCGTACACTTCGCAAATATCGCGAGCAGCTTTGTTCCCTTGATTGAACGCGAACAGAAGGAGGTGTCGAAAATGCTCCCTTTCGTCTACTTGATATCCCATTTTGAAGGCTTGTAATCAAACAAAATAATATATGTAACGTAAAAGCAAACAAAATATCTTGTAGAGCAGAAAATTTTCTTTCGAATGACATATAAAATTTACCGTTTTGTTTTACTTTTGGTGCTCATTTTTAAATTGAAAAAAAAAAACGGATATAACTTATGTTAACACGTAATAATATTAATGACTAAAAACACAATCAGATTAAAAAAACGTAAAAATATATGATATTTATAGTATGTATTAGAAAGGGAACTGTTTAGAGACGAATGCACGCATTGTTGATGTTTCGCTGGTTTAGAGTGAGTGATGCGAAATTTTCTTTTCCAAGAGTGAATATTTTTATGACCGGGATGGGACGACTGACACGAAAAAAGTAGTTCTAATTTTTCAACTACAAAAATAATAAAACAAATAAAATCGCATTTTTAAGTTCTCGATACTGTTCATACCGCTTTAAAATTAAACTGGTGTTTAGTTTTAAGACAATGTAAACTAATAAGGATAATTTAGTAAAAAAAACTAAATTACACGTTTACTTGAACATTACCAATAAATTTGTTTCAGAAATATTTTTCCATTTGGCCAAAGATTCACAGCCCCTGGAATACGTCTTGAAATTTGTAACACCGCGCAGATGTGTGCATTGTTTCCTGGTTCTTCACCTTTAGCCAAACACCTTTAGGGGGAAGAAGTCTGCTTGCTCACCCGTCAAGACAAGGTGGTGGCCACACGCAAAAAGAGACTAGTAAAATAAATGAAAATAAATCTACAATGATAAAAAGTAACTTTCATCTTTATAAAATACGGATCTGCTTAAAACTTTGAAGGGAGAACTCAAGATAACATTATAAACTAAGACGTGGCACCGGTTAAAAAAGTGTCAATTTGAACTAAATAACTGTAAAGAGTTTACACAGTGTTATATTTCACTTTCTTACTCTTTTTTCCAAGAAATTCTTCATTTACCCTATTGTCGTGCGTAAAGAAAAGGGGATATGCTTTTTTTTTCTATAATAAATTATTATTATTGCGTGTGGTTATTTTTCTTCTATTATTCGTCGTTACGCAAAAAGCGTTTAATACGTGAGTCGTCTTATAGAAATATGTGCTTTAAGGTTATGTATATAAAGTTGTTTTTCGAAATTTAAGGCAGCATAAGGGTAGCGGAATATATAATTTCACAATTGCTAACATCTACATGTATGAATATACACATCTTATACATATAAGGAAATTGGAAAGGTCAAAATCCTGAAGTTAGGGTGTATAGGCACAGCGGCAGATGGGAATATTAGAATTATTTCTATAACAATAAATGCAGAAGTTCAACGTAGTTCATATGGACTTTAATGTGTATCAAGGAACCAATCCACATTTTACCTATTCTGAGATAATTGAGAAACATAATGACGTATTATTTGGGCCTGTGAGCAGGGCTGGATTAGCCACTAAGCAAAATAAGCATGTGTTTAGGGCATCAAGGGAAGGAGGTACCACAGACATTTTCTATTGTTGGATTTACCATGAATCATATGGTGCAAAACTACAATCATATGGTGCAAAGCTGAACTAGGTTCTACAAAAAAGGCTCCCATAATAAATTTAAAAAAAATACATACACATCATTACGCCAGTACCCTGTCGGGGTAGGCAGAGGACAGCGCCATACTTTGCTGTCTCGACACATATCCATACAACTTCTACAATTTCTTTGACTTTCTACGTACTATATCCTTCTTTAAGAATATGATTCCCTTCATCCAACCATATATACATATATACGAGGGTGGATCAAATATAAACGGACTTTTTTGTTTTAATATTTTTATTTGCAGAAAGAAAAAGACCAAGTATACATCATTTTTCTACATAATCTCCTGCTTTAGAAATGCATTTTTTCCAGCGGATCGGAATTTTTTTCATCTCGTCATCGTAAAAAGAAGTGGGTAGTGTCAGCAGCCAATTGCGCACAATTGAATCGTTGGGTCCCCAAAGCTTCTTTCAGTGACCCAAAGAGATGAAAGTCGCAGGGCGATAGATCAGAGCTATAGGGAGGGTGTTCCAGTCGTGTCCAACTCATTTCCTCCAATTGATCGCATGTTACAGCTGCAGTATAGGGTATCACGTTGTCATGGGGAAGAATCACTTCTCGTATCAGTTGGTCATGTCTTTTGCACCGATAAGCAAATGTAACTTCACTTAAAAGCTCGCAGTAGTACCCCATTGATGGTGCGATGATCGTGCAAAAAAATCGATGTGCAAAGTGCCGCGCCAGTCCCAAAACACGGTCGCAAGCACCTTACCAGCTGACAGCCGAGTATTGGCTTTCACAGGGGCTGCCTCATCCTTCTTTCTCCACTCCAATTTCGATTCGGACGTGTAGAGGTGTACCCAAGTTTAATCAGAGGAATAGTAGGAGCTATATGAGAAAGTGAAAGGATGTAGGAGAGGCGAAATATGTGTGTCTGGCGTTCTCTCCTTTCTGTCTACCGCTTTAGGGAGACAGTGTGATGGTATGTATGTAAATACAAAGATTCGTGTACGAACGGAATCGATAACGTCAGATTGGAGTCCTGCATGCGGAAACGTTTCCGGAAACATCCCGTTACCCCGCGGGCCGGCAGACTTTAAAAGCAGCTGTCCCTCGGCGCGTGCTAAGTACCGGGGTGCCTGGAGATTCTTGGGGCGTCTTGAACAAGGGTTCTCAAGCTCGTACAATTATTACAGCTGTTAAATTGGTGTAAAAATGGAGAAACCTTACAAGGCAACTATATTCCAAACAACAATTTAAAACACAATTAAGAAACATATATTGCATTGCATTATAATTTGGTTCCATAGAGTAGAATCCTTTTAAGTATTGTATGACCTGTGGTCTGTTATCATTAGGACTGCCTGTCTTGAGATGTTGACTCCTACGTGTCCCACTCTCTTTATGGAGGTCTTCCTGAGGGACGACTGTCAGCGGGTATTTTATAAATTTTTTATTTAAGTGTCCAATAAAATATACAAACCGCTTTAATGTTTAACTAGGCCCGTCCTAAGGAATGTCGTTTACTTAAAACAAAACAAAATGAATGAAATGTATAAAGAACAGTCATTAAGTATAAAAAAAATCCCTTATAATTACATTTTTTCAAAATAGCATCCACTGCGTGGTGACTAGTCACCTTTACAGAATGGATATTGTGGAGAATCTCGGCTGCGAGTGTGGTCTGGACGATAAAACTATAGACCATGTATTTTCGGTTATCCTTTGCGAGATATATTTGATTTACTAAAAGTTATATCTTTGCCACATCCAATAAATGTTATGTTTCTTCTTTCTTCGAGGAACTTTTCCAATTATAGATCGATTGTTACATTTTTGAAGATTAAACAGTGAAACTTTGAATTAACTAGAATTGTCATTTTTTAAATTGGTTTTATTATGTCCTATAATTTCATAATGTCTTTAATTTGAAAAAAATACATAATACGAGTATATTACTTTGACAAATTCCTTCTTTATGGGGTTTGGCATGCCGAGGCCACACCATTAAACTATTATCAATAAACGCTTTTTTATTACGTTTATATTTATTTATTTAATTAACGACACAACAGTGTCTTTATATACAAATGAACATGTGACAGGTTATACACGTACTTAAAATTATTTACAAATAATACAAAACTTTATCTTAAACTAACATGAAGATGCAAAAAGCAGTAGTAATAATACATTACAGTCATTGTTTTAAAATTATTTAATAAGTATATGTATATTTAAGTTCAACATATGTTATGTATGTATACCACAAAATATAACCAAACTTCACCAAGCAGACTTACGTAATTGTCGAAGACTTATTTTATAGAGGTAAAGAACTCAGATTTGTTTTTAGTGCAATAACGCATACATAGAACAAATTTTTGAGAATTTTGTGGGAATTTTATGGATAGATATTGAGATATAGAAAACACATGGTCTCATTAGTAGAACGAGATGCAAGTTGCTTTGCAGAATAAAATCTTCCTACGTGTTGATGCAGGGTTACTCAACTCCAGAGGCAAAGTATTGTCCTTAATGTTTTGTTTATATTACGTTATTTATATTAATAAAGGAGAACACAAAGTTAGTAGCTATTTCTAAATATTGTTGTGATATTCTGGCGAATACTATATATCAATATATTAAAAATATCTAAATTGTTGCAAAACTCGTTTCCAAGTCTTTGCATACGAATTATAGAGGAGCTGATTTTACAATTAGTATAGCGATTTTCGGTATAAAAGGGATTGAGCTGTCTTGTGGATCTAGTGGGAATACAAAATGAAATGCTTGCGAGTAAGTGAGGTGCATCAATTACTGAGTGAATGATTTTGTATAGCAGTATTACTATATCAGCTGTTTTTCTTCTGTCTTATTTATGTTAACATCATGGGTTATATAACAATACGTTGATTTTATTTCTATTTTTATTTCATTATTTTTACTATTTATAATTGTCGATAAAATACCGCACATTGCACTAAATAAACAAACTAAAGGTTTGAAGATCACATCCATCAAAATAACACATTTCAAAAAGTTACTGAGATTAAAATAAATTATTGCATATCAAATAAAAATATTTCGCGATCGCGGGCACCAGCTTGAGAACACCTCCGTAGTAAAGCATAACATCGGAGATTTAAGATTTGACATGAATGACGCAACACAATGTGCAGTTCAATGCAGAATCCCTGAAGCGAGAAGCAACAGCTTAATTCCCTCTTTACTCTCGGCATACGAGTACCTACCATAGATATACGTGCAGTCGTATGTTATATACCATACTTCTGAAACGGCTAAAAGAAAATGAAAGTTATACCGCATGAGTTCATATTCAACAATTGTATTAGTAGTACGAGTAATATTATACATTGACTTGTATCATGACTGATTAGTAGTACGAGTAATATTATAAATTGTATTAGTAGTACGAGTAATATTATAAATTGACTTGTATCATGACTGATTAGTAGTACGAGTAATATAAATTGTATTAGTAGAACGAGTAATATTATAAATTGACTTGTATTATGACTGATTAGCAGTACGAGTAATATTATAAATTGTATTAGTAGTACGAGTAATATTATAAATTGTATTAGTAGTACGAGTAATATTATAAATTGTATTAGTAGTACGAGTAATATTATAAATTGTATTAGTAGTACGAGTAATATTATAAATTGTATTAGTAGTACGAGTAATATTATAAATTGACTTGTACCATGATTGATTCTCTGAATTTCACTTGAGAATTTTAAGACGTTTATTTTTATAATTTAGCCTTGGTTATGCTTTTAGACAATAATTATACATACATACCATCATGCTATTTTTCTGTCGAGATAGGCAGATATGATAGAGCGTCAGACGTTCCTATATTTATACACATCTTTTGCCTTTCCTATGTCCATACAACTCCTACGATTTTTCTGACTTTCCTCGTTTCCTTCTATCAATATATTATTTACTTGATTCAAGCATACTTTTATTGGTTTCCTCTACCACATCTTCTACTGAAATTTGTACTATATACTTGTTTTGTTAGTCTATAATTATAATATAAAATAATTTTCCAAACAAAACTTTAATTACTTTGTAAAAAGGGATGATTTGTGAATGTTATCAATTACTAAACACAAATAATAGATTTGAAATTGAAAAATTGAATGGTTTTAATTAAAATACGTCGAATATATTGAGAAAATGAGGTATAAAAAACTTTCGAAATAAACACACGTGCTTGAAATGAATGGAGAACGAGGAAAAAGTGAACCGAGAAAAGTGTGGAAGAAAATATTAGTTTGATAAATTTTAAATGAAGGAATGGTAAAAATTATGAAAAACAGTATAACCTGTATTAATGAGCCAAGAACTGTATGCATGGATAGAAAGGCATGGAGATATGTCTTCTCTGCGTACCCCAAAAGGAACATGGCGTGTTGATATATGTGAATAAAAAATGTCAGAAGTTTCGTTTAAATTAGATATAAACTGCAATTCAAACTATCTAAACATTTTGCATGCTAAAATCAGCGCGGTAATAAGTCAGCTGTTTTCGAATAGATACTTAGCCTATTAAGTTAATAAAAAAACATTGATTGTTAATAAAACATATTTAAACAATAAATTAAATAACATAAAATGTGAACATCGTATAAAAGATACGTTAAAGATTACAACTATGTATGGTATACCCCTTATATGGTCACCAGGCTGCAATATTGAGATTGAAATTCAGAAATAGTTTCATGATGCGAGCGCAGGAACTGACGATTCCTCTGAATTAAGCGCGTTTCTTCAAGGGGAAAAAATAAAAACGTTGACGAGAAGATGGACCATTCGGAAAATATGGCACCTGGATACCAACTGATTCTTATTGGAGAGCATTAAAAATACTCCAAGTAGACATGACTAGATGCAAGGTAGATAGACTCATAGATAGACTCTCTTGAACAAAAGTACCAGAAGAAAAAAAAAACAAAAACTACGTCTTGAAGGAGAAAATGAAGTCTTACATTGTACTACAGGCAAGTTTTTATAAAAAAAAAACTGTGATTTTCAACGGTCCCGATACAAATAAAAATATTTTACAGTCGTAAACGCGTGTGCTGTGAAAACGGCTGGTGTTTGGTCGACGAAATGTCGTAAAGAGCTCATAATGTGAGCATTTCAGCGAGTTCGCCATTCACGAAGGGACATTTTAAAGTAAACATCCAAAAATGCATCATATATTTGGGCGCCGATACGCAATGTGCAGCGCATATTATGCCGAAAACGGACAGAAATATGGAAGGAAAATTATTTAACCGTATACACCCGTATTTAACGCTGTTTTATTTGTGACCTAAAAATAACTGACACATCTCCTAAAATTTACATATACGAGCAGCAGATTGGTACCACACAACTCTCTGGGTTGTTGTGTTTCTTTAAAAACGCTCCACGCACTACTAGAAACAAATAATTTTATGAATGCTTTAAAACTTTTCTTGCTTTATACCTCTGTACGACAGAAACATAAGTCATCATATCTTTTGAAATATCTTTCAAATTATCAGAAATATGTTCAAGATGTCTAAGTGAAAATCAGACTGGAACACTTTTTTTTCAATAAAATTGGGTACCAACGGCAATCGAACACGAATTGTCCGGGTCGAAAGACTTGTCAACTAGGTGACGAAGGTCGTCAAATTAGATTTTAATCGAAATTCACTTTTTAAACGCGAGATAGTTATTGTTTCAAATTTGAAATAGTATTACAATGTTTATGATATACACTTTTTGCAAAAGAGTAAAATGTATTTTAGTATAGAAATAAAAAAAAAACATTACGAGCTAGGGCGCCCTTGAGGAGAGTCTGCTTTCTAAACGGCGCTTTATCAATTGCCCTTTTATTATTATTATGATATAATAAAGTGGATATCTGTTTAATCTACCTACTCCAATAGGGACAGCGTGATGCTGATGATGATAATGATAAAAACGAGATTCTTACACACAGTTCTCCTATATGTTAACATAACACATCGATCAATAAGGCCCGGGACTAGCTACTAAAACAACATTTGTTTGCCAAAATTCTTCTTTATTCATCAACATAGTCTCCTTCAAGAGCGATACATTCATTCCAACGCTTTCCTAACTTTTCTATGGCAGCCGTGTAGAACGATTTATCTTTGGTTTAATAATAGGCGTTAGTTTTGGCAATCACTTCTTCATTGGAGCTAAATATCTTTCCCTGGAGCATCTTTTTGAGGTCTGCGAACAGCCAATAGTCGCTGGGGGCCAAATCTGGAGAATACGGTGGGTGTGCGGAAGCAATTCGAAGTTCAACTCATGCAATTTGGTCATCGTTACCATCGACTGATGAAAGAGAACGTTTTTTTGCAATTTCTGCATTCAAACGCTCCAATAACTCTATGTAATATTTACTATTGATGGCTTTTCTCTTTTCAAGGTGATCGATGAATATTATACCACGGCATTCCAAAATACGGAGGCCATAAGGTTCCCAGCCGACTGTTGAGTTATTGGTCGCTTCGGACGACTTTCACCGGCTGCTCTCCACTCAGCTGACTGCCAATTTGATTCCGGAGTATAGTGGTGGATTCAAGTTTCATCCATTGTCACATACCGACGCAAAAACTCATGTTTATTTCGCATAAACATTACAAAACAGCGCTCTGAATCATCGATGCGTTGTTGTTTCTGTTCCATTGTGAGCAAACGCAGCACTCATTTCGAAAAAAGCTTTTTGATGACCAAATATTCATGCAAAATAGTGTAAACACTGCCAAATTATATTTTCAGGATGTCAGCTATCTCACGCAACTTTACTTTGCGATTTTCCATCACGATTTGGAGTTTTTTTTAATGTTTTCTGGTGTAAAAGCCTCATTTGGCCGACCAGAGCGTTCAGCATCATTTGTGTCTGTACGACCGCGTTTGAAATCAGCATACCACCGACAAATGGTTGTTTTCGACGAAGCAGAGCCTGGATAACACTTTTCAAGCCATCGCTGAGTTTAAACGGTATTTTTTCCCATTAAAAATCAATGTTTTATCAACACACGAAATTCGTTTTTTTCCATTGTTTTGAAAATAGCAAAAGTAGCGTCATTAAAACCATTGTAACTCAATGACACAATGTCGGAATGTCATGAAAGTTTGACACGTAACTTCTAAATGTTGGTACTAACTGAGAATGGTATGGATTTGTTATTAGAGGCACCATCTGTTAGTTAGTCCTGGGAATTGTTGATTGATACGTTACTTAATGAATAATAATTATAATGAAATAACAATTCATACAGCACCGTTTCGAGAGCAAACTCTCTTCAAGAACGTTCTATCTCGGGACAGGAACCCACTATTATCGACAGATAAAAATTATTTCAAAATAAATATAATGTATTTAAGTTGAGTGTTAGGATAGAAAGGTATGTACTAAGGCTATTAAAATAAATACTTTCCCGCATCTGCCTTTGTTCAGAAAAACATATTTGGTAAGAAAACCGCAGAAAACTTACCAAGGGAATACGAAGTACAGAGAAACCTTTGTAGATCATCCGATATGCGATAGTAACACTCGGCTTTATGTGGAGTGCGGTATATGTGTGTAGTGTTCATATAACATCATAAATTTTGATAAAATGAAACCTGACAAACAAAAATGAAATCTAAGTACATTCATATAACGTACGACGATTGGTTGAAGCAAACGAAAATACGGATTAAAAAATATATATGCCATCTAACAAACAATAACGATTTTCCAAACCCTCTCGAATCGGCACCATGCGATCACAGTCCGTGCATTAATAAATAAACAATACTCGCTGCATCCCCTTGTGCTGACTGGTATCCCCTACCACGGCCCAAGGACCGAGGGGTGTGTAATAGCATAATGGTGGAGCGGCAGATGGCCTGCAAGAGTTCAAAGCCACCACCGGGCTGATGGGAGACTCTGATAGAGGGACGCGGACCCTAGCCAACTCTTGTTGCAAACTAGTGGTGGAACCAAATGACTTTATTAAGAGGGCACATTTATTTTCAAAATACAATGTGTTATATAACACTCGACTGTCTCATTAGGTTAATGTAAGTCTTTAAGTTATATATGTACAGATTAGAACACGCTCACGCGCATGAGCCACTCATTCGTGTGAACGTGTTCGTGTAAATCATTTGCAAAATTTTGATCACGTGAACGGCTCAGTTCTCACGGAGTAAGGCACTATGATCTCTTTATATCGAAATTACGTCGAATACAACATAGCCATCCACATAAGAGCGAACAAAAACTGGCTCTCATTTGAACACGGACAAAAAACCGACATACCATAGTGCGGCTTACGGTGAGCGCTCTCAACCGCGAGTGTAAGCGCGCTCGGCTCAGAGAAACACACTAGCACGACGCATGCGCATGAGCATGCTGTAATCTATACATGGCTTTAGACCAATTGTTTTTACAAATGAAATGTTTTTTTTCTGATTTTTCTTTTTCTTTCCTCTCCACCATCCTTTTCTTTCATTTTGATTGATGATATCTCACTTTATATGAAAAATAATGTTCGGGTGATTGTCCGTCTTTGTGGGATTCGTGGGCATGTTCTCGCGTATATGTTTATGGATTTCGTGGGGATGGATAGTCATTTGAATGATTTATGCGACCACGTAACTTGCTTCATTTACTTCTTCTGGTTGGTTGGAAGAGATTGCCACCTGGCAATAAGCCCGCCAGATTGTATTGCAATAAAAGTGTTAACTAAATAAATAAAGCAGCATTAATAACACAAACTGTGTACATACAATTGATGAATAAAACAATACTGTGTACAATGGATGAATAAAACAATACACTACACAGGTACGAAACTAGACGACCCCCATGGTCTAGGTGACAAAACCCCTCTCGTTCAACTCGGGGGTCGCAGGCTCAATTTTTGTAATTTTTAAAAAGTAGGTTTTTGGTGTATAGTTAAGGTCACTTGAACATTTTTTTTATTGGTTCGAAGAAATATCCACATGTAAATACAGTTTTGTGCATACATACAATGAAAGTGCAATAAAATACATACTTATATTGTATACAATAAAAGTGTAATACAAAACAAATTATGTAATTTTGGTTACTTAAAAAAATGTAAGTAAGTCATGTAAGTCAACTGTCTCACAACAGGCAATTAGCCAAGTGAGAAGGCAAATTGTTAACAACGGAAAAGAAAAAAAATTAAATCAATATTGTTTATACTTTTCAAGTCAAACTAGAGGCTATAAAATTAAATCAATATTGTTTATACTTTTCAAGTCAAACTAGAGGCTAAAAAAATTAAATCAATATTGTTTATACTTTTCAAGTCAAACTAGAGGCTAAAAAAATTAAATCAATATTGTTTATACTTTTCAAGTCAAACTAGAGGCTAAAAAAATTAAATCAATATTGTTTATACTTTTCAAGTCAAACTAGAGGCTAAAAAAATTAAATCAATATTGTTTATACTTTTCAAGTCAAACTAGAGGCTAAAAAAATTAAATCAATATTGTTTATACTTTTCAAGTCAAACTAGAGGCTAAAAAAATTAAATCAATATTGTTTATACTTTTCAAGTCAAACTAGAGGCTAAAAAAACTCCAAGGCAAAGTACATCTCATGATTTAAAATTTAACTTTTTTGTGATCAAATAAAAAAATTGTATTCACACCGAATATTGTAAGATAATTGGAATAATTAACAACGATGCAATAATCCTCTCAGATAGTACTATACCATACTAATAATAAAAGGAAATTTATATAGTGCCGTTTAGTGAGCAGTCTCTTCAAGGATGCTTCAATTCGGGATGAGAACTCACCATTATTGACAGATAAAAAAATAAAAAATGTTGAGTGTAAGGATAGAAAGGTGGCGGCTGCGGCCATTATATGTGGGTGGTATATGTGGGTTTACTTTTTATTTTGTTTTCTGCCATACGTTTTTGTTTTTTCTTTTTTTTTCTATTTATTCTTTAATCTAGATATGCGGGGGTGTGGGATGGAAGCCCCTTGATGCCCTTGCGGTCGGGCTCGCCCTACATTGGTGGGGTGTATCTTGGCCGAGGGGATGCTATTAGATGAGCCCAGACCTTTTGATAGCTTCTGTATTTAATGTATTATCTGCAATTTATGTGTTTTAGAAGTGTTATTTAAATATAATCTGTACATACTATGTTGCTATCAATAAACCTATTATTTATTTATTTATTTTATTTATTATATGTTATTAGGAACGTCCCCGCATCTTCATATATTCAGACAAACATGCTTGATAAAAAAACCGCAGAAAATTTACCAAGAAAAGAACTATAAAGAAACCTTTGTAGATCTTCCGATATATGATAGTAACACATTCTTCTTTAGGTGTAGTGCACTGTTTATATAACATCATCAATTTTGATAATATATCTCAAAAAGGGTTGTCTTTAAGTGCTTCCTAAAGCTTAATTTAAAATGTGATACAAAGAATTGTAATAAACATACGTAAGAAAGTAAAAAAAAAACGATCTTAATCCTCAATATTACCAACTTTACAATGCAATTAAAGACCAACCTAGTTACGCCACTGTAATGATAAACCAAGGGCTGGATTATTTTTATTATGATACTAGTAGCTTAGCTACAGAAAAATCGATAAAAATAAAATGACTACATCAGAGAGTTAAAAATTAAAGATGTACATAATTATTAGTGACTATTAATTGCTTCATTATAACAATTTTTATAGGAATTAAAACCGTCTCCTTTTTCGTATTGCTTCATATTTCTCAATAATGTGAAGTCGTCCTTTCGAGTCTTCAAGTTCCATATTATACACGTATTCCATATATATAGTATGATATACCAACATTCCTTCCAAATCATTATTTAGTTGTAGCGGAGGGGCTTCCGTGTTCTGATGATCCTGTGGACTTAGTCGCGAAGAAACATGTTTCTGCTCAAGGTGGAATGGTTGCAGGTAAAGATGTATATCAAAATGATCCACACAACATAGTCCTTAATAGTGGACTAGGCGTTTAATCGTTATTGTTGAGCCTCGTAGTCGTGGATTCCCTCGCCATTCCAAAATCAATTCAGTCGAAAAGCGAAGCCGTGACGTGTAGTTTAGTTTCTTCCTTCTCTAAGCGAGTGAGCCGTTGTACACCAGCAAACTCACCGGTAACACTGATGCACTGGATCCGATGACACATTGAAGTGAGACGATCTGAGAACACCGGCATGTTTTTCGTACTTTATCCTTATACCCCCGAAAACTATACGAAAAATGACTACCATTCGAGGAGGGCAGCTCAGCGCGAGGTTTGGACCGGCGACCTTCCATACGGAAGCTACCACCAGGCGCTTAATACACTACAAAGTACTACTGGAAAAGGCGGACGACGGTTGTAGCAGAATTTAGCTGCTAGATCGTCTTGACATTCCTTGCCATTAGAATGCCAGGTTTGATATGTCAATATTTGTCCTTGCTAAAGTGCAAAATCATGTACACAATAAATGAATACACACACACACAAATGCCTTCCATCTTCCATGTCTCTGCATTCAGATCCGGGATTGGACTTGAGCCCCCTTCGAGTGCACGAAAGGAAGCGACAATCATACTCGTTAGCGAGGGATTGCCTAAGACGAAGCTGAAATACTATTAAGATCCCTGCTCGGGAAGTCAGAGAGGACAGTGCAACAAACTTACCGTTCACGAAATATTTTCTTTGTATCCTCCATATCCACACATCTTCTAATACAGTGCCTTATTTATCTGATACTCCTTACGTTTCCTTCTTTCAAAATTTCAATCATTTGATATTTCTCTACGACGTTTGAGTTGTATATGTATTGAGTTAGTCTTTCGTTGACAATCCGTGCATGTCTAAATGAATTAAACGTGATATTTTTCACTCTACTTGGCACATCGTACTTACGCTTATATTACTCTATAATCACTGCATTGCTTATTCAGTAATACACCATATATTCTTCTCAGCGCAGGCATTTCAACAAATTATACTCTGTTCCTTTCATTATTTTTTTTCTGTCGATACAAAGTGGGTATCAATATTCAATATTCAACTTTGTATGGACTTGCATCGACAAAAAATATACACGTCCGTTTTGTATTATATAATATATATACAAGTCTATAAATATTTGTTTTATAATTCTATATACATATGTATAAAGGGAGCGACGAGTTGCGATAGGAAACAAAATCTATGGGGCGGGGCACCAAACAAAATAACTCGAATGAAAAATGACAAGACCTGTAAAAATTAGGCTTTATAAGTGTAATAGTGCCAACATTATTGTACGTGAGTGAAATGTGGACGTGGAAAAATTATGAAAGAACTTATCACTGAGAAGATCAGTTCTTTCATTCGTTTTCTACGTTCACGTTTCACTCCCATACATAATAACGATCAGTGGTTTGTTGATGTACGACTTAATAAGAATTGCAATTAACATATTAAGGCCGAATGTGAGCTAAAAATTGATGTGTTAAGTACGGTGAAAATATCACGTTGAGGTGGTTTGGATACGTTGAACGGATGATGATAGGTGACGAAATACTGACTGAATAAATCTATAATGAAAGCATAAATGGCAGTCGTGGTAGAGGATGAACGAGAAACGTGTGGCTGGATTACGTTAATGTACTCGTAATTTTAAAAGGACAGGTAAAGAGTAAGCAAAAAATAATTATACGAGACGGCGTTAATAATAATAAAGCGAGACGGCGACATGTTCTGCGCTGTTCTATACATTATAAATACAGACGCTTTCAATAAACTCTCTGTCTTTGCTTATCTCGATCTCGACGACTTTTATTAAAACAACCTCATCCTTCTATGCGAAACACAAGTCCCTAAAGCTGTATGAGATATGTACATCAGTGATCTCATTGGCATTGAGGGTTTTGAGTTTCAGGTTTATGCGGATGATACTTTGGTTTTCAGATTCTGTAATCCAAGTGGAAAAAATATTCGAAAACACGAACTTCTAACTGTATTCTCAAAATATAAAATAAGATGTCAAAAAATAAATTTAAATCCAAGTAAAACGGAATTTCTCTGGGTGGCGTCATCGCGTATCCAACATCTTTCTGATGGGGGTGCTATATCAGTTATGAGCGTTAGTATCTTTTCAAAAAAATAGCATATATCATGGTGCCTGACTTGATAGTAAACTCTAATTCGTCGACAAATTGGTTGTACGGTTTATGCAGTTTTCTATAGTCTTAGAGAGTTCACATTTTATACGTCGGTGTCTTCTAACAAGGGAAATAAAAAGTCTTATTAATTTATTTGTTAACTGTAATTATTCCGGTTCGCCTAATTCACAATTTTCTAGACTCCAATCTGTTTCAATGCAACTGCTAGATTGAAATATGGTAGTCATAATATTGTCATAATGGTCCGCTTCATAAGTCAACACTGGCTTATGTGTCGCGAATGGATTGATTTCAAACCGTGTCTTTTTATATACAAGTCTCTGAATGAGATGTCTTCGTTGTATCTTTCAAATCTGTGTATGAGAGATGTTCCTTTGTAGGGAAGTAGAACCTTAAGGTCGATTTATTCTTCATCTAAATAAAATGGGTATTAGAAATCAATCCAATAGGGTGTGTATCATAAGAGTTTTTTTCCGTTGCTGATCCTGTAGCGTGGAATGGTCTGCCTCCTAGTGTCAGAGATATGGATGGCGTGTGCAGCTTTGGGAAGCATTTAAAGACAATATTTTTGGGAGGTCTTATCAACATTTATAACTGAATTCGAATCATTAGTTAGACCACCATTAAGGATAGTTTGCTCTCTAAAGGGCGTTATGCAGATAGCCTTATTATTATTACTATTATTATTATGGATACGAAGGAAGGTTTGGTGCTCTGTTCTCTGCCTATCGGAACAGGAAAGAGGCGTGATTGTATGTATGTTTGTGTATCATATTAAAAAAAATGTATGTAAATAATAGATTACGCTCCATGTGTTATTACTGTATTATACATTCCTTGTATACATTACAACCAGAAATATGTTGGCCTTAAGTGAAAATTAGACAGGAATTCTTTTTTTTTTAATTTGGGTGCCAACGGGAATCGAACCCGCCACCTCCGAGCTGGGAGCCAAGGATCTTACCAACTAGCCACGGAGGTCGTTCTAATGATTATACTCGTATGTATAAGCGAAGAAACCAATTTATTTCGAGACCCAGATACTTAACAATCTGTCGACAAACCGTACCGAGTCATCTTGAGATTGATCCTAACACGTATGTTAGTGTGTGACTAACGCTAATAAATATGTGATGAATTGTTGGACCACCAAATATAAACTAATCTAGCCACTTGGCGTGGTCACGTAGATCACATCACACATTATAAGGTGGCGAGTGGCTTTATATCTGACCAATACATTGCTTCATTTCTAAATAAAATGTAACAATATTTTTGGTTATATCTAAAATGCAACATTTATTTTACAACTTGCATAGTTTAAATCGAGCTCACGCATTTGTGGTAGCCTGGGGGTCACTGACATAAATAGTAAGCCGGAAGAGCGACAGCTGAGATGGTACGGGCACATAAGACGGAGACCACCAGAACATACTGTAAATCAGGCAATGTCTGTGGATCTTCCTCGACAGCCGTCCAGAGGAAGACCAAGGAACTCCTGGATGACTCCAAAATCTTGCAGAGAAACGGCCTAGATGAAAGCGACACCCAGAACCGAAGAGTATACAGCCTGAGAACGAGAAGAGCCAACCCCAACAGCCTACCTAGGCAATGAGTTGGGACAGTGCCAGGAAGAAGAAGATAGTTTAAATCGAAAGGTGATGGTTGAGTATAAAAAATGTAAAAACATCACTTCGTGTATAAAGGAACCACTTCACTACGCAAGGCCTGTGAAAAAAGTGGTCTTATCACAATTTTGATATACTCGTACATACACGTAGGTACATGAAAGTGAGCACCAACTGCAGGAATTGGCAGATGTCAGTAAAGAAGTTGGTTTAAAAATTAATCTATCAAAAACCAAATAAATAGCTTTGCTATCCCAAAACCAATAATTGTAGATGGAAAGCCGCTGGAACTTGTCCAGGAATATGTGAATTTGGGCCAACTTATTTCCTTTGTAGGTGGCATATCGGAGGAAATATCACGAAAAACCAAACTAGAATGGAGCTCATTTGGACGTTTGAACCACATCTTCAAAAGTAATCTGTCAATATCTTTGAAGCGACAGGTGTACAACCAGTGTATTCTCGCAGTAATTACGTATGGCTGTGAAACATGGATGCTAACAGTAAAGAACATACAAAAGCTTCAGACCGCACAAAGGAGCATGGAGAGATGTTGGGATATACTAAAAGAGACCGTAAACGAAACACCCGGATTAGCAACAAAACTAAGGTAGAAGACGTAATGAATGTGTATAAAAAAATGAAGTGACAATGGGCAGGACACGTAACCAGAATGAATTCCCGATGGACGTCCGAAATATTTCAATGGTACCCAAGAGGTATAAAGAGGCCCAGAAGAAGACCGAAGGTACGCTGGATATATGAAATCAGGAAGCATGGCAGTATCACATGACAAAGCAAGGCCAAGCCGTAGCACATGGCGAAGCATGGCAGCATCACAACGAGCAAAAAACCGAACTATTTGGAGTCAACTTGTATTTGGACTATTTGGAGTCATCCAGCAGTGGATCGACCCTAGTTGACAATGATGATGATGAAATTATATAGAAGTGAAAACACGGGAGCACTTCTGTTGTATCATTTTAGGAAAGCTTTAATAGTATCACTTTAGATAGAACTTAACTTGTTTGATCTGAACTAAATATTATGATAGGTTTTGACGATTCTTGTTACTTTATCTCTATATTCTGCAGTTCAGCGAGCATTGGTTAAGGCTAGTCCTATTACTGGTTTGGGCATGTAGAACGAATGAATGAAGAAAGACTAACATACATACTATGTTAATGCAAGTAGAAGCAAGGTTGGATAAAGTGAATGCTATTAAAGGCACGTAAATAGTTAGAGAAATCATAGGAGTTGTATAAAATTATTTCAGAGAAATCATCGAGTAGTATAGAGGTGAAACATTTGTATCGCGAAAGAAAAATCTGCCATTCTTTCATATGTATACTCGTATGCCTTACCCGACAGGGAAACGCGTGGTGGTATCTATGTATTTTATTATATTACATTTCTGTTGTATACAGTACAATCTGGCGGTCATATTGACATTTGGTAATCTCTTTCAACCAACCAGAAAGGTATCAAACATACCTTGAGTGAAATCCAAACTTTTTTTAAATTATTTTTTTTTTAACCTGGCGAGTTTATTGTCATGTGGCAATGTCTTCCGACCAACCAGAAATATGTTTTTATAGGCTCTAAGTGTTAACCAGACTGGAATCCTATTTTAAAAAATCTGGGTTCCAGCGGGGATCGAACCCGCAACCTCCGGATCGGCAGACAAGTGTCTTACCACCAGGGCACGGAGGTCGTCATATACTTAATCTGGGTTGCAATGGAAATAGAACCACCGGGTTTGGAAGTAAGGCATCTTATCATCGTTTTATATGTGTATGTACTCGTATAATGTTATGAGGTGCATGGCCGCGCGGTAACGCACTGGACTTCCGTGCGGAAGGTCGTCGGTTTGAACACTGTTGACATATTCTCGGCACCGCCTAGCAGTATGAGAAGAATCCTGGCTGATATTCTTCCTAACGAATAAGCTAACACTAGAAGCAGACCCTATTTGTGTAATAGGAGAAATCCGTGCAGTGAAAAAAAACCGCGGGCTGTGCTACTGCCCTCGAACGATACAGGTATTTTTTCTGCCTAATAATCTAGGGTATAAATATACCTATGATTTCGGTCATAGCTATTCTTAAAAAAAAAAAAAAACATGCCGGTGTGCTCCGATCGTCTTACTTCGGTGTACCATTGGATTAAGCACAGCGGTGTGGCGGGTGAGTTTGCTGGTGTGCTACAGCTCACTCTCTTAAAAAAAAACTCCACGGCACAGCTTCACTTTCTTATTGGATTGAAGTTGGAATAGCGAGGGGATTCTCGACTACGAGGCCCAGTAACGACGTATGTATAATATTAAGTATTAAAAATGCCCTATGAATTCGGGCCTGTTTTCATTTAAAAAAATTTAAGTTATATAGTATACTCGTAATTCGAAGTTTGTGGCATTTCACAGAGTTCGTATGTGATTCTATAATAAGGCATTATTAATATATTATTTATTTATGTGTGGTTATACATGCAGTGCGCTTATAATGTCCCCGTCTCCAAGCCCAAATATAGTAATTGCGTCACCATTATGGACAATCACATCTCTGTTCTGTGTGCTGTCTCAGCCCGGACAATTTATCAATAAGCAACAAGTGGTGGACATTTTTATTTGCTATATTATAGGTATACCGCATATATTCGTACACATACTTAAAAGACCAATTACTGGATGTTTGGTCATCTTGCGTGCAACTGTGTCGAAACGTTGCTTTAGTGGCTATAAGGAATTGAATGGCTTATGACGATTCAAGCGATAAGCATGATGTATTTTGTGCGAAACTCGTATTGTTTCTTAATACAAAGATATACATTTTAAAGATTTAAGAGTTTGAAAATTGTTTATTTTTACACTTGTTGTATACAGTACAGCCTGGCAAAAATATTTCCATATGGCAATATCTTCTAGCTCGAAGGTTACGGGATCGATTCACCCAGACGAAAAAAAAAAGGTTTTCAGTCTGGATTTCACTCAAGGTCTCAAAATATTTTTGATTGATTGGAAGCCATTGGCTCATGGCAATAATTCCACAAGGTTGTACTATACATAAAGAAAGTGTTATACATGATTCGCTCGGGTGCTGCTATAGCTGCCAGACATGATCTGTTTAATAATAGTGGGTTCGAGTCCAAGTTAGATCGCCCTTAAGGAGAGTCTGCTCTCTAAACTGCGCTATGTTAAATTGTTCTTAGAATTGAAATTAAATTGAATTAAGTGAAAACCAGACTGGATTTCTTTTTCTAAAATCTGGGTTCCGAAGGGATTCGAACCGGTAACCAACAGGTAGGAAGTTAGGCATTTTTTGTTCGTTTTTAAATTTGATTTTACATTTTATAAACAGACCAAGGAGTAATTATTTTCCATATTTTCATAAGTATTAGTAATTATTCTTAGTTAATGTGTTTTTTTAATCTACTCGTACATAAATATACTTTTAATCAACCAATCAATTTATATATCAGGGTTTGTCCAATCCAATTTTTCTTGTTCTACGTAAGCGTTGTTCCACTAATAACAAATCTAAGTACTTGACTTCTATAAAATATGTATTCCACAGTTACGGAAGTCTACTTGTAATATTCATACATATATTGAATTTAAATACAATAAAGGTTCATTATCACCAGACGTGGAAGATGGAGACGTTGAAACCGGTACATAGTGAACTCAAATAAAAAGTGGTGAATAAAAAAAAAAAGTGTTTTATTTATTTTATAAATTTTAAACAATGACTTCGTAATTACTTTGCTATTATTACTATTGCTTTTTTGTATGTTTACATGTAAGTTTAAAATAAAGTTTTGTATTTTAGTCAATAGTTTTAAGTATTTGTAACAACTCGACATATTTGCATTATTTTATAAAAGACGCTTCTGCCGTAAATTAAATTAATTGTTTTATTTTATAAAAATATTATTTTAAATGTTGATATCGAAAGCTCCCTATGTTAGTGCTACTAGAGTATGTTATATTGGTATATTCAGATTTCTATTGAAAGTATTCCAGTCAAAGCTGCTCATTGGTTGGGACACCCAAACTTGGATAAATCGCTATTAGAATAATATCCATATTCTCTTATCATAAGCGTTTGCATCCACAGGGAAAATATTAATAATTGAGACTATAATGTGGTATTGTAAGATCCAAGGACCTCCGGCATCAGACGTGCAACACGATCATTAAACTCGAATGAACGTGACTACGGCTGGAGACGATGCACAAGGAGAAAATAATGGACCATTTCACAAAGGCGATAAAGGAACAATGATTTACAGAAGGATCTCGTATCACTTGAAATGTATTCGTCATCCTTGCGCGTATTATATTTGAAATAAACGCGCATTCAGGGTGTTTGATCTCGTTTGGCAAACGAATTGTTCGAGTTATCATATATAGTATAGGATATATAAATTACCGACCTCCGTGATCTTCGTATGACGCTGGTCTTCAATTCATGTTTGAGATTATTTTTTATAGGGTTCCAGTCGAGGTTACACCTTACGCCTCTTTAACGTGTTCCTCGCGGGAAGCACAAACGCCTGTGATCTGATCTGTAGCATTCCTTTGTGTATTTTACGTAATGTTTAGTTTATCTCCTTTATTTAACGAGTCTCCTTAAGAGTAATGACTATTATTTATTATCAGAAAATTACTTGAATGTCATGTTTACTTGGTGGTGTAATCAAATATCACTGGTTCTAAACAAAATAAGCGTTTAAACTTAGAAATTAAAAAACGCCGAAATTGTGCCGCGCACAGGATTCGTGGAATTTGATTTTTAACGCGGTGTACAGGTTAACACCTTTCTTGTACTGTAAGCATGAAACTGCAAACAATACGTAATAATGATAATAATATTTATTACATATTCAAAGGTAAACATAATGCAGACTAAAGGTTGATTTGTTGAGTAAGATGAAGAGCACAGTGATATGGTTTGGACATGTAGAACGAATGAATGAAGACTAATACAACAAATACCTATACAGATTGTCCTAAAAGATATAAACACACTTTAAATTATTATAAATTCAGTAAAAAAATAAGCAAAATATAAATAAGTACCACCTCAGATTAACTCAAACAAATAAATATAGGTTCTTTGACAGCACCCTAATGTGTACATACGAGTATATAAATTCATTCCGAAATTGCAATATTGCAGTGTAAAACATAACATAGCATCCCATCGCCTATCGGGATATGCGCAAAGGACAGAGAACCATATTTTATTATAACGACACACATCATTTGCCTCCTCTACATCCATATATGATATAATAGATGTTATGTGATGGACGCACATCCTGTTTTTTTTGTCCTTCTAGTGAACCCCAGAGTTTGTGAACTCTTTTATCAACAGGATCCACACGCAACACGTATAAGATTAGAAACACTGTACATGTCGGTCATATAAGATTTTAAAACTAAATATTTCACTATCTTAATATGTTCTTGGAAACGTTCCCAGCCTCTAGAGCAGTGGTTTTCTAACTTTATGTTACTACGCCCCTCTTTAAAAACAATCTTATCGTCCCCCCCCCTTTATTTTATGAAATAATACACACATTTTTAAATGGTAAAAGAATGTATTAATACAAAAAATAAAAACGTTATTGACAGAATAATAACAAGGTTTTACTACGTACGAGCATATAATATATTCACTTTTAAATTTATTTGTTTTTAATGCGAAGGATGTGCTTGTTTATTAGCACGAAGTTTATCAAATCTAGGTGTTATTGAAGAGAGTGCTACTCTTAGCTCTTTTTCTACTACTAAACGGGCTCGATATTTGGATTTCATTGCAATTGTTATTTATTTATTATTATTATTATTATTACACATGACAAGAAATATACACAATTTGCGAAAAAACAACAGGTAATTTGATTTGGACATACAATTTTAATGGATCTGGGTTTGTTGCCTTTCATTTGTCGTATCCCCAGTAAACTAGGCTTTTGCCTGTATCTCACTGAGGATATTTAGCATGAAAAAATAAATCGATACTTCTTTCCGATTTTTGATTACACAAAAACAAAACCCCGTTGCACGTTCTCATCAACCTGACAAACAGTGACACTCAACTACAACTGGAAACATCATGCGGAATTCAACTCCTCACACATCATCACTCCAGAAAGACCAAAAATATTGAAATGTTATGAAAATATTTTTTTTATTAAACTTTCCACGCCTCCTTTTGCATTACTCCGCGCCTCCCAGTTTGGAAAACAGTGCTCTAGAGACAGTTTCAGTATATTTATCTGAAATATATGTTATCTGACCACATGTGTCTTTTCTCCTACACTCTCAATTGAAAATAGACGAAGATATATTTTTCACCAAAATGGATATATCATATGTGTATTGTCTATAAGGCCCAAATTCCTCTCGCAGATTTGCACAAGCGAGGAACGAGTTCAATGTGACGTTTCATCCCGTCGATATATCTACGTGACGAGGTGCACGGCCGTGCGGTAACCCACTGAACTTCCGTGCGGAAGGTCGCCGGTTCGAACCCCGCGCTGTGCTACTCCCCTCGAATGACACAGACATTTTTCCGCCTAGTATTCGGGGGTATAAGGATACCTATGACTTCGATCAAATCTATTCTTTAAAAAAAAAAAAAGGAGGGGTGTGCTCCGATCGTCTCACTTTACATGTGCAATCAGATCTAGTACACCGGTGTGACCGGTGAGTTTGCTGGTGTGCAACAGCTCACTCACTTTAAGATAAAAAAAAGAAGAAAGAAACGAAAACTCTACGGCACAGCACCGCTTGCCAACTGAATAGACGTTGGAATGGCGAGGGGATACTCGACATCGGGGCCCAGCAACGACGACGATATATCCGTGATATACTTTATTGTACTTCGTCCATGAATAGAAAAGAGTAGAAACCTGTCCTCTCTGCTTATTTTAAAGAGGCATGGTGTGATAGTTTATGTAATTTAATGGACTGACCCTAACTATTTAGCTTGCATTATTGGAGCATTCTTGACGCAACAAATGTAGAAAATAGAGTTATGAAAAATTCTGGTTTATTTTAAAGATCACTGGAGATGATTTTTTAATTCCAAGGAACTAAAACGGAAAAATAATAATAACATTTAGATATCACTGAATAAGAATCAGTTTTGCTTGACCAACGATAAATTAAAATATTGTTTCAAACGAACAAATAAAACATTACTTGAGACCCACTGAGCTAATGACACATCGTTTCCTATCAAGTTTACATCTAGACCCCCAGCAATCTAAAATAAGCAATGATTAGGAATGAATTGACTTATTCGAGTATGTAATGCTTTCATGTAATTCTATGCTATAAAACATTATTAAAACATTATTTGAGACCCACTGAGCTAATGACACATCGTTTCCTATCAAGTTTACATCTAGACCACCAGCAATCTAAAATAAGCAATGATTAGGAATGAATTGACTTATTCGAGTACGTAATTCTTTCATGTAATTCTATGCTACAGTGTGGTCGTCTTTATCGGGAACATTAAAATTATATTAAATAGCTACACAGCGAAACGATATGATAAGGAATGGCCGGATATAAGTGGCGAGCTTAATTAGATTACTACGCTTAGATACTGCAATAGCCGCGGTTTGTGATTTAAATTGTAACTATGTATTATACAAAAATATAAAATATTTAGCTTTGAAGCCTAAGTTTTAACTATGGCGGGGGACATAAAAGGGACATTGAAATCAGCATTAAACATAAGTGGGCAGTTTGATAAAGGAAAAAATTTTTTTTTTGGAAAAAAAAACTCATTTTTCAACATAGTTCGTCTCCTTTGAGTGTTTATACTTCATCCTCTTGGTTCAGCGATTTTCATTTTTTCACCCCATCTAAAAAAATTGGTTTTGTGAATCTCTGCAAAATAGTACAATAATTTATTGCGGCGATGGCATCCTGGGGTTGTCGAAAATTTCATCCCTCTGAGTAAACTTTTAATTTCGGCAACAGGAAGAAGTCGCCCGGAGCCAAGTTCGCTTTATGCCATTGCTATGGTCGATTTGTGGGACGGTGCGTTGTCCTGGTGGAAGAACACTTTATGCGCACCAATCCTGACCGTTTCATTAAATTTGTGTTTCAAACAGTCCAATAATGATGCATAATAGGCTGCCGTTATTGTCTTGCCCTTTTCGAAGTAGTCAATCATGATGATTTGATGATAGTGGCCAACACCTTATTAGTATATAAAAAAATCGCACTATATCAATTTAAGTCAAAATTATAATACACAATAGTATCTTCGTGCCCATCTAGACTAGGCAGAAGAAGGACAAGAGTGTCAATGTATGAAAGGAGAAGAAATGACGACATCCAAAATGAATGTACGATCTCCGTGACCCAGTTTGTAAGAAACCTGTCTACCAACCCGGGGTTTAGTAGATGGATTATCGTTGTAACCCAATTTATTTTAAAAAGGTTTCCAGTCTGGTTTTCACTTCAGGTATCTTTAATATATTTTAAGTTGGTTGCAAGAGATTGTCCATTGCATTAAACCAACAAGGTTGTATTATTGTATTACATTACACTTTAGTTCTGTATAGTACAACCTGGCGGGACTGCATCTTTAATATATTTTTAGTTGGTTGCAAGAGATTGTCCATTGCATTAAACCAACAAGGTTGTATTATTGTATTACATTACACTTTAGTTTTGTATAGTACAACATGGCGGGACTTATTAACATGTAGCGATCTGTTCTAATAAACAAGAAGGCATTAAATAAGCCTGGACCGGAGTGGAACTCTTTAAAAAAAAACGGGAATCGAACCCGTAATCTCCGGGTAGGAAGACAGGTGTCTTTCAAACTTGGCGTCGGATATGTCTCAGTTATCAAAATGAATTGTATTATACAATATGACACTTTTGCTGTATGCAGTACAACCTGGTGGGCTTATTGTCATGTGACAATTTCTTCCAGCCAACCATAAATATATTAAAGAGGCCTTAAGTGAAAATCACAATGGAATCCTTTTTTTTAATCTGGGTACCAGCGGGAATTGAACCCATAACCTCCGGGTTGGGAGAAGAGTCTTACTCGTATCAACTAGGCCACGGAGGTTGTTTGTCAAATGTATTCTGTAACACTTTCGTCGTATACAGTACAACCTGCCGGCTTATTGCCATGTGGTAATATCTTCTAACCATTCAGAAAGATGTTTAAAATAATTCTTGGAATCCTTTTCTTTAAAAATCTGGGATCAACGGGAATCTAACCCGTAACTCTCAGGTTGAGTGACACACGTCTTAACAACTTGGTCATGGAGGTCGTCCATAACGTATACAACGAAAGTGTAATACAATACATTACGATTTTGTTGCTAAATAGTATTTTTTTAGATTCATATCAAGTAGTATTGAGCTAATGAAACAAAAAGGATTAAGAATAAAGGCCATCCGGAAAAGAGTCAATAACGATTAAACCACAAATATATATAAGATATAAACTCCACATCGACATTGTGTAGTTCTTCTATTATATTACAATTTCATATCAAGTAGTATTGAGCTAAGGAAACAATAAGGATTAAGATTAAAGGTCATCCGGAAAAGAGTCAATAACGATTAGACCACAAATATATATAATATAATATATAAACTGCACATCGACATTGTGTAGTTCTTCTATTATATTACAATTTCATATCAAGTAGTATTGAGTTAAGGAAACAATAAGGATTAAGAATAAAGGTCATCCGGAAAAGAGTCAATAACGATTAAACCACAAATATATATAAGATATAAACTGCACATCGACATTGTGTAGTTCTTCTATTATATTACAATTTTTTGGATTCATATCAAGTAGTATTGAGCTAAGGAAACAATAAGGATTAAGATTAAAGGTCATCCGGAAAAGAGTCAATAACGATTAGACCACAAATATATATAAGATATAAACTGCACATCGACATTGTGTAGTTCTTCTATTATATTACAATTTTTTGGATTCATATCAAGTAGTATTGAGCTAAGGAAACAATAAGGATTAAGATTAAAGGTCATCCGGAAAAGAGTCAATAACGATTAGACCACAAATATATATAAGATATAACCTGCACATCGACATTGTGTAGTTCTTCTATTATATTACAATTTTTTGGATTCATATCAAGTAGTATTGAGCTAAGGAAACAATAAGGATTAAGATTAAATGTCATCCGGAAAAGAGTCAATAACGATTAGACCACAAATATATATAAGATATAAACTGCACATCGACATTGTGTAGTTCTTCTATTATATTACAATTTTTTGGATTCATATCAAGTAGTATTGAGCTAAGGAAACAATAAGGATTAAGATTAAAGGTCATCCGGAAAAGAGTCAATAACGATTAGACCACAAATATATATAAGATATAAACTGCACATCGACATTGTGTAGTTCTTCTATTATATTACAATTTTTTGGATTCATATCAAGTAGTATTGAGCTAAGGAAACAATAAGGATTAAGATTAAAGGTCATCCGGAAAAGAGTCAATAACGATTAGACCACAAATATATATAAGATATAAACTGCACATCGACATTGTGTAGTTCTTCTATTATATTACAATTTCATATCAAGTAGTATTGATCTAAGGAAACAATAAGGATTAAGAATAAAGGTCATCCGGAAAAGAGTCAATAACGATTAGACCACAAATATATAAGATATAAACTGCACATCGAGATTGTGTAGTTCTTCTATTATATTAGTTTTTTTTTAAATTTTATTTAAGCTATCAACAACTGATTTATACATTTTTTCCTAAGCCATTCCTTCCACCTGGCCAAACCACATTTTTTTATACGTACAACTAATATTGTGCCGACAGTATTGGATGATACGAGTGTGGTATATTCGCATTATTACTATTCTAGTGAGCCGTTTTCCTATTCATCCACGGGCCTTGTGGTCGTCAGACGTTCAAGGTTTTGTCATACACATGTCAATGGTCTGATCACTATAAAAATATATTATTTTATATGCTTAGTTTTTCGGGAGGCTCGCGCAAGGTGCTATGCTAAGCTGTCATAGAAGACAAATACTTGATGGGTAATATTACAATATACCAAATATGTTCTTCTCTCAGCGGCGAACTTAAAACATAAAACCATATTTTTCTTCTTGTAGTGTAAACTAAGTGGATGATAGACAGCAATAAAAAATTGTCACTAAATAATGTGAATCATTGTCTATAAGTGGTTTCTGACTTTATTTACTTAGGCCTCGGCCACACAGGTAGGAGCCTCGCTTGATGCTTAGAGCTATGTTGCGAGTTAGGCGACATTTCCTAGCGAAACAACGTACCGCATACTATCGCAGTGGCCACACTGCACGCTCGCGCCACGTTGCATGACGATTAGTCATCGAGTGAATCTCCTAGCGAACAGACGTGTTGGTTAATTTACAAGATGGCGGAAGTTTTAATGACGGCTGTGTATAAAAGGGAGCCTTTGTGGAATCCATCGAGCAAATTATAGAAAAATGTACTTTTAATATAATCACTTTGGAATGAAGTTGCACAGAAAGTAAATAAAGCTGGTAAGTTGTAATTAAATTGGTTAGTTTTGAGAGTGACATCGTGTGTTAACTCAACCGCTCTCAACTGTAAAATGAATTTGTGCGTAGCACTTTGGTGTGGCCAGGCATGAAGTCACCTAGTATACGAGTCACGTAAAACCTAGCTTAGCACCTAACGAAGCACTTTGGTGTGGCCTCGGCCTTAGGCCGTATTAACAATATTGGAGAACGCGAGGCTGAGGTGAAAGAAGAACTGGAATAGTAGAAATGCGATGTCAAAGCTGGAAAATATACGGAAGAGCATAATCATCACCATTACGACGAAAATGCACCTAGCTATGTCTCTCGTCTTCGCAATATTTATGTATGGCGGGAAGACTTTGAATCTGAGAGCAAGCGAGAGACGTATGTTAGACTAGTGGTGCCGGAGAAGGATGTTACGAAAAAGTAGATTCTTGATAAGTTTTTTGGGATGTGGGCTGCAAGCTATCCTCCCATTCACCAGCTTCCTATGGGGTAAGAATAAGGGAAAACCAGGTCACATCCATTCTTAGAATTAGTTTCCGCTAATTAATGCCTTCTCAGCCGTCCTTACCATCCGATGTATTCTGTTTTATGCATTCTACTTATTTCTGTATATTTTATCCCTTTTATTATTCTATTTATTATACTATTTATTGTTCTTCCTGTAAGATTTTACATACCTTGGTTCTTTGGGCAGGGCACGGAGATGATGGTTGTTACAAGGAAATTATGAGGCGAATACAAGACTAAGGAAAGTATAGTTGAAGTGAATGATATTCTGGAAGATGGAAAAGTGAAAAGTAAGTAAAATCGTATGAGCTGTACGAGAAGGTTTATGGATGTGGAAGAGGCGAAAAATGGGTGCCGAGGTAGGCAAGTCTGGCGCTCTGTTTTCTGTGCCGTGATTGCAAGGGTATGAGGAAGGAAACTCTTACGTAAACTCACTTTGGTTCACACACATCACAATGAAGTTCATAACATATTTAAATGAAATACGACTATGAAATATTTACAAAAAATATATAATGTTTAAAATAGATGTAAAGAGAGAAATACGTAAAGTGAGGAATGGAGTGGAAGGATATGGCGAAATTTTAACTGAGGGAAAGGCAAGAAGTACGTATATTATACTTTCGATGTTCTATTGCCACGCGGCAATGTACACCAGCTAACTACAAAAAATGTTAATGAAGTCTTGAATGAAAACCAGACCGGAACACTTTATACAAAAAAAAATGAGTACCAACGAGAGTCGAACTCTCAACCTCCGGGTCGGAAGACAGGCGTCTTACCAGTTAGGCCGTCGGAGAAGTATGATAAATATATGAGTATATATGACGAGATATATGTATGTATGTAGATCAGTCTTTTTGTCCATCCCAAAAGATATATAGCGTGCTGGTATGTACCAATCGTATAATTATTTTCAATTACCGTGGACACATTATCTGTACTGTATACTCGTATATAATATGTTTCCTCGACTTCCTCTATTTGCTGCTCCTCCGCGCCATCTGCGTTTAACTAACCCTATCAAATGTCACAATCTTGTCGCCCTGCAAGTCCCGAGTCCTGACGGACGATCCAGTGCCCTCGCGACGCGATCGGTGTACTTGTCATAAAACGGGGGCGGAGTGACTTAACTAGACAGGTACGGAAAATAAAGAAAACCTTATGTAAAATAGAACAAAGAAATTTTATTTTCCTTTTGTTAAATTTACTCTTGAGTCCTCTTGTCATTCAGAAGAATCTCTTCCTTTTCTTTGATCGATGATACTTTTACTTTTATTATGCGTATGTTCATAAATATTATATCATAATGATGAATAATCATTTTAATATTTTTTGCGACCATGTAACATCTTTTATTTACTTTTGTCTGGTTGGTTGGAATAGATTGCCGCCTGGCAATAAGCCTGCTAGATTGTTTTTTACACTGAAGTTAAATAAATTTAGAAAATCGAAATGCATATTTTAAAATATGATAATAAAGCAGATTGTGCTAAGCTTGAAGTACCAAGATGGCTTAAGGTTCTAACAAATCTTAGAATTCTTGGACCAGTGAATATGGGAGCACAGAACACTCGTACACTCGAGGAAAATCGAATATCACAATATAAAATGTGATTATCAACTATACTGTGTCTTATGGACGCGAGACTTGAAGCACTTAGAGCAGTACTATTCAAATGCCGGTCCGCAGGCCGGCGGCAGACGTAGTAGCTGTAGATCGTAAACATAGTATAAGATCTAAGCATTCACATATTGTATTTCGTTTAATTCAATGAAATTATTTTTACTAAACCTTTTTTCACCATATCTCAAAAAAAATTAAACCAGTCTCTAGGGGACACTGAAAAACATATTGGTCCATCAGAAAAAGTTGGAGCACTGACTGTTAGATGGTTCAATAAAGAAACACAAAGACAAAATCGCGAAGTTTGACTTAAGGCGGGCAAATTGTAAAAACAGATTAATCCAGAGTATTCCGAATGATGACCATTGGCAATAGACCACGGACGTCCACAGTATTTACAATAGAAGTGTCCGAGAGTATCGTTAAGATTATTTTACATTAGATGATCTGTGGTTATCATAAGAGGTCTTAGGTTGGTTTAAAATCACGATTAAAATATATATAATACATTTTGCCATCTCGGTTAACAGATTCTTCTTAGTAAAAAATCTTTACTTCAAAATATGATGATCCATATATACTCGTAACATCTGTGATCTTCGAGTAAAATTCAATATACTCGTAGTTTCAATTCACAGGTTTCCTCCCGATTCTTTCGTTTGATTAGTATTGATATTACCAATATAATTGAACAGCATTAAGCTTAGAGACTCCACAACAAAGTTATTCAAATATTTAATTAGAAATCACCCCCGAAAAGTAGCATCGAATAATAAAAACTAAGCGAAATTAATTAAATATACACTTTCCACATACGTCATCTAAAGGATGCCGATGAGTTTTGAATATTTGCACCAATTAAAGCAAAAAAAATAAGGTACAGTAAGTAGTGTATAATAATAATAGAAAAAAAGATACCGTCCATCATATTACCGCCATTCATGGTATTAAATGCTTCAATAGGATTGAGAAATATTATATAACTACTCGTATATGGTTTCTTAAATTACAAATTGTAAGTTAAAAGTGATTTATTGTTCGAGTGTCTGTCAGCCCCTGTTCCATGCACCTGTCCAGCCAACCTTTCCCACATTACCCTACCCTTGTGCGAAGCTTCTATTTGACTAATTACGAGGAAAGACACGATGAGAACCGGAAGTACAAGGAACTTTTACACATAGCGTTCATAAATACCATGACAATGGTATTCAAACTTATATAGCAAAAATGCATGATGAAAACCTAAATACGAATGGATATTTATACATACCTTAAGACCACGACAGTGGTATTCAAACTGTAATGGCAAAAGATGAGAACCTAAAGATGAAGGGCTTTACATATACAAGCAACTTCCATAAATATCACGACAGTGGTGCTCAAACTGCAATACAAGAAACGATAAGATCCTGAAGATGAAGGGCTTTACACATACCCTCTATAAATACGACAGTGGTGCTCAAACTGCAATACAAAAGACACGGTTAAAATCTAAAGATGGAGGGTTTTATAAGCACCCTCCATAAAAAAAACACGACAGTGGTGTTCAAACTGCAATGCAAAATATATGACGAGAACTAATGATGGAGGGCTTTACACATACCCTCCATAAATACCACGACAGTGGTGTTCAAAGTGCAATGCAAAATATACGATGAGAACTAAAGATACACATACCCTCCGTAAATACCATGGCAGTAGTGCTCAAACTGCAATACAAAAGACACGACGCGAACTTAAAAATGGAGAGGTTTATACCGACCTTTAAATAACATGACTGTGATGGTCAAAATATAAAGGACTCGACGAGAAACTAAGGATGAAGGACATTTACACATGGTGACCTGCTTATTTATCTCCATTTTTTGTATTATACTCGTAGTTTGTGTGCATGAACATTTTCTATTTAAGATTTTATTTTGTTAAAATTTGGACCCTTATTTGTTTTTCCCTTTTTTGTGGACAGTGAATCGGAGGTGATAGGAGTGTGTGTGTGGGTTTACTTTTTTTACGTCATGTGTATGTGTTCAAGAGTGTGAGCTGATATAACATATATCTGGAGTCCTTGCAACTGAGCTAACCCTCCTAATGGTGAGGGTGTGTCTCGGCAGGGATGGCTATTACGGGATGAGCCCATACCTTTAAGTAGCTTCTCTTTTGATTGTGTTTTCTTTTCCTTTGCCTTGACATGTGTGCGTGATTGCGGGATATACATTATATTTGCATGCTATTTTTTTTAATCGGTGAACCTATTAATGCATTAACTGAATTGATTGTAACATATTGACTGCGAATTTATTGTCAAGTTTTTTGTTTTGTTTTTAATTTAAATGTACAAAGGTTTGGGCTGAAAAAAAAACAACCCAAACATCTGCTGTCCTCGCGGCCAGGCTCGCCCTCCTTTGGTGGGTCTGTATATTGATTGGAGGGATGTCATGAGAAGATCGCAGACCTTTTAATAGCTTCTCTCTTAAATGAATTTTCTTCTCCATTATCTTGAAATATATATACAGTTTCAGTATATAATCGCATGTATGTTATATATGTACATATGTTACTATGTTGCAAACAATTCACTTATATTTATTTATTAAATACCATGTAGGTGGTATTTAAACGTTAATAGTAAAATACGCGATGAGAGCCAAAATAAGAAAGAACTGTCCGAGTGATGAATATTCTATGAAAAGCTGTTTGGAGTCTCGAAGAGTATCAGGAGACTTAAAAACGCTCGAAATATCTATGACCGATCTTCGACAAATCACACAATAATGGAGGATTTGGAATAAGTCGAGTTAGATAGAAAACATTCGAGGTAGCACAGATTTGCAAGCCTTAATTCTAGCTAGTTAGACGAAGCTAAAACACTTGGTGATCAGAATATTCAGTCAAGCACAGGAATCTGGGAAACTCATTCGATGACCGAGGATTAAATTAATATTATTTCGGGATATCACAGTCTGAAGAGGAGTGCTTAACCAGGTAAAACCTTTCAAAGAGAAGGGGCAAAAGAAAAAAATGAGGTTTTTTTCTGGATTGGTAAGCAACAGTAGGAAAAAATGTTTGGAGGCTTTCAAGGTTCTTCGTATCAGTTGGATAAGGGTTTTCGGAGTGTTTTACCGTGTGCAGCATATGATGCCATAAGCCAAACAACGTGGTAAAACACTTCGAAAAACTTTATCCAACAGTAGAACCCAATAGCTGTAAATGATACCAACTGAGTAGAAATAAATATAACAATAACTTTATAACTTTTTTATGTGTAAAAAGCAACGATACCATTATATGTTACATCTACCTTCAATAGTATGTCAACTAGAGCCAACAGAAGATGTGTTGTTTCGTTATATTCTAAAATGTTAAATATTTAATATTGCGCTTTCAAAAGAAGCGACAAGCGATCTTTTGTTTCGTTATATTCTAAAATGTTAAAAATGTAATATTGCGCTTTCAAAAAAAGGGAAAAGCTCGTCAGAAATGAAACGACGTTAAGATACTGTGTACGGAGAATCTTCTCTGTTAATGATAGGGCTAAATAGTTCATCTTAGGCAGAAAATCGATTGAAGATGACCATCATCAAGGCAGACCAGTAGTCACTTACTCCAGAAACTTGAAAATATTATTTTTAGTGGTATTTAAAAATGTATCCATCATTCGAAAAAAATACATTGTATCACCTTTTTTTATATATGTTAACTGGGCCAGAAACTATTGAACCATACTACATATTATGTAACAAAAAAAACATTCCCACGCTTAGTATTGTAAAACAGTACTTCTTTTGGCACGATCCGTGAAATGATAAGACGATTGCGACTAATATTTCTTGTAAGATAAGAAACGATAGGAGACCATCTGTACGTCTGTAACAAATACTCATTCAAGGCAAAAGATCAGACATTTAAGTCGCAATCACTTTGCAGTATAAAGGCATTCATTGTATTGTCAAGTGGAAATACCAAATGCCTCGCATAAATAATAATAATAAGTAGATTACTTGCATAGTGCTGTTCTGTAATAAAATAAGAAGTAATAATGTTGACAGTGGCATTAGTCATACATCACTGTTGGTAGTTTTACGGTATATGGTATATGTATCATATACCTGGAACACTAAATAATACATATTTATTAATTATTTGTTTAACACTTTTGTGTAACATACTCGTATAATGGAATGGAGTGGTAATCTGTTCTCTTTACCTATTTATTTATTTATTTAACACTTTTATTGCAAATATCATCTGGCAAGCTTATTGTCAGGTGGCAATCTCTTCCAACCAACCAGACAAAGGTAAATGAATCAAGTTACATTTTCTTCTCCCTGGCTCCATCCCAACTCACTGTCTGCGAAGATTGTTGGGGTCAGCTCTCCTCGTCGTCAGGTTGTATGCTCTTCTGTCCCGGACTACGTCCCCCAGGCCGTGCCTCTGCATCAGGTTATCTTTTTGCACCACCCATGAATTCTTTGGTCTTCCTCTGGTTGTTATTCGAGGAAGATCCATGGAGATTGCCTGGTTCACAATGTGATCGGGTGCTCTGCGTCCAACGTGCCCATACCATCTCAATCGCCTCTCCTCCATCTTGCTGTTGATGTCTGTAACACCTAGGCTTCCACGAATGCGTGAGCTTTTTCTTTTGTCTCTTAGGGACACACCAGCTGACCATCTTAGCATGCGCATTTCAGCAGTTTCTAGTTGCCTAGAGTAAGAGTTATACATCGTCCAGCATTCGGAGCCATAGAGGAGTGCGGGTCTGACAATCGTTTGGTATACTTTTCCTTTTAACTTTACTGGCATTTACGATTTCTCTACTTTTTATGTTTCCATATCCTTTCAAAATACCAATCACTTTATTCAAACGTGCTTTCATTGGTCTTCCTTTGCCATGCCTTTCACTCACATTTGCACTATATATTGATTTTGTTAGTTTTTATTTACTCATTCTTTATACATGCCCAAACCACCTCAAAGTGTTCTTCTTTGTATTGTGTTGTATTACACTTTCGTTGTATACAGTACAACCTGGCGGGCTTATTACCATGTGGCAATATCTTTCAGCCAACCAGAAAGATGTAAGAGATACCTGAAGATAAACAAGACTGGAATCCTTTTTAAAGAAATTAGGGTGTCAACGGGAATCAAACCCGCAACCTCCGGATTGAGAGACAAACGTCTTACCAACTAGATCACGAATGTTGTCATCTTATTCAACACATCATTAAGTTCAAATCCATATCTAATCACTTAATTCCGTATTCTGTCATACATTGCCACCCCATAAATTCTTCTCAGTGTTCGCATTTCTACAGCATTTTACTCCCATGTGTTTCACTCCCATACATCTAAGTTGGCACTTAAATACTGTCGTGTACTATCATCTTAACATATTTTGATACAATACATTTTTAATAAAACACTTTTTATTTTGCATTCACCACCGTTTTACTTGAGTTCACTACCGGTTTCAAAGACAGAAATAAATAAATTATATCTAAAATACAATACATTATTTCTAATTCTAATAGGTACAGGAGAGGGGTAAGGGAGAAGTGGCTAATATTAGCCTATACAATTAGAAAAAATGCAGTTTAGACATAATTTATTTCAACTTCACCTGACGTGGAAGATGGAGACGTTGAAACCGGTATTGAACTCAAATAAAACATTGGTGAATACAATATAAAAAATAAGTGTTTTATTTATATTATTCAACATTTATAAATATGACTCCACAAAGTGAAAGACATATTTTCTTTAAGTAAAAAAATATATACTTTTAAGTAAAAAAATATGATACTGTACAGTTTGATTATTGATGTTTATGAACCCCATATTGATGTTTATGAACCCCCATATTGATGTTTATGAACCCCATATTGATGTTTAAGTACCCCATACATTGCCCACCATTTATTTGAATATCTATTAAGAGTTGAACATATGCGAAGATAAAGATAGAGAATGAATGTTGCGAAATCCAAAGATATGGCGATAGAACAATGTGGAAGGAAAAGTAAATGCGATATACGAGTATGGATGAGCAATGAAATATTAGAGCAAGTTGAGGAATTCTACTATTTAGGTAGAATTTCTGGTCTGGACATTTTGCTTATCAAAGCGACGTCCGGTAGACCAGGAAGTTGTTGAACCAGAGGAAAAGATTGTCAAGATCATTTGGTCCTAACGATGAGTGGATGACATCAATACTGCGGCTGACGGAGAGAGAGAGAGTGAGAGCAGTCAGACAGATTGACCAAAAAACGGTAATCTAAATATTTTCATTGGTGTATTTTTTAAACAATATATTTCTAATGTCTCTTTAGAATTAGAATTATTTATTTATTTAACACATTTATTGAAAATACAATCTGGCGGGCTTATTGCCAGGCGGCAATCTCTTCCAACCAACCAGACAAAAGTAAATGAAGCCAATTACGTAGTCGCATAAATCATTCAAATGACTATCCATCTCCACGAAATTCATAAACATATACGTGAGCACATGCCCACGAACCCCACAAAGACGGAAAATCACCTAAACATTATTTTTCATATAAAGTGAGACATCATCAATCAAAAATAAAAAAGGAAAGGGTGGTGGAGAGGAAAGGAAAAGAAAAATCAGGAATGAAACACGTTATTTCACTGACTAGAAATTAAGAGTTTTTTCAGTCGCTTCTTAAAGCATGCCAAGGACGGAGCGAGTCTTATATTGGTTTGTAACTGATTCCAGAGTCTCACTGCATGGACAGTAAATGACGACGTAAAGAAAGAAGAGCGGTGAACTGGAAATGCCAATAAACAATCTCTGTTTGAGCGTAGCGATTGAATCCATGATTGGAAAGACACATTTTGAAGATGCTGCAATTTGTCCAGCTGTTCCTCTGTAACATACAAGTAACATACGTCCGCATAGTCCAGAATCGGAAAGAGCAGAGATTGTACGAGTAAAATATTGGTTTTAGTAGGTAGGAATCTTTGCAACACTTTAAGGGAATGAAAGCTGAAGAAGATCCTTCGGCTTACCTCATTTATTTGATCTCGCCATGAGAGAGTGTTATCTATTAGCACTCCTAGGTTTTTAACAGTTAATTATCAAGTAACTAAACCAATATACTAGGGAAGAAACACGTTTAACTGAGAAAAAAAAACGTAATAGTATACAAGTTGTTAATTTAAATGCATATAAAGGCTCAAACGTCTATGCTCGATTGTGAAGGACAAATATGATAATATTTTGAAGAGGTCAAATGGGAATGAAATCACGTGTCCCGCCTAGAGACGCGAAGTTATGACAAAGACGTGTTAATATTACCAAACGACTAAGAACTTAAAAGGCTGTAAAACTGTGCACAACCATCCTCAATTGTTTCATAGAAACGGGACAAGTCATACATGTCAGTGTTGAAGAGTTCTTGATAGTGGACCAGATGAGTTTTCAAATCTACTTGCTAATATATTTTAATATATCGTCGCCGATATTGCAGGAACACGTAGCTCGATATTTTGGCATAAGTAACTTTCTTTTTTTTTGTCATCTCTTGTAATCATTGACACATTTTTGCATTAAAACATATACATATTTTCAACGCGGAACGCATTTATTCGTAACTGCAATACCAAGTGACGTTTTTATTTTATCATATTTTTGCAGAAAAATCGTTTTTTGTCTATACTGTAAAATTTGGGCAATTCTAGATACGTGTTACTGCAGTATCGGCGACGATATATAACATGGATTCGATACAAGGAAATAATATATACAGATAATGGTAATCTTTAAGAAATCGAGAAAGCAAAATGTAATTGTATTTAAACGTAACACTCAGAATTAACTGTTATTGCTTGGCCTCGAATATATAAGGACCAATGATTCCAAGCGCTGACATAGCTGCCCAAACTGTTATCTGGTGTTTCAGTCTCGGTTTTTCATCGCTACAATAGTGGTAATTTTGCTTATTTACGAAGCTATTTTAAGGAAATGTGCTCCTGAACAAGTTGAATTTTACAGGGATGGAGTTTTAAGTCAAGCGATAAAATTTGCTGCAAAGTCGTACGCGACATCGCTAATGCTGGCAAACGCTTACGGGTTGATAGCGTTGGATCAGCGCGCACCGACTCATTGGCTTGTTCAAAACTTTGCTGTTCGAGAAGTCCGCGGGCGACCATGAGGCATCGAGATTGTAGTGTGAAATCAGTCTTATCAAATATTTTAACCCACTGCTTAATTAATTTGGTGCATCGAGACTGTCTAATACTGTTTAGTTGGTACTCAACTTGAGATAATCGCCTAACAGTCACGTACGAACAATTGTTTTTGTAAAACGTACGGACGCAAAACGCACGCTGTTGCCCCGTGAAGGGACTCATGGCGACTAAAATTACCAGAACCGATTAAGCGAAATACGCGTTCAACGTCCTTACCCCTTCATGTGTTCTCGAGTAATAAAGAAAACAAAAGTGTTTTTTATTCTGGGCCACTCTGTAAATTGTACGAAGTCTTTGCTTATATTGATATATCTTGTGCAAAGTGTTGCAAGTTGAATACGACCTAGGCAGCAGTACATTATACAATATGCTGACCGATCTGGAGAAAAAAGTATGGTGGAAAAATACTCACGGCAGTCCTAGAGCGAATAGAATCGGTCTGAAGGCACAAGGCCAGGAAGAGTTGTACAGTCATTTAATAAGTTAATAAACGACTGCGATCCCAATAACACGGAAGGCCTCTAAGAAGACCGAGATAGAGGATTTTATATAATGTGCAGAGGAAACATATAGGTTTGTAGAAAAATCGTCCAAGAAGTTAATGCTACATCAACTGTTTGGCCATTTAAGAAAAGCAGGTAGTAAACTACTACTCGTATATTGCAGCAATCACACAGTCTTGATATATAAAGCTGAATGTCTCGATAAAAAACAGAATTTATATTATCAGCTAACAAGTAACAAAATAACATATCAGATTCAATAAGATTATAAAAACAAAACCAGCTCAGAAGCAGAATTTAATTAGAACACGGTACCCCAGTTTGTTTAGCAATGATGCTTACCATGTTATCATTAAGTCAACTGTCGACTTACTAAATATAATATTAATGTGAATGTGTATTTCAACTGTGGCAATAAAAGGATTAGCATATTAAGAATCCTAACCAAGGAGTGGCGTTAAGGATACCACAGCTTTTTCGCCTTTGAAAGAATGGGAATGCCTATGGGCACTGAGGAACAATGGATCTAGACCGCCAAAGATGAGAGAACCGGTTATGTACTTGCTAACTTGAAGAAACAGCGAACGAAATAAAAATAAAATCAAGATATATCTTCAGCAATATTAAGATCCGATCTCCCTACTTTCCACGCCATCGTTTGTTCTTTTTTAATAGTACAAAGAGGCCAGCAAAGGGAGAACTACTGACGACCAAGAATTTTAGGTTCACATTAAGCCTACGTACTCTAGTTGGTACTATACTGATCTTCCATCCGAGAGTGCCGTGTTATATTCTCTTTAGGGGTAGGCTAAAATGGCATTACATACTTTCTTAACCTTGTTCACATCTATACATATTTTCATACAGCTCTTTTTGACTCCTATTCCATTCCTTTCTTTCAAAATTTAATTCACTTGATCCAACTACACTTTTATCGGCCATCCTCAACCCCCACTTCCACTTATGCTTACATTATACATTTGTTTCCGTTCAATATGTCCAAACCATCCAGCGTGTTTTATTTACTCTACTAAACACGTCAGTTAGTAATTACAGTTATTCTGTCATACATTGTTCCGAAGTTACCCAAAAACTAGTCAAGAATCTCGTATCGGTCTGATTAAAAAGTTCGTCTAGATACGATACGGTAGTTGACGTACACGTACTATGACGAAATAGGAGTTGCTTGCTTACTCCCGTGGTACTTAACCCGAAGGTTCGATTACTGGGTCAGAAGACAATGTCAAATCAAATGGTGGTCAAAACCCTATTTAATTCATTGATCCGTAGCAAACTAGAAAATAATGCTTACATTTAGACCCCACTAGGGAGCAGAACTCACTCATGGCGGAGAAGGTATAAAAAAATATCTACGACATCTCAATATGAGCGACTTGGTGTCTATCCATGGCTTTATCCTACTCAGTTTCTGCTGGGCATGCTCGGGTATAACTCCTTGAGCGTAAGAGATCTGCGTCTCCTGGTATACGTTGTCGGACTCGTCAAGGAGTTGTGAGCTGTCCAGCATTACTACAAAGATTAGCGTTAAATGTTCCTAACAATTACACTAGACTGCGTCGGTAAGAACTGTTCAATCACATACGCAAGAACGGTACTTCCAGCTGCTATGCCTGTTGGAAGGACATATTTCATATCACATTACCAAAAACAAAAAAAAATGCATTCTATGATTGTGGGCTTTTGAAAGCACTCATCAACGTATTTAAGTGACTTTGAATATATGTGTGTATGTATGCCACATACGAGTATATTTTAATTCTTTTTTTAAATGTTGACAATTTTTGTATTTTCAATGTAATTGGGCTAAGCCTGTATTGAGAAAAAATTGATAAAAACAGGCCATGCTTTAAAATATGTCTGCCTCATCAATCCGGATATGTTGAGGAGTGCCACACGAATATAAAATAAAACGAATGAATAGAATCGAGAAACCTAAAATGTTTTTTTATAGCAAAATATTAGTCAACACTTTTGTTAAGTACAAGCAGGGCCTTTATAAACACTGTGCCGCCCGTGTGTTTTCATAAGTCGATTATATTACTATTAGACCTACTCATTTACTCGTATTGAATAAAAATCACGAAAAACAATAAAAAACAAATTTTACCTACTATACATATTGTACATATAATAGTGTTCGTATCAAAGGATATAATAGTGAGTGGAAGGCGTGGTAGAGGAAGACCAAGGAAAGCATGGTTGCATGGAGTGTGTAATATATTGTAAAAAGAAAATATAAAGTCATAGAAATCGTGGATGTTGTATGAGGTGTATGGAAGTGGAAGAGGCGAAATATAATAGGTTAGTCAATAAGTTGTGAAAGCGACATCTATGGAGCAGTAGAAAACCAAAATTTCTACGCCATTTTAATATTTCATCTTTCATAAGAACGTACTCAAAATTTCATTTCGATCTGTCAATTCATTCTTTGTTTACAAGCCATTTGAAGTTGACGTGTCAGTGTATTTTTTAACAATGGAAAAATCCGAATATCGTGCAGTGATTAAATTCTTTGTTTTGGAAGGTTTATCGGCTACTGAGATCCATGCAAAGATGGTGAAAGTATTAAAGGAGTCTTCTCCTTCATTTCCAACCGTTCACCGATGGGTTTTGGAGTTTAAGCGTGGCCGTACAAGCGTTGAAGACGATCCACGCTCAGGACGTCCAAAAAGTGCATCAACACCAGAAATCATAGCTAAAATACAAGATATGGTTTTGGAAGATCATCGATCGACTGTGGATGTGATAGCTGACACCATAGGCATCTCACATGGAACAACATGACATATTTTGGCTGAAGTTTTGGGTTTCAAAAAACTGTGTGCACAATGGGTGCCGCATTTGCTAACAATGCAACAAAAACACGTTCGAATGCGACTTTCTGAGCAACATTTGGAGCAATTTCGAAAGGATAAAAAGGATTTTCTGCGTTGATTCATCACTATGGATGAGACTTGGGTCTACCACCATGATCCTGAATCAAAACAAGAGGTTAAGGAGTGGTGTGAACCAGGCACTTTGGCTCCGAAGCGAGTTCGTGTCCAGAAATCGGCCAAGAAGGTGTTAGCGTCAGTTTTTTGGGATGCAAAAGGAATTTTATTGATAGATTATCTCCAAACTGGTAAGACAATGAACTCTGATTATTATTGTGACCTTTTGGACCAGTTGGATGAAAAAAATTGTGAAAAAAGACCCAATTTGCAAAAGAAAAAAATCATTTTTCATCAAGACAAAGCACCTGCTCACACAGCTCAAAAAACCATCGCGAAAATCAGTGAATTGGGGTACGAATTGTTGCAGCATCCACCCTATTCGCCAGATTTAGCTCCCTCTGACTTCTGGCTGTTCTCACACCTCAAAAAATTCCTTCGTGGAAAGCATTTTTTATCAAACGAAGAGGTTATAGCCGTCGTAGAGGAGTATTTTGCAGGCCTTCCAGAAAGTCACTTCCGTGATGGGACAACAAAGTTGGAAGATCGTTGGACCAAGTGTATTGATCTTATGGGAGACTATACTGAGCAATAAAAGTGATTTCCTCCCAAAAAAAATGTATTTTCATTTCCGCTTTCAAAACTGTTTGACTAACCTAGTATGTGTCAAAATATGTAAATTTGGCAATCTATCGTCTCTGCATACCCCACAAGGCAAAATGTGTAATGGTATATATAACATATGTATGCACGTAACAATCCTATTTACTGTTTTTAAAAGGGTGTATTTTATTATGTGTATCCGTTTCAGGACTCAACGTAAAACTCATTGTTTTAAGGTCTAACACATGCTTTAGATTATTTTTTCGAACATTTGTTATTATCACGTTGCATCCAAATTGATTTTTAAATTAAGAGTTCTCAATCTTATCGTCGTCGTTGCTGGTCCTCGTAGTCGACGATCTCCTCGCCATTCTAACATCAATTCAGTTGGAAAGCGTAGTTGTACCGTCGAGTTTGTTTTTCTTTTCAGCGAGTGAGCCGTTGCACACCAGAAAACTCACCGGCCACACCGTTGTACTGGATCCGACGGCACACCGAAGTTAGACGATCGGAGGACATCGGAATGGTTTTTAATTCTTCTCTTTTTCAAAGAATAGATATTACCTAAATCATAGGTATGCTTATACCCCCGAATAATAGGCGGAAAAAATGCCTGTATCATTCGAGGTGAGTAGCACAGCGCGGGGTTTGAACTGACGACCTTCCGCAAGGAAATTCAGTAAGTTACCGCGTGGTCATGCACATCATAATCAATCGGTCATGTCCTTCATAATTACCTCAATCTTATACTCGCATATCGTCGTTGTTAAGGAAAAAGTCATCAAATAACATTTTTGCTCAAAATGAGATTTTTCATTATTTGAATCAAAAACACAAATCTCTATCATTCTAAAAATAAAAAAACGGCATTATTTAAGCCAATAGCGAAGTTAGGCCACTAAAAAAATCATTAACAGTAAAAATTTATTGTTTGTTTGTATGGAAAAAGTCATTTTATTACTTGATGAGCTCCATAATGTCTAAATGCAATTAATGACTTTTTCCTTAACAACGACGATATATAAAGTAAAAAGAGATTTTATAGTTCGTTTACTTTTATCTTAAATTTGCCGTCCCTTGAAAGTGCCGGCCTAAGAATTCACCCACTTTGCTTTTTGGCTAGAGCGACCCTGCATGCAAGAGGCTATTTAGATTTATGATACAATATGAATATGCTATTCAGTTGGTGTAGTAACAGTAATGGAGATGTACAAAGTAAGTAAATACATTTTTAAGCTTGTCTCTGAAATCCATAAATACATAAAACTGTATAATAAAAAAAACTTACGAAAGCGAGAGCAAGTCGCCACTTGGAGAACTCAGCATGATGCCTTTTCTAGATATTGGTAATCAGTGTCAAAGCCTTTTTCCCAAACACATTTTACAATGATACCTTGCACATAAATATATACATAATATTCATCACTTTTAAAATTACTTGCACCACATTTGGATAAATTGAGTTCACATATATTACACTAAGTTATAGATAAATTGTCGCGCAGGACATTTTGAGATATGATTATTTAAAGTTTTGTTTAATTTTAAAAGGATATAAAAATGATAATGCTATGGATATGCGTGTACAAAGAAAAAAATGTGAAATGCCAATTAATGAAAGAAGGCGGAATGAATAAATCAGAAATGAATGTATGGATAAAATAGATGTTTTAAAGATGAAGAAAGGAGTTTTAAGACGGTTAGGAAATGTATGAAAGAATGACTAAAGTCAGAAATGCAAGGTTTGCGAGGAAGAGGTAGACCGAAGAAAACGTGGCCAGATTTCGGAAGAAGGTAAAGTGAGGAAGTATGTGCATAATAGAAGATTGTGCATGACGAGATGTATGAATGTTGAGGAGGTGAAAGTTGTGTGTGCTTGGATATAAAAGTTTGAAGATCTGTTTTTTCTGCCAACTCTGCAAGGGACAGGGTGTGGTACGTATATGTAAATGTAAATAGAAGGGGCTTAGGATGTTTGTCGAGATATGCAAGTTTGGCGTTCTGTCTTCTCAGCCTACTCCGACAGGGATACGGCGTAACGGTATGTGTGTTATAGATTTTGACATTTTCATTAATGTTAATAATAATCTAGTGACACATTCTATATCGTATAGTGATGAAATAAAAATAAAAGTAACAAGCGATCGAGAAGCCCGCAATTTAGTTTTGGCACTGAAAAAATCAACCGTATTATTGGCGATCGGGGACTTGGGGCGATGGGGTATTATGTTTCATATGGTGTTGCGTCCTTAAATTCGATTTTAGGAGCCATGTGTTGGGCGTAAATCACCATGACGCCATGTGTTACAGATCGGGGTAAGCAGGCGGAAATACGCACTCGATACTTGACTTTTGCAAAGTCATCAAGGGCGAGTATTTCAAGGCTTAATAAAATTAAAGCTCGTTTCTCAGTCAGCTTATTCTAAGGAACGCCAATTAAAGAAGAAGAAAAAAAAAACAAACTGTTGATAAGTATACTTAAAGAAGAATTATAATTTTGTTTGTTTGAAATTTAATGATAAACAACACTCATTGACAGAAGTGTTGAGAAATAATCCGGAGTTGGCTAATATTCAGTGGAATCAATACTATTTAAAAAAAAGTCTAATCATGACACCGAGGAACTTATAATGAGCAAGTTTTCTCTGCTGATCCCATACGTATATACCATCGCACCATCTCCCTATTGAGATAGGCAGAGATGACAAAGCGCCATACTTTCCACTCTCGACACAAATCCTTCTCTTCCACATCCATACACATTCTCATACAGCTTCTACGATTCTCTGAATTTCTACTTTTCCCGCTTTCAGAATATCATTGATCCAACTATACTTTCCATGGTCTTCCTATTACACGCCATCCGCTCACATTTGCACCATATATCTGTTTTGTTAGTCATTCTTCATTCATTCGTTCCACATGCCCAACACCATCTCGGCGTGTTCTTTTTCATCTTACTCAACACACAGGTCTTAAGTTCACATTCATCCTTAATCACTTCATCACATACAAAGGTAAAAAATATTTAAAATTAGTTACATGGAAAAGAAAGAGAACTAAAAATAATGCGTATTTTAGTTCGTCTTTATTTTATATAACGTATTACATAAAGTTATGCTCAGTTGAAAGATGACAATATGTCCGCCAGGTCGTACTGTAACATATACTCGTATAATATGTTTTTTTTTTAAAGTAAGTGTATTGTATTGTTGTTGGGCCTCGTAGTTGAGTATCCCACTCGCCATTCCAACGTCTATTCACTTGGAAAGCGAAGTTGTGCCGTGGAGTTTTTCGGCTCTTTCTTCTTTTATCTCATCTTTAAGTTAGCGTGCTGTTGCACACCAGCAAACTCACAGGCCATATCATTGTGCTGGATCCAATGGCACACCGGATGGACGTGAGACGATCGGAACACAAAGGCATTTTTTCCTCCATTTTTTTTAAAGAAGAGATATGACCGAAGTCATAGGTATTCTTATACCCCCGAATACTAGACGGAAAAAATGTCTGTCGTTCAAAGGGTACAGCACAGGGTTCGATCCGGCAACCTTCTGCACGGAAATCCAGGACGTTACCACGCGGCCATACATCTAACATTCGTTGTATGAAAAGTCACAAGCCTGAAGTGAATACTAGATTAAACGAAATCGATCCGGCAACCTTTTGCATGGAAGTCCAGGGCGTTACCACGCGGCCATACACCTAACTACGAGTATATAGGTGTATTGTATTACATATTCGTTGTATACCTTACAATTTGGAGGGTTCATTGCCATGTGGCCATTTCTTCCAACCAACCAGAAAGGTCACAAGCCTGAAGTGAAATCTAGACTAACCGGAATCGAACTCGCATCTTTTGGGTTTCAAGACAGGCGACTTGCTCACTAGACCACAGATGTCGTAATACAATACAATATAGAAATAAAAAAATATCTAAGGTCGTCTTGAAAATATTTTAATGTGGTTAACGCGAGGGCAACCTAATTTCTAAATATTTTAGTCGAACAAATTGTAACATGATTGTGCAATTTTTTGCACTCAATTCAAGATAAATGAAAAGGGCGGCCATGCAACTGCCCTCAGTCCTGATTCCCTCGGATTCATCAAAGGTTCAAGTCCAAATCCTTAGAATCCTGCCGGAGTGGCGGTATATAAGTGGCGAGAGGTCCGTGGTAAGGATGAAGAATCTGCACGGATGTTGTGTCTAGCGAAGAAACTAGTTTTACCAGTCCTCGGCACACAGAAGATGGGCCAAAGCGGATTCCAGGCAGATGAGATCTCTCAAGATTTTTAACAACTTTAACAAAGCAGTCGTTCTCAAATATTTGAAGCTGGAAGAAAATTTACTTGAATATGTATTGAACTTCAACTTAAGTTGGCACGATCATATATTTTGTATCGATCACTTCATTTCGTATTATGTCACACATTATCACCCCCATATTCTTCTCAGTGCATGAAGAAACAACAGTTATTCGGTTCATTTCAGTCTTTTTCCACGACCACGTTTCACTCCCATACATTTTTTATCCACTTTGCACGGATTTCTCCTGTTACACAAAGAGGGTCTAATTCTATCGTTAGCTTATTCGTTAGGAAGAATATCAGTCAGGATTCTTATCATACTGCTAGGCGGTACCGAGAATATATCAACAGTGTCATTCAGTTGGTTCAATATCTCTATACCACGCGTGACTGAGAGTTTAGCCATGATATTCGTCCTGTAAGTTGGTATGTAGAACAGAGGGTGATTCCTTGCACGGCTATATTTATTGGGTACATATAAACTTAGTGCTTCTAGAATCGCGGGACAGTTAAAGCAACCTTGAAAAACCTTAAATAGGAATATCGCAACGGATTCTTGCCTTCTTGTTTCGAGGCTTCTATAGTTACACACCGTGAGAAGTTCGACATGGTGAGCATATTTTGGGTAATCGCCCTTTGTTCTGTACCATAGACATCTGCGGATTTTTTTTTGTATTTGTTCTATATTGTTTTTATATTTGAGTTGATGAGGAGCCCGAACTGTAGATGTATATTTTAAAATGGTTCTAATTAGATAATTCGAAGGATATCGGTACTGTTAAATTCTCATCAAGTTTGTACTAAAATAGTATTGTGGACTATCACGTTAGCAGATTTTGATATTGTCCGAAGTGTTGAGTAAGATGACGAAGAGCACTTTGGATGGTTTGAATATGTAGAACGAATAAATGAATAAATAATAACAAATATAAAGTGCAAATGTTGGGTTTTATGACAGCTTAATCAGTTGTTGGTCCTGTGGCTTGAAATGGTCTGCCTCTATTACGTATTAGATATATGGGTGGCATGTACAGCTTTAGTAAGTACTTGAAGATAACCCTTTTTGCGAGATCATATCGAAATTTATAATAAATAATATTATAAAAAGGTACATTATACACTACACTCCACCTAAAGCTGACTGTGTAACTATCACATATCGGAAGATCTACAAAGATTTTTTGTTGTTCATCTTCCATTGGTTAGTGTTCTGTGTTTATTTTTTTGCCAAATATGTTTTTCTAAACATACGAGTATATGGATGCGGAGAAGTATCTAATCAATTAGCCGCAGCCACTACCTTTCTGTATACATACTGACTTTATTAGTAATTGTAACACCCCTTTGTCCATTGGATCGAATCGGAACAATCAATTTATTCAATGTAGATGAAATCGATCTCAAAGTTGTACTCCTCTCCGAAGGAATATCTCTCAAACACAGATGAAAAACATATTCAGAAGAAATTTCAGAAGAAAAAGTATTTTTCGTAACACTTTATGGAGTGGAACCATGGACGATGAGAAAGATGGAAATAAACATGATAGACGCCTTTAAAATGTGTTGGGGAATTAAATGCCACTACGGCTCTTTCATCTAATAATTAATTAGTGATACTGAAAGAATTCTAACCGAAACACTTTCGATACTAAGCAAGAAACCAATTCTAAATTACTTTGTGCATGGTGTCTGAAAGAACAACTAATGCCTACAGAGAATGTCGTGGTGACGAGGACAGTTGAGTGAAAGCGAGCAAGAATACGGTGATCGGACGGATTAACCAAATAACGGAGTTAACAGGATCAATGGATAGACATGTGATGCACCAAGTTCCAGACATAGCAGAGGATCATGACGCTCAGCATTGAGTACACGATGGAGAAGAATGAAAAACAGTCAACAACATTTTGAGAAGTTCTGCTTATAATAAAATATGATTTATATATTTTTTAAATTATTCCTATTTTAAATATTGTTGCGATTGGCGGGTTGCGATAGGAGGCAAGGTGGACGATGCATTCAATATTTCAGAAGGACGTCATAAAATATTTGAATAATAAATTATGACCGATAAAATTTTTGGGATAACTATCTTAATTAATTGGCATAAAACAATTCGACTAATAAGCTAATTTACAATATTATGGAGAAACGTTACTTTTTTGTTAATCAAATATACTCGTAATACCATAGTTGGAAGTATCATTCATCGTCATCATCATCATCCTCGTATCCTCCTATGAGGGTATGCAGAGAGAATAGATCTCCACTTTATTCTCTCTTGATATATGTATATCTATCGCTTCTGTCTTATCCATACACCTCGTCATCCATCATCATATCCTCTTATGAGGGTATGCAGAGAGAATAGATCTCCACTTTATTCTCTCTTGACATATGTATATCTATCGCTTCTGTCATATCCACACACCTCGTCATCCATCATCATATCCTCTTATGAGGGTATGCAGAGAGAATAGATCTCCACTTTATTCTCTCTTGACATATATATGTACATCGCTTCTGGAATATCCATACACCTCGTCATCAATCATCATATCTTCCTATGAGGGAATGCAGAGAGAATAGTTCTCCACTTTATTCTCTCTTGACATATGTATGTTATATGTATCGCTTCTGTCATATCCATACACCTCGTCATCCATCATCATAGCCTCTCTATGAGGGTATGCAGAGATAATAGATCTCCACTTTATTCTCTCTTGGCATATGTATATCTATCGCTTGTGACATATCCATACACCTCGTCATCCATCATCATATCCTCTCTATGAGGGTATGCAGAGATAATAGATCTCCACTTTATTCTCTCTTGGCATATGTATATCTATCGCTTGTGACATATCCATACACCTCGTCATCCATCATCATATCCTCTCTATGAGGGTATGCAGAGAGAATAAATCTCCACTTTATTCTCTCTTGACATATGTATATCTATCGCTTCTGTCATATCCACACACCTCGTCATCCATCATCATATCCTCTTATGAGGGTATGCAGAGAGAATAGATCTCCACTTTATTCTCTCTTGACATATATATGTACATCGCTTCTGGAATATCCATACACCTCTTCATCCATCATCATATCTTCCTATGAGGGTATGCAGAGAGTATAGATCTCCACTTTATTCTCTCTTGACATTTATATGTATATCGCTTCTGGAATATCCATACACCTCGTCATCCATCATCATATCCTCCTGTGAGGGTATGCAGAGAGAATAGATCTCCACTTTATTCTCTTTTGACATATATTTATCGCTTTTGTCATATCCATACACCTCGTCATCCATTATCATATCCTCCTATGAGGGTATGCAGAGAGAATAGATCTCTACTTTATTCTCTCTTGACATATATCTATCGCTTCTGCCATGTCCATACACCTCGTCATCCATACTGTCATATTATGATGGCTATTCACTCTTTCCTCTTTCAGAATATGATAAATTTGGTAGTCTCTTTCTCGTGTATATTTTTTTTTGTTTTCGTACCATTTATATGTATATAATTAGTAGATTTTTTTTTATTCATTCTACGCGTTCAAACCATTTCAATGCTCCTTTGTTCATCTTTAGTATTACCAGTAGATGTGAACATGCTTGTGGAAAACTTTTGTGATGTTTTATGTTACATATACCATCACGCTATTTCCCTGTCGAGGTAGGTAGAAAGGATAGAGCGACAGACTTTCCTATCTCGCCACACATCCGTCGCCGCCTCCACATCCATTTTCTCTGTTTCTCTTCTACTATTTCTCTGACTTTCTACGTTTCCTTCATTCAGAATATTATTAATTTGATCCAACCATACTTTCTTTGGTCTTCCTCTCACCTACCTTCCATTCACATTTGCACTATATATCTGTATTTCTTAATTCATTCGTTTCACATGCCCAAACCAGGTCAGCGTGCTCTTCTTTATCTTACTTAACATATCAGCATTAAGTTCACAATCATCTCTTATCACTTCATTCCGTAGTCTGCTATACATGTCACTCTATGCATTATTCTCAATGCACGCATTTCCTCAGCATTCATTAGACTCCTAACAGTATTCTGCCACGTCATACATCCAAGTTGGCACCAAAATACTGTTGTGGATTAGAATTGTATGTACATAAAAACGTTTTTTTTGTTGCTTATGTTGCAAAAATTGAGATGGAGCTTTTTGAATTGTACGTAATTAAATAACATTTTAAAATTAACCCACGCGATTTTGCGCTGGACCATAACTTAATAGTTTTATTACAAATAAATACAGTTAGTTACGATCTCGAATAGTTTTATTGATAACTTGTGTGTGCAACAACCAGTATATTAGTGCATACCGCATGCAGACTGAATGTAAAGTATCTATTAAAGCGTAAAATGTATTCAATGATATTAAAGCAGGTTGAAATTGGTTTAAAGTGATTTTCGGAGTTGTTGCAGTGTTATGTTGGCTTCAATAATAGCCCACTTTTCGTAGGTTTTGCAATATGCCGTTCATTCTCAATATTATCGTAATTTTTTAATAAGAAATCAAATATTTTTAATATATTAAAATTAGTCAGATAAAATAAAAAAATATCGTAGACCTCTCTTTGGAAATAAGCGGTGTTTATAAATTCGGCGTTAATACAATTCGGTCAAGGTTAATTAATATAGGGTTAAGTTAAAGAACGGTGCATAAGAGAAGCTTGCGCTGGACGCCGCGAGCGTGTTAACGTTAAGGCCGCGAGTGTAGTTGGCTGGCTGTGTGAGTGCTATTTGATATTTTTTAACATCGCCCTGAGCATGAACGTTGAAACGCCTTCCAAACGCCGGCCAACATTGTAGACAACTCAAAAACTCGGAAAAATATTTTAAACTAGTGGAAAACAGCCGGGAAGATCTTCGAACTTATTTAAGTAGGTATTGAATTCCGTATCCAGAAGGAATTTAGAACTGTGGTACTCATTCAATACATACACACCATCATGTGCCCGTGTTCCTTTTGGGGAAGGCAGAGAGGACGAATCTCTACGCCTTTCTATTTATGGACACATATCTTGCCTCGTTCATATTTATACATCTCGTCATATATTCTCTTCCATTTCTGAAACTTCTCAATTATCTCTCAGTCAAAATGTCTCCAACTATCTGCTTCCACTCTTTCTTTTGGCTGTATCTTTCTCTCTCCATTCATTACTGATAGGCATATTTGTTTCGTAAGTCTTTCACCAAATCATCTCAAGATTCCTTTCGTAATTTTACTTATAACACCCATATCCAACAAACAATAATGTTTTACCCGGTCATGACTTACATAATCAAACACTGTAATACCAGATATTTTACTCGAGACACGCATTTCTACCGCATTTATTTTGCTCTTATCACTCCTTTTCAATGCGCTGGATCCGTTTCCATACACCAAGATTGGCACTAGCACACCCCTGTGCACCATCATTTTAGAAGTAACTCTTAATATCCAAGCATCTATTATTAAAGTTGATGTAACTGTAGATCATAATCAGTAAAACCAGTAGTCACGTATGAATAGTCATGGGTCACGACCCTTAGAGAACAATGACGAGTTATATAGTTTGATAAGAAGTATTTGAATACGAGATTAGACTCGTGATCAGGAGTTACTGCATATATTTGTAGACCAATCAGCAATAGGGAGTCCAGCAAGAGTTCTGTACCCTAAAGGATAAACCACGGAAGTCACTTTGCACCCTAGCGGATAAACGTCATACATGAATTGTATAATGCAACATCGTTTATACTCTGGGGTAAAATGTGACTCCCGTGGTTTATCCTCTAGGGTACAGAGTTGTATTGCCATCCTAGGTAAGGTAAAGAAAGGATTCGAAAAATACTGTTTGTTGAATAATGAAATAATCCATGAGAGTTGAACAGTGTTAAAAGGTTATCGAGCCCTATAAAATGGCATTTGTGACCAATGTTCCCTCTAAAGTGTGCGCGTGTGCGGCCGCACATCTGTTAAAGATTGTCCACACACATGTTTCCATCTTCCGCACACATCTCAAAGAAAGGAACTTGTAACCATATTTTGATTTGCGCTATTACATATTTTATTTGATATTTTATTATGGGTTCTCAGGTTCATTTCTTTGAAATGTGTGCGGAATATGGAAACATCATATAGAGTCCACGCGCCGTAAGGAAACCATCGTGTAGAAGGGTGATTATGATTTTTTATTTATTATATATTCAGATTATTTAGTTTATTTATTTATTATTCCTTTAAAAATACAGAAGTGGATTTTTTTGTTTAGAACAAATATTTGTTTATTGACACGGAAAAAGAAAGTTTGAAAGAAACAAGAATTTTTTTTTATATAACCTACATATTTGAAAAATGTAATTTATGATTTCCTGGTACATTATGGTGACTACTTAATTTTATCTATGCGTGAACATGCATATTTGCGCACTTTCCTCTTTTTTTCTTGCACACATAAGTTGATGGGCCGCACACACAATGAAAAACTTAGGGGGAACGTTGATTATGACCTATGAAAATGACATTTTTTCAACGCAATACGCGTTCGACAAAACAACTTTCATATAGTAGAAGATGCCGGGGAAAAACTAAGTTTTTAAACAATATTTCTGCTGGTGGGGTGCAATTTAACAACCGAAATGTCTGACCGTGAAGACGCACCAACAAACTAGACATCGCGTACGATTGTGTGTTCACATTGTTTTCACTCCGCAAAATCGAAAGGAGAGCGTAACTTTTGAAGAACATCTTCCCGGCCAGAAGACGATAGAGGGATCGTACCACGCTTGCGGCAATAATAATAACTATTTAGAGCTATAAAGAACTTTTATACATCGCTGTTTAGAGATCAAATTCTCCTCTAGGGCGCTTTAACTCAGGGTTCGAACCCACTCATAAATTTTGATAAGACCTCCCAAAACGGATAGTATTCAAGTGCTTCCTAAAGCTGCACACGTCACCCATGTCTCTGACACTAGGATATAGACCATTCTACACCACAGGACCAGCAACGACAAAAGCTCTATCATAATAACCCGCTTTATTGGATTGATTTGGACCGACCAATTAATTGCATTATACCATACTTTCGTTGTATACAGTACAGCCTGGCGAGCTTATTATCATGTGGCAATATCTTCCAACCAACCGGAAAGATGTTAAAGCGCCCTTAAGTGAAAACCAGACTTTTAAATAAAATCTGGGTTCCAACGGGAATCGAACCCGCAACCTCCGGGTTGGGAGACAAGCGTCTTACCAACTAGGGAATAGAGGTCCACCAATTTATTAGATGAAAAATAAATCGATCTCAACTTCTACTTCTCTCCGAAAGAACATCTCTCAGACACAGATTCGAAAGATACAATGGAGACATCCCATTAATGGACTTAAATACAAAGAGACAATGTTTGAAATCAATCTGTTCGCGACACTTAATCGTGACACGCCAGTGTAGACTTGAGAAGTGAACCAATATGTCAAATATGTATGACTACCATACATCAACTTTGCAGCTGCATTGAAAATACACTGGAGTCTACAAATTTGTGAATTAGGCAAACCAGAATAAACAGAGTTACAATAATCCAGGCGGGACACAAGTTAAGAGTTTCATATATTCAGTTATTAAGATGTTCATTATACTCGTACTTGAGAAAATATAGGATGGTCCCATGGACGTTTGAAACGTCATGTCTCAAAGGGGTGGGGAAAAACCGTTTTTTTTTACAAATCGAATCGTCTTTTTATAAATCGAAAAATTGTTTTTCTCTAAACTGACGTTTTAATTCCTAATTTTCATTATACTGACTTGTATTGTAATCTAATGTATTGTATGATTTGTATATATCTTTAAATAGGCCAAGATCCACTATGAATTAATACTAATTACGAACATTTAATGTTCGTAATTAGTATTAATTCATAAGTATAAAACAATAAAAAATCCAATTATCGTATACCCCATCCCTAGTCAATGCAGACTAACGTAGTGACTTTTAACAAACGTCACTAAATATTATTTGATTTTAATAAACTGCCACATTTTTGCTAATTTGTAACAAGATGTATTAATTTGTCATTATTGTTAGTTTTATACAATGTATTTACTTAAATAACTTGCTATTTATTAGAATCGAGGCTTACTCGTATTAAAGTTGATAAAATAATTAAAATTACTGAACTATCACAAGAACCATGCTCCATTTTCTCTGGTATAGTATAATACTATTAATATCATTCAAGTTAAAACATATTTGTGGTATTTCGTCTACATCTAAAAAGTACTTAACTATTCAAATTGACACGAGTTTTGACTATCAAGTATTTTCATAAATCCCTTAAATATTGATAAACTCGAAAGTAAATAACTAAAATATCGAAGCTAATTCATATATTACATATTTAACACTCCGAAATGGTTTGGGTGTGTAGAACGGAGGAAAAAAAGAAGATTGGCAAAACAAATATTATACGGTGTCAATTGTTTGAAAAAATCATTTGGTCCAACCGTACCAAGTAAAGTACGGTTGGACCAAATCAATGATATTTTGAAAGAAACATAGATATCATACATACACATCATCACGCCGTGTCCCTTGTGGAATAGGCAGAGAGAGCATATCTCTATTTTTTTCTATCCAATCACACAACTTTCGCCTCAACGACATTCATACTCGTCATGCACAATCTTCTTTAATTCATACTTCTCACTTTATCTTCTTTTGAAATCTGGTCCATTTGGTTCAGACACTTTTTTTCGGTCTAACTTTTCCACGCACACCTTGCACTCTGACGTGTGTACTAGCTTAGTCATTCTTTCATCATTTGTTCTCTCCACATGTCTAAACCATCTTAAAGCGCCTTTCTTCATTTTATTGAAAATATTAATTTTATCCATGTATTCATGTATGACGTCTTCATTCTGCTTTCTTTAAAAAATTGACAATTCACAAATTTTCCTTTGTGCATTCCACAAAATTTTCTTTAGTGCTTTCTTTTGAAAGAAATGTAAAAAGTTAAAATCGTACAAGCTGTGTGGGAAGGTGGTATGGATGTAGATTAGGCAAAATATGTAGGTCAAGTTATATATCTGGCACTATGCCCTCTCTGCTTACCCCGACGCGGAAATGGCGTCAAGGGATGTTTGTAAGTTAAAATTCTTCAAACTACGAGTATAAAATATTATTTTTAACTAATCATAAATTGGACACAAATACATAAGGTCAGCACAAAAAAATCACAAGGATGAAAAACACATATAACTATAATGTGATTCAATGGAACCAACAGCATCTCGCGATCTGTGGAGTATCGCGACGGTTCGTAAATTTTCATCTCACATCGTGTTCGATCGACATTCCCGACGCAACTGTTTCGCTCCATTATTTTTAATTTTAACGTACTTAAAAAAACTAATCAGGGCCGCTTCACAAAGGACATGTTATTTAAAAACTCAATAGTTTTTTCATTGCGTAGTTCGATACGAGAGAAAAATCTCATGCAATTTTACAAATAATATGTACATTTTGTAGACAACGCGCTATTTTTTTTATAATTTCATCCACGGCCAATATCTACCTCAAAATATTATCATTTTTGAGCCGTCGTCGTCGTTGCTGCATCTCGTAGTTGAGGATTCTCTCCGCTTTCCTACGTCAATTCAGTTGGAAAGTGAAGCTGTGCCGTGGGTTTTTTTTAAGTGAGTCAGGCATTGCACACCAGCAAACTCACCGGCCACACCGTCGTACTGGATCCGATGGCACACCGAAGTAGATCGGAGTACACAAGCATGTTTTTTCCTTTCCTTTCCGCATAGGTGTCCTTATACCCCCGAATACTAGGCGGAAAAAAATATTGTCATTTGAGAGGCGTAGCATAGCGCAAGGTTCGAACTGGCACTTTCCGCTCGGAAATCCAGTGCGTATCCGCGCAGCCATGTACCGATTTTGTGTGCAATCAACCAATGAGTCTCTCAAAAATTAAAAATAGTGTGAAATATATAGTAGTATCACGTCTAATGGGCATCATTATAGTTAGAACTGAAGATCCCTTCAGATAAAATACGTTCTTTGAAGCAAAAAAAAAACGTTTAATGACTTGGTCACGTTTTCGAGAAAGATGTCGCCAACTGCCTTGGCATACTTGAACAAATAAGGGTGAATAAATGCAAGGTGAAGGCATACTTGGAGAGTCTGAATACACTTCAAGGGTGATTAAATGCAAGGTGAAGATGCAAAGATGGGGTTTCTTAAACCAAAGTAGCACTGAGTGTGATTGTGGAGCTATACATGACTCACAACACGTGCTAACTTGTCCAAAGCACTAACTGTGATTGTGTAGGGTCCGGACACGGAAATTAATGAACGATAATTATAGTGTAAAATGATTCCACGTAACATTTTGTGTTTTACCGTGGAATTTAAAGACTGGAATGATAATGATTTGTTTTGTCAGCTCTGCATCAGAAATAAAATACAAATAATTTCTTACCAATGGGTAAGGGTCTTGAAGGGTTGTATTTTAATAAAATATATAAAAAATATTAAAACAAAGACAATTGGATAATGTGAAATTATCGAACACATGTGTTCATGAGATAAACACACAAGGCACCGAAGTGATGGTTTTGGACTTAAGTGAAAAAATAGGGTTTGTTTAAAAAATATATATATGATATAAAAAATCGCTTTTACCGATTTTTTAAAATAAAACGAAATACGTATCGTAATTCTTCAAACTCACAAAAAAATGTAAACAAATATTAAATAAAAACTCACTCTCTGGGTACATATTGTTCCTGTATAACTCACTAGCTTACAATTTAAGGTGGTTTTGCAACATTAAGAGCATGAGTTGCAAAATACTTAAGAAATATATATAAATGTCTCAAACGAATGAAGAACATCAAGATAAAGGAAACAATAGAGCGAAATTTTGACTAAGCAAAAGGTAAAATGTTTGAGAAACCGAAGAGCATATTGACGAGATATACGAATGTGAAAAAGGCGAGAGATATGTGCATGCATAGAAATGAGTGATCTGTTATCTCCAGTCCCCCCAAAAATGACAGAGCGTAAGGTGTTAAGGTACGTAAGAATTTTAGAGAGCTTTCGTTAAATTTTCGTTTGCATTTCTCTCAATATATTATTTTCTGTCCTTTACATTCTTTTTCAAATTGACATACACAAGGGTGTGGGCTGAATAAACATTTGATGTTCTTTCGGCCGGGCTCGCCCTATATTGGAGGGTAGTATCTCAGTCGGGGCAACGTTATAAGGTGAGCTCAGAGCTTTTGATAGCTTATCTCTTAAATATATTTTCTACTGTTTATCTTGTGCGATTTCGGAATGTATTAATATATGTACATACTATAGTATGATGCTATCAATAAAACTATATTTATTTAAAATGTCCTGTTCAGATACGCTCTTTTACTTCACAAATTATCATTATTGGTTCAACATACCTTTAACATATCACAACTTATGAGTTTCTAATAATTTATTTACAACAATATGTTAATTATAGCAATATTCCAGAATCATATCCCGAAGACTTTAAAAAATCTTTGTACTCCGAAAATTAGGTGAAAAATAATCCTGTACTATCCCGAAGTGAGGAAAATCATCATGGGTTTAATTAAATAAGCGTTATTCTGCACAAAATAACAGTATTTCCTTTCGATCGTAAAATTTCCCAAGAAAAACGCTCCGAATTGTTCGGTCAGTTGTTATGTTGCAGTAAAAAATTGAAATATATGCACGTCCCTGGCAAAAAGCACTGTGTCGCCCCGTCATAGTAATTGTGATAAGTTTAAATTAACTTTATCAACAATCACATGCATCTCCCGACACACACAACTCAATTGCCAACAATTATGGACATAGCCAGCCAGCAAGTATCGAATAAAACATTTCTAATTTATTTATATACTCGTATTATGTATATATAAGAAATCTCGAATAAAACATGATAAAGAACTGTGCTTTTCAAATTATCTGTGTTTATGGACCAGTTTTTTTTTCATTCTAATTCATCGTGAACCAGTATTTATGTGAAATAAAATAAAAATAATTTGAAGCCTTTCTGAGTTTTTTCTTGTTCATGAAACAGCTGTTATTTTTAGAAAAATCTGAAACAGTCCGTCTGACATTCGAAACTCACATCCAAGATCAAGTATGATTTAACTCCTATATTTTTTTAGTAAATATTAAATGATTATATAACAACTTTATATTCATGCGGAGATAATGTATTATGAAAATATGACTAACATACAAGTCAAAAGAGCAAGGTGTGCGTTGAAGAGGTCATTCTGCGTGTAGCTCATGACTGAGCATCTTGACTCCTCATGATATAGTAATAAATTCGCATAGTGGAAAAAATATTTTAAATCCGCCTAGTTTGGCTTATGATATCGACGTTTCGAAAACGTTGAAATTTTCTTTTTCAGGATTTTGTAGTCAACTTCGTCATAAGTGGATGCGCTCCGGATACAGCTGCTCTACAGCAGAGTCTCAACCGCATCGTTAATGCATGGGTCCATCCCGGTTCGCGACCATAACATGAACGCATGGTTCCTTCTCATTAGAACAATCACGCGGCTTCAACAAAAGTTACATTTATTGCTAATTCCTATTTAGTTGTCGCTTCGATTTGATTATAGGGTACCCTGATAATTTGAGGTGTAATCCGTTGTTTCTGTAAATATAATTTGGATGTATATTGTCTCTTTGATTAATCGGGCGTGATAACTCTTTAGTTTGCCGAGTATTTATGGTTCAAATGCGACGGTTGACGTGAAGTTGAATACGAGCTGTAGTTGAAGTGAAGTTGACTATGAAGAGATGTCGAAAATTTGATTACGAATAAGCTCTGAAGATGAAAACAGCAACGTTTTCAAAACGTCGGCATCATATATCAAACCACGCTGTCAAAGGCTTTGAAAAACTTTATCCAACTGATACGAATAACCGCGAGTCTTAAAACATATTTGACATCAAATCCATTGTTATACTTTTTAATTTACAAATCCATTGTTATACTTTTTAATTTACAAGGTAGTTATAAAATAATGTACTTACGAATTATTTTTGGTGGTAGCCTGCAGCAGATTTTGAAAATTCTCCCTCTTTTTTTTCAGTTCTGCTCTCAGCGACTCTCTGTAAAAGTCGAAGTAAGATTTGGCACCCTGTTCCCTAGAGACAAAAAACAATAAAGTTAAAAATACCCTTAATTGCATTTATTTGATAACGTATCATATGTCAAGGGAGTGCAGTTTGAAGCAATGAAATTGACTTAATTTCCAATATTAGAGTCAGTCAATTTGAGTAGACCTCCAATTCCTTTAGCTCTGAATGGAGAAAGTAACTTAATTCGGAGAAAGCGAGAGAGTGGAAAATATATAAGAGGAAGACCAATGAAAGCGTGGTTGAATCAAATGAATGATATTTTGAAAGAAAAGTAGAAATTAAGAGAAATCGTAGAGGTTGTATGAGGTGTATGGATGTGGAAGAGGCTAAGGATGTGTGGCGAGTAAGGAAATGATGGCCGTCTGTTCTATTTGCCTACCCTGACAGGGAAATTGCGCGATGGCATATATGCATATTTTTAAGTTAAATAATGTTTTGTTACCCAAGTACGAGTATAACCGAAAAAGGTGTGATGTACGAAGGAAAGGTCCACCCATAATCACCCCCATGAGAAGTCGCGTTGACTTTTGTTTTCAAAAATCAAATATAATTTACAATACGAATGTTTCGAAAATTCTTCGAACCACTCCCCCCCCACCCCATTCGTAAAGGAAGGCGTCAAATTGTGCCAAGAGCACAAATATACCATATATTTATATATCTATTGGAAATTATTTATCTTATGTCACAGCGTTATTCCCCAGCCCCTATCTTCGTAGTATATTATATATTAGGTGTTAACATAAGTTGTGTTCGTTTTTTTACAAATTTAAAAATGAGCACCAAAAGTAAAACAAAATGGTGAAGGTTATACGTCATTTGAAAGAAAATTTTCTGCTCTACAATATATTTTGTTTGCTTTTACGTCACATATATTATTTTAATTGATTACAAGTCTTCAAAATGGAATGTCAAGTAGCCGAAACTGACCATTTTCGACACTTCCCTCTGTTCGCGATCAATCGAGGGAATAAAGCTGCCAAAGCTGCTCGCGATATTTGCAAAGTGTACGGTGAAGATGCTATGAATGAAAGGACAGCTTGTCGATGGTTTTTGCGTTTCAAAGACGGTAATTTCGAGCTGAAAGACATGGAGCATTCCGGACGACCAGTGGACTTCGATAAGGACCGCTTAAACCATATTATTCATGAAGACCCCTTTCAAACATTTTTATCACCATTTTCAAACCATTTTTCATCACCAGTAATGATGCGGTAAAGGAACCTTTGCTTGTGGCCATGCGTAGCTCGATGACGCGCGAGCAAACCAGCAGAAATTGTCGAACGTTGATTTTTGTTGTTTTCACTCTTCTTTCAAATGTGGAACCCAAGCGCCGAACTTCTGAACTTTTCCCATTGATTTAAGATGGCGGTATACAGTTATGTGACTAAAATTCATCTGCTCAGCCAATTCTACGGTGGTTTGAAGGGGATCTTCATGAATAATATGGTTTAAGCGGTCCTCATCAAAGTCCACTGGAGGTCTCGAAAATGCTCATTTTCGTCTACTTAACATTCCATTTTGAAGGCTTGTAATCAAATAAAATAATATGTGTAACGTAAAAGCAAACACAATATCTTTTAGAGCAGAAAATTTTCTTTCTAATGACGTATAACCTATACCATTTTGTTTTACTTTTGGTGCTCATTTTTAAATTGAAAAATACCGGACACAACTTATGTTAACACCCAATACTTTAAAATATTTATATTTATGTACATTACATATATTATATATCTCGTGACATATATTTATATACAAATATAAGTACTTTAATATGTCAAATATTTATATTTTACAACATTTATATATGTTATGTACAAACTTCTACCCTTTCCTCTCTACTACCGTTGTTTTCTCCACCACCCGAAATTTCCAAACTAAATAACCCAAGTCGGTTTCACAATATTCGATGAAGGAGTAAGGTGTCCTTGAATCGGACCAATACCCGATCAATTAATTATCAACAGTGGTTTCAACATTTTTAATGAAATTCCAAAAAGTATTAAAGAAGCCGAGAGAATCCGCACATTGCTTGTCTAAATATTTTATATTTGTTAAGATATTGCTCGCATAAAATGCTGGTAAAATCAGCTAGCTCCTTAATTACTGAAAGCTAGATAGATCATTTGCTATTTAAAAAAAAGGGATTCCTTGTTTTCCAAGTTTGTTAACGAAAACAAGGGCAGATAAAAAAAGCTCTTTACCTTCGGAAATATAAAAATGGATCGTATTAAGATTTTATTGTTTTTAATCCTTAAGAAAAATATTCCATAGCAAGGGTAACATAACATGCTTTAAGAAGCGACTGAAAAACCTCTTAATTTCTAGTCAGTAAAATAACGTGTTTCATTCCTGGTTTTTCTTTTCCTTTCCTCTCCACCATCCCTTTCTTTCCTTTTGATTGATTATATCTCACTTTATATGAAAAATAGTGTTCAAGTGACTGTCCGTCTTTGTGGGGTTCGTGGGCATGTGCTCGCGTATACTCGTATGTTTATGGATTTCGTAGGGATGGATAGTCTTTTGAATGATTTATGTGACCACGTAACTTGCTTCATTTACTTTTGTCTGGTTGGTTGGAAGAGATTGCCTCCTGGCCATAATTCCGCCAGATTGTATTTGCTATAAAAGTGTTAAATAAATAAATAACATAGTTTTTTTAATATTGTATTATATTATACTCGTACGAGTATAATGAGTTTATGATACTTTTAAGTCAGATATAAATCTAAGTAAAAAATATAACTCATAGATCGACATTGAACATACGTGTATAGTATCCGGCGGTAAGTAATACACATCGGGCTTAAGAAAGAAACTGTTGGCTATAATCGGCTAACTTCGGCTTTGTAGAGCGTCGTCTCTGTCGCTTGACAACGACTGACAAATCGCGACGGAACACGTGTAACATATGAATGACAGAGACGACGCTCTACAAAGCTGAAATTAGCCGATTATGACCGACAGTCTCTTTCTTAAGCCCGATGTGTATTACTTACCGCCAGGTACTGTACATACATATACATCATCATGTCGTGTTCTCTTGCGGGGTAGGCAGAGATAATAACTTTCGCCTCTTCCATATTTACACCATGCCACGCACATTTTTCTTTTCTACATACTTCACCTTCTATCCGAATCAGGTCCATTTAATCCAGCTATGTTTTCGTCGATTTACCTCTTCCACGCATACCTTGCACTTCTGACTTGTATATTCGCTTAGTCATTCTTTCGTCATTGATTCTCTTCACATGTTCAAACTATCTTAAAGGTTCTTTCTTCTTCTTACTTAAAACATCCATTTTATACATGCATTTATTTTTGACGTCATCATTCCACATTCTTTCATACATTCACATTCCACATTTTTCCTACATACAATGACATTCCACACTAAGTGTGCGGATGTTCATTGCAATAATCTATTTTTATCATTTTTCTGCCAAATTCAAGTTTCATTTCATACGTCAAAGTGGGCAACAACATCCTATTATATATTGTCACTTTTTATACTGTTGATATTGCGCGGTTGTTGTATATAACATTAAGTGCTCCGTTTACCTTGTTCCCTGTCGCGTCTATTCATTTACTGACGCTTTCAACTCGCCCATCACTCATAAACATACTGCTCAGATAACATAACTCATCAACCTGTTGCAGCTTTTCTGAGTTAACCCACACATCGTACACACTTTCTACCAAAATCATATTTTAAATCACATGAATCTATACATAAATTATACATCCGAGGTGACATTACACGCTTTTACGATGTCCTTGTTTTACACCTTTAGTAGTTTTAAACCACTCAGCAAGTTCCCCATTTACTCTTACACGTGCGTTACTATCTCCATATATGTTAGCGATGTAATCGCGCTTAATAATTTATCTATCACACCATAATCTTTCATACTTCCCATATTTTTTTTCTTACACGATCATACGCTTTTTTTAGCCTACAAATGCATAAAATACCCTTTTCCCAAACATTTCTTGACATTGAAAAAAATCTAAAATGTACTTATATACAATTCAATACAGAGTTAGTGCAGGTTGCTTTACACCCTTAGAGAAAAACTTAATAACAATGAAATAAGGATGTACGAGTATGTCGGCACGTTTCCTGTTAGGGACACAGTGTAATGGTGCTCATGTTATTTAGTTGCGAATTACACGGTAAAACGTATAATTTAATTAACCTGTTAGCGAAAATATTCAAAGCAAATGAGTAACACTATTAAATGGCAGGTGAGAGATTATGGTGACCAAACTTTTGAAAATAGTAAACGTTAACTGGATACAACGTATGTAATTATTCTCAATTTTCGTTTGCTTGTTCAGATATATATGTTACATAACATTATTTTTTAATGCCAAAATGTTAATTTCAATGCTTTACTGTAACACCGAGGGCCTAGGTGTTACAGTAAAGATATATCAACAGTAAGATGGAGAAGAGGCGGATGGATTGAGATGGTGTGGGCACGTTGGACGCAGAACACCCTATCACATTGTGAACCAGGCAATCTCCATGGATCTTCCTCGAATAACAACTAGAGGAAGACCAAAGAATTCGTGGGTGGTGCAAAAAGATAACCTGATGCAGAGGCACGGCCTGGGGAACGTAGTCCGGGACAGAAGAGCATACAACCTGAGGACGAGGATAGCTGACCCCAACAGTCTTCGCAGACAGTGAGTTGGGATGGAGCCAGGGAGAAGAAGAAGATTATTTTTTAATGCCAGGCAACATATCAAACTAATATGTTTTTATAACCCGACTACCTCTGACACCCTTCTCTATCATGAAAAAGACGGTGTTTCAAAACACGAAAAACTCGCTCTTTCTATGATGATGCTATAGCAGCTATTTAGCTATAGTATAGCTAAATAGGATCATGTCCTCTTCCACTCGATGTTGTCGTCAGTCCTGGATAGTTGTTCTCCACACCAGGACTATTTCAAAATTAAGTAAATATACTTAAATTAAAGATATTCTTTATAACTAGATATTTGTAGGGCTAGACAATCTATAATTTTCAATAATATTTTTAAGTTACATAATAATTTGTTCACAAATATATCCGAAAAGGTGTAATACAAAATACTTCGTAATTTTAGTTAAATGTTTATTCCATTTTAAATAACGGTATAACCCTACCAGTTTCAAGGTTTTCACCTCACCATCAGGGGAGCACAAACAAAACTTGTTTGTGCTCTTGTCGTCATATTTGTGCTCCCTTGATAATGAGGTGAAAATCTTGAAACCGGTAAGGTTATATCGTTATATAAAATGGAATAAACAGTGTTTGATTAAAATTACAATGCCTTTTAACTTCCAGTGTAAATGTCAGAACTATAAATAATTACGATAAGTATCGATAAAAATCGGCTTCGAAATAATAACAATTATAAAAGGACAATTTATACAGCGCAGTTTCGAGACCAAAATCCTCTCGAGGGCGTTCTAGCTCGGGATCCAAAACCACTATTATTGAGAAGAAAAATATTTTAAATCGTAATAAATATAATAAATAAAATGAAAAAAGTTGAGTGTAAGGATGGGAAGGTGGTAGCTGCGGCATGCTGCCATGACTACGACATTTGGGATTACGACAAAGTGCCACTTTTCATCGATATTCTTTACCATATTCATGGGCAAGACAAACCAAACAAGTCAAATTACTGGAAATATTATTAAATTTGGTGATATTTACGAATATTCAATATTTGCAAATGACTTAATGAAACTGGCGTCAAGCAAATAAATCCCGTACGACATTCTAACCCGTCTTGTTAACTCTTTCACTGCTGATACAAAATGCACGACAACCAGATCGGTGCTCAATATATTTGATAAATAAAAACTAGTTTCAACCCGTGAAATATTCACGGAAGTAAAATAAATTCTACATTTATGAAAACGTCCGAATGCGATGGAGTCTTTCGAAGTAATGAACGAATATTGTGTGCTGATGTAATACACTAACAATATTTAGGCATGGACACGCCGCGCGTGTTCTGAGCATGAAGCAGATATTCACATGGACACACCAGGCGTGTCCTCAGCATTGGACGAGTTAAGAGATGAGGCAGGTTTGAACGAAGATCAGTACATCCAAAACCAAAATGTTGAAGATTAGACTATATCACTCCAATACCCAGTTACTCGTAATTGACACGCAACTGAAAAAAGTGGCCAATTTTAAATATGATACTTGGGAGTTTAACTCGCACTAGATGAGAGTCGAGATGTTCAACTCGAACTCAAAAAACGAGAATCGATTAGTTTATTAAAACTTCTTTATAACAGTTTTATAAATGTTAGTTCAGCAGAAAAGAAGATGAGTTATAATTCAACACTAAAATTTAAGTCTTTATTTCGGTATAAATGTTAATCCTGATATATGGGCATGAGAATTGGATACATTCCGAAAGGATGTGGTCAAGAATAGAAGCTGCATAAATATGTATCTCTCAAGAGTATTGGGTGTTACTTTAAAACAGACGTCGAAACGTGGATATACACCTGAGTCGAATTTCCCAACGGTGAAACTTGAAAGACCCAGTTGACTTGATTGGAACATAAAGTGAGAATACCAGATGACAGTATCTCAAAACTGGGAAAATCTAAAGGGATGTTGAATTATGAGATGAAAAAACTGAGTGATAATATATTGGACTAGGAAACCGTTAACGAAAGGGCCCAAAACAAACTCTCCTGTACATGTACGTGGTAGCGATGCAACCCTGTTTCTTATGAATAAGGCGGGGGGGGGATATCTTAAATGTATTTTCTGCTAACATATTTATGTGTTTTTGGAATGTATTTAAATATATAATGTACATACTATGTTGCTATCAATAAACCTATATTTATACGGAATGAACTTCCAAAAGTTATACTATATGTGCCTTATCTTTATTTAAGTTCAAGAGAGAATTGAACAAATATTACATTAATCTTAATCTATTTTCGTCCTAAATTTCCTTTTTTCTCTTCCTTATCCTTGGACAAATTCATTTCCTTTAGTCTAATTATATTTTACTTGAATTTGAATTTAAAAAAAAGTTAAATCTATCATGAATTAAAAAGAAAACTATATGGATCCAAGATATGCTGTTTGGTTGAAAGGAATTACTGTATTTAGTTCGCCAGATATAATAACATGTACACAAACAAATAAATATAATATAAGATAAATATTATGATTTCTGATATATGAAAGTAAAATTTACGCATAAGATTCATCAGTTCTCTATATTCCGAAATTTTATGGTTACACTAAATTCTTCCACATTTTAGCACAGTGTAAATTAAGATAGAAGTGTATAGCATTAAACGGGTTGCACTGTGGGAAACGCACCAAATGTCGGAAATTACGAGCTAAATGCCATAGCTAAAGATGTAGCTTGAAATAATTAGAAGGATTCAAGGTAATGTTTTATGCGCTAATTTAAAATAACGCATTTTAAAATACGCACTGCAGTCGCACATATTTAAATTTGATCGAAACCCCGAAGCTGCAAATTTAACGGATATTGAAATATTATTTAAATTATGCTTGTTAGAAATAAGTAGCAGACATGTTGTAAATTATTGTTTCAGAGGAAATTATCAAATTTAATATCTTATTTTTTCCTTTTCCTTTTGGCTTTTCTGTTCCGGTTCTCATTTTTCAGACTGTTTTTTTAAGTGGATGCATTAACAATCTTGAACACCTTATGTTGATTAAACAATACATGTTTGAAGACTTTCGCAGTGCTATTAATTTGTTGTAAGACTTTCTGCCTCTTTGGGTCAATTTGACGACGTTTCGAGATATTTGTAGGTCTCATCTTCAAGACTGTACATCTCCTACTCAATGAGACACAAGATTCATCGTTAAGTTGCTATTTGAAACACTTGATATTAAAATTATGTAAGATAAAGGTATTTATTGAAAGGCGTGTTGCTGCAGGTAACAAGGTCAATAGTGCACCTAATACTGTTATTGTCAATTGATCACTCGTAAAATCCTTAAAAATGATTGTTCACAGTGGTGTGTTAGTGCCCACCTTGATATATGGAAGCGAATCCTGAGCATTGAAAGGGATTATTGATAAGACCAGAATAACTGCGGTAAAAATGCGTGCGTTGCGTAGAATATCTGATATTACAGTAGAATAATAAATTATTTGATAAAGCGATGATTTCCCACCGGTGGTACGCGTACCCCATAATTTGTGCAATGTACAGTATACAAATTGTACCATCCAAAAGTACTGATTATTTTCAGTACAATATTATATATATTTAATTAAATTATTATGCTGAGTGTTTGTCTCAACTCTGAGAAATTGTGCGGAGGATATAATTTTGTTAATCAATAAAATTAATTGTTAATCTTATTTGCTATTATTTATTATAATAAGAAACGAAATACAAATACATGTTTAATTAATCAAGTGTATAGTCTTGACTTCATATTTATTTATTTATTGAACACTTTTATTGCAAATACAATCTGGCGGGCTTATTGCCAGGCGGCAATCTCTTCCAACCAACCATACAAAAGTAAATGAAGCAAGTTACGTGGTCGCATAAATCATTCAAATGACTATCCATCCCCACGAAATCCATAAACATATAAGTGAGCGTATGCCCACGAACCCGACAAAGACGGACAATCACCCGAACATTCTTTTTCATATAAAGTGAGATATCATCAATCAAAAGGAAAGGAAAGGATGATGGAGAGGAAAGGAAAAGAAAGATTAGGAATGAAACACGTTATTTTACTGACTAGAAATTAAGAATTTTTTTCAGTCGCTTCTTAAAGCATGCCAAGGGCGGAGCGAGTCTTATATTGGTGTGTAACTGATTCCAGAGTCTCGCTGCATGGACAGTAAAGGACGACGGAAAGAAAGAGGAGCGGTGAACCGGAAAGGCCAATAAACAATCTCTGTTTGGGCGTAGCGCTAATCCATGATCGGAAAGACGCTGAACATTTTCGGCAAGATAAGAGGGCGCGGCGGGATAGTTAATGATATTATACAATAGACAGTATGTGAATTTGGCGTCTATTTCTAACATTCAACCAGTTCAATGCCTTCTGGTATGAAGTTATATGATCGTACTTTCGTAGGTTGAAAATGAATCTTAGACACGCATTTTGAAGACGCTGTAATTTATCTGTACGACGCTGTAACATCCAAGTAACATACGTCCGCATAGTCCAGAATCGGAAACACACATTCAGAAGACTCTGATTTACATACGAGTGCAAGATACTAAGTTTTTTATTATTATTGGTTTTGGTGGTAATTGTGTATTTATGAAAAGGTTGACAATCGCTGGTATAAAGGATAACTATTAGATATGGATTTTATGCGTAGAATTACGAAAGGAATGGTTTGATCACATTGAGTAATTAATTGCGAAAGATTTGTGAAACAAAAATATCATTAATTATAAGTTCGGAAATTCTAGGATGAGTCCTGTGACAGCTCACAAATTTGCCCCAATACAACCTTATGTAATGTGTTTACCTAAATAACTTGCTATTTATTAGAATTGACGCTTATATTAAAGTTGATAAAATAATTAAAATTACTGAACATCGTTACAAGGTTGTATTGGGGCAAATTTGTGAGCTGTCACAGGAATTATCCTGGAATTTCCGAACTATAGTTATTCTTTACTCTCTGAATATTTAATAGACCAAAGGATCGTTCAACAGCACTGCAACACGCCCCTCACTTTTGTATAGAATGTGTAGTTTTTAGTAAAATATAAGTACACATTAGTCCTCTACGCTGGGGAATACTCTAAAAATAACTCGACCATTCGGTTCACCAGTCAAGTTTAAAAATAGATAAAAGCATGTCGAGTAGATGTAAGAAGTAATACTTAACGTTATCAAAACGGTTACTGTAGAGAGCAATAAATTAATTTTCTTAAATTTATCAAATATAATAAATAGCTTTGATTTCGTAGAACTATTATATCAAAAAGAGGACATTACTATAATGGTTGACCAGAAATCAAACAATTAAGGAGAGTGTGGGGAATAGGCAGAGACGACAGAGCGCCGGACTTTTCTATCTCGACACATATATTTCCCCTTTTCCACATTCATACACTTTCTCGTACAGTTTCTACGATTTCATCTTACTTCTTTCAAAACAGCATTCACTTGTATCGTTTTTAATTATAATACTGAATTTATAAGTAATAATGGCTAAAGAGTAGGATTTCTCAATACAATTAGAAACAAAATATCTCGAATTCTAGTCAATTTGTATTAGAGCGCTAAATTTCCAATAGCAAGTCAGTTAAATTGATTCTACACATATACATACCATCACGCCATTACCCTGTAGGGAGGACATAAACAGAGAGGACAGAGCGCCATACTTTCCTAACTTGACACACATCCTTAGGCTCTTCCACATCAATACACATTCTCATACAACCTCGACGATTTCTCTGACCTTCTCCTTTTCGTTCTTTCACGATATCATTCACTTGATCCAACCACACTTTCATTGGTCTTCCTCTCATACGCCGTCCACTCACATCTGCACTGTATATCTGTTTTGTTAGTCTATCTTCATTGATTATACCTACTGATTAAATTCTATTAACTCTCAATGAAGGAAGTTATAGCTCTGGTTGTCTGAATGGTTATTGCTCTGAAGTTTGAAGTAATTGTTTGAGCAATTAAATTTAAAGAATATTTTTATTTTGCGCCGTTTAGAGAGCAAACTCTCCTCAAGGGTTCAAACCCACTATTATTCAACGAATCACGTCCGGCAGCTACATGAGCGCCCGAGCGAATCATGTTTAACACTTTGTATACATCACAAACTTGTGGGATTATCGCCAGTGGCAAGCAAACAATCAAACTCAATTGAGAGGAAATTTGACGAGATGAGGACCATTTTAAAAATTAAGTTAATATAACACAATTTAACATATACTCGTATATGCTTTGTAAATAAGACATGGGTATGGTCAAATAATGTATCATTTTTAATGTCTAAGTATGTATTTTAAGTTATATAATCACTTGATGTCAAAGTATGCACGAAAATATACGATTCACAATAAGAAGGTCCAATGTATGAAAAACTTTAAGTTCGTAAGACCAAGAGTGAAGTGGATTCGATTTAAAATAAGCATAACGCGTTAATATAACACAATTTAACATATCGTCGTCATACAAGAGAAAGTGACCAAGTGTTCGCGAAAACGTGATTAATGACTATCTGACACCTTACTAACATAATGGTGGCCTGGAAGAAATAACCCAGCAAGAACCTGGAAGAATAATAATAATATCTTGACTTGTTTAAAATGACTATCTGCATTGATATTTATTTTCTTACAAGCAAAATTGCATGAAAATTTTCAATAATATTATTTCTTTATTTTGAAAGCAATGAACATTTCTATACACACAAAAATAATCACAAGTGTGAATACATTTATCTATATAAATAAAAATGTAAATGTTCGTTAATTATTGCTAGCTAATCTCCGGAAGTTCTCTACCGATCGCTTTGAAATTTTGAGTAAAGTTAATATTCGTCAACGGAAATGTTTTTTTATTTTTATTTATATATATATATATATCAGTGTATATAATTTTTTTTTTAAATCAAAAAGAAATATCTATGCGAACCTGTCGGGGACAATGACTAACTAGATTTGTGACACATGTCAAATTTCATTTTCGACGTTTCGGAGTTTATATCAAATATTTAATTATTAGTCTATATAAATAAAATATTTAATAATTTAATGTTTAAAAATAAATAATAAATTTTATATATAATAAATGTTTTATTTTTGAGTCGAGACACGAACTGATAATAAATTTATTACAGGCGAAAAATAGGTTAGAATCCAAGATACGTCAAACTAACATTTGTGTTAATAAGGATAAGTTCCATTGTGTCATAGCAGCTTGAGAAAATCTTAATATGGCTGAATCAGGACTTTATAGCGCAAGCGCAGGAAATATATTTGGCAGAACTAATACTAAATTTGTAAAAAATATCCAAGTAATATTTTATCTGTTTTCAAATCTTTCGAGTATCGTTAAAATAAATATAATCGCTAAAACAAATATAGCTTATATTTATAAAAAGATCTAAAATAAAGATAACTTATATGTATAAAAAGATCGAGGATCGCTAAAATAAATATAACTTATATAGTATGTATAAAAAAACAGATGCGTGATACTCTCACGTGGTAGAAGTGAAACTTCTTAGCTCTTAGGAAAAGTTGATTTTACGCATTGCTTTTTTTCCATTTGTTAACGATTTTTTTAGGATTAGGAAATGATTCTGTGGAATTTAATTCAAGAAAGTCTCTTTTAATTTAATAAAAAAAAATTTTTTTTATTTTTAATAATAAATAATAATAAATAATAATATAATACACTTAATAAAATGAAATTTAATATTAAATATATTAATATTTTTATATTTATATTAAATTTATTATTTTTAAATAATTATTTAATTATTTATAGCTTAACTATTTTAATTATATAAAATATTATTTTATTATATAATTTTTTTTGTATAGCGCCATCTGCGTTAATTTATCCGCCATTTTCATTTCGTAATGTGCGTTGTTGACATATCTACCTCTAAGAATATCTTTTTCACTTAGTATTTTTAACTTATTTTTTTATTTTTCTGTTCAATTAGCGGTAAAATTTAATTTTATTGATTGATTTTCGTTTGAATTCAAATCATATCGTGAATTGATCTCTTGGAGTGACGCGATCATTTGCTTCACAGAGACAACATGATGCTGGTATGTACATTTTTGACAAACGTCATATTTATTTTAAACGAACTGACAAATTTTTGCTAATTTGTAAAAAGATGTATTAATGTGTCATTATTGTTTGTTTTTTGTAATGTATTTACCTAAATACCTTGCTATTTATTAGAATCGATATTTATTGTTCATTAATGACGCGATCAAACATGTCACATCCAAATTAAATTCGTGCGTAGTTTGCAATGTTTGCAATGTCTTTCCTTAACATTTAATTAATTCCAATAACCTCTTTTTTTGCTTAACATTTAGTTCGTTCCAATTATCTCCGGATTTACTTAACACTACTCCTATTGGACAAATATTTGACAAATGCGTGTCCAGCTGCAAAACGATTGATCAGCTGAGATATTCTCACATCAATTGCTGGAAATTGGGAACGGAAATTTCATTGTCTCATAACTTAATGTTTCACTCATATTTTTAAAGGTTTACAATTTTATATGTTTTTGCTATAACTTTCTTTCTTCTTTTTCAGTGCAATCTATCTGCTTTAGTTCATCAAAATGTCGAGGAAGCAGCAGAACAACGTGTAGCCAGACTTGAGGATGCACGGTTGCGAGCACGGCGATCGCGTTCTGCAGTTTCAGAACTGGTTCGTTCTCAACAGAATGTACGCGACAGGCTGATAGTGACTGAAATAGGTCATTAGGAATATCAAATGTATCTTATATCAAATGTATTTTTATATAGAGTTTAATTTTATCTCTATGTTTATATTTTAAATCTATCAAATCGTATGTAGAAATGGAGATTTTTTAAATTAGTTTGATATTCATCCGTTTTAATCAAACCAAGCTTCGCTCTGAAGAATACGTTCATTTGCGAGATGCAGTTGTAAATGACGGTAATACAACTAACGTTGGAAGACTAACGATTTGGCCATCTTCATATACAGGCAGTCTACGTCATATGCACGAGTACGCTCAATATGCAATTGCGTATGTTCATTACTACGGGTGTCCAGACCTATTCACTACATTCACATGCAATCCAGCTTGGGACGATATACAACAGCTCATGGTAAAACATGAAGTGTTTGGGTCTGTGCGCTGCTGGATATACTCAGTGGAATGGCAAAAGAGAGGATGGCCTCATGCGAATATATAGTACCAATCTGGATCTATAACAAAATCACTTCAAACGAAATCGACAATGTAATGTGCGCTGAAATACCCGATGCCGACGTCGATAAGGATTTGCATGAAGTTGTGACGAAAAATATGATACATGGACCTTGCGGTACACTGAATCCAAATTCACCATGCATGATAGACGGAAAATGATCTAAACGATATCCTCGAGCATTAGTATCCAACACAGTTACAGGAAACGATGGATATCCTTTATACAGAAGAAGATCAACAGAAGATGGCGGGAAATTAGCAACCATACAAATGTGAAACGGTGACATCGAAGTAGACAACCATTGGGTTGTTCCATATTCGCCTTTGCTATTCAAAAACATACAAAGCGCACATAAACGTGGAATACTGTAACCCCGTTGAATTGATCAAATACATTTGTAAGTACGTGAATAAAGGCAGCTACATGGCAGTTTTTGGCGTGCAACCAGAATGTGGGATGGGAATGCGGTTATACATATCGATGAAATCGCACAGTATCAGGCTGGAAGATACATAAGCAGCAATGAAGCTGTATAGCGAATTCTTTCATTTCCCATACATGAACGCCAGCTGTTGTTCATTTAGCAGTACATCTAGAAAATGGACAACGCGTTTATTTCACAGCTGCAAATGTGCAACAAATAGCCCTGAATCCACCGGCTACAACGTTAAATGCTTTCTTCACGTTATGTAAAAATGACGCGTTGGCGAAAACACTACTGTATCACTGATTGTGACGTCAAAAGAAGAATTGGTGAAAAAGTATTTCCCTACATTTAAATCAATTATAAGAATCACGATTGGCATAGTGAACGAGCTATTGCTGCCGCCAAGAACAAAGACGTCTACGAAGTTAACAATATTATTCAGTTCCCTTTTTTAATGTTTCTCAATTTTATATTTTTTTGTTATAACTTTCTTTCTTCTTTTTCAGTGCAATCGATCTTTCATTTGAATTCAAATCATATCGTGAATTGACCTCTTGGAGGGATACGATCATTTGCGAGCACGGCGATAAACGCGACAAACTAAGAGTGGCTGAAAGACATCAAAAATATTGTATACCCACAAGCATTATGAAATTAAACATATTAAAAACGTATGCTTTTTCTTTTCTTTCTTTTCCATTTAACCAGACTGAGCCACAGCAACGCGTGGCCGGGTACAGCTAGTTAAAAATAAAATTGAAAACAAAAGTGTAAAAATGGTTAGATGGCTCTCCTGAACATTTTGCATTTTGTTAGTTGGTCACTTTCTCCTGTATGACGACGATATACTCGTATATGCTTTGTTAATAAGACATGGGTATGGTAAAATAATGTATAATTTTTAATGTCTAAGTCTGTATTTTAAGTTATATAATCACTTGATGTCAAAGTATGCACTAAAATATACGATTCACAATAAGAAGGTCCAATGGATGAAAAATTGTAAGTTTGTAAGACCAAGAGTGAAGTGGATTCGATTTAAAATAAGCATAACGCGTTAATATAACACAATTTAATATATACTCGTATATGCTTTGTTAATTAGACAGCGGTATGGTAAAATAATCTATAATTTTTAATGTCTAAATCTGTATTTTAAGTTATATAATCACTTGATGTCAAAGTATGCACGAAAATATACGATTCACAATAAGAAGGTCCAATGTATGAAAAACTGTAAGTTTGTAAGACCAAGAGTGAAGTGGATTCGATTTTAAATACGCATAACGCGTATTATACTTGTGGTAGGATATGTTCCGGTCAACAGTGAAACTGACGAACGCAAGGAAGATTTTTTACTACTGTATACGAAACATTATATGAAAATCCAGAACGTGGCTCTCGTTGACCTCATGTATGCCCACCCCTGGTATATAGTACATTATTGGGAAAAGTAGAGTGCTTTGAAAATAAATAACAAGTTCTCACCAAATATATAGGGAGAGGTGAATTACTTCCCTTCAAGAGTTTTAAGACAGTATCGTGACGAAAAAAGCACTTGTTTTGATGCGATTTGTTTCAGCAGCGTATTAGGAAAAATGAAGAACAGTTTTGGTGAACGTTTTCAACAATTCAGAGCAAATACGACTACACTAGCTTCTATCGTACGTCCTCTCAAAAAAAATGTCAATGAGCTTAACTTAACACCGTTCGACACAGATGCTGGTTCAAACCAGATGCAGTTAATATATTTAAAAAGCAAGGAACTGTGGAGCAACAAATTCACAGATCTGACCAGCCCCGCTTGGAAGAACTCGAAAGAGATAAATCCAATTTGATTTCTCAGCACAAGTGGACAGCTATAAAACAACTGCCTAAAATGGAAACAATAATATTTAACACTAGGAATAGTTTGCCTGAAACATATGACGCGTTAAAAAACTAGCTTTTTGTATTCTCACAATCTTTAGCTCTACATATATATGCGAACAAACATTCTCAACTATGAACCAAATAAAAAATAAACTTAGAAGCAGAATAACAGATGAAAATTAACAATAATGTATTCAATTAAAAATAAGTAGCTATTTGCTAGATATAGTAAAGCTATCAAAAGCGTTGCATGGACGCCGTTCTAATTAAATTTTTAAATAAAAAATCTCGAACTTTTTTTTCCCCCTAAAAATCCATATGTATATATCATAAGTAAATATGTATATTACATATCGATCGTCCAGTTCATTACTCAGACAACTCAAAATAACCTGTTTTGAGATAATGAGAAAAGCAATATTATAATCGTCACCATAAATCAAATATAGTAGTATTAATTTTTGCCCGAGTTTTATATATTTTATCAATATTTTATTTTATCAACATCTATTGATAAAATATATAAAACTCGGACAAAAATTAATAGTAGGTATTTGATTTATGGTGACGATTATAATATTGCTTTTCTCATTATCTCAAAACAGGTTATTTGGAGTTGTCTGAGTAATGAACTGGACGATCGATATATGCGGCTCCCTGTTACCTTTGTTATCCTGTTTCCATGACAATTTGGCTCTTCTCACTTGACAAACTGCCGACCCCTGCACTAGACCAATGGTTTTCTATAGTTAGTGGGCGAGACGTGAATATCAGCGGCACAGTATTGAAGGTGAAGTCAGATAAGTTAGCTAAAAAACTGAAACGATGATTTAAAAAGCAACTGATGGTTGTTCGTCTCGATAGAAAGTGAGACACAATATCAAATTTAAAAAAGCGCACGGTGAAAAGGGCAGTGCGTATAACTTAAGCGTTGATCGGTGGAAAAATGCGAAAATTCCTACTTTGTTAGATAATTTTTGTGCAGATGACATTTACAATGCTGATTAAATCGGCCTCTATTATCGTGCTACTCCAGACGGTTCCCTGTTATATAATATAAAGGCGATTGACCGCATTACTGTGTTATGCTGTACAAATATGAGTGGGTCAGAACCAGACATGACTATCCCACATTTATCTTGTTTTGAGATAATTGACTTCAAAATTGCAGATCTATTAAAAAATGGTTTGTTTTCTCTTGTTTCCAAAATGTAACGGTAGATGTCTGCACTTATGGTGAACTATAAACTCATAATCATGTTTGGTTCTGATACAAATGAGTATAAAGATGTAGCGTATGTGCCTAACTCAAATTTAATATTTTTGTGGGATAGTCAAGTCTGGTTCTGACCTACTCATATGTCAGGTACTGACAAACGAAAGCTACTGATCATAGGAAAAAGTGTTAACCCTCGATGTTTTAAGGGGATAATAATAGAGGATTTGCCAGTGGAATACCGTGCCTACAAACATGTGTGGATAACTTCTGAAAATTTTCGGAATTGGTTTACGAGTTGGGACGCAAAATTACAACCTGAACAAAGAAAATTTTTGTTACTTGTTGACAATTGTGCGGCACACCCTCATTTAGATAATCCAAAAAATTATAAAGCTGGAATTTCTTCCTCCTAATACCACATCGTTAGTGCAACCAATGGACATGGCGGTAATAAAAAAATTCAAGACGTTATATCGAGGAAAATTGGTTAATTTCATACTAGACTCCATTGATGAAAATTTATTAACAAGTTCCACAACAACCAGAGAGATCAGTGCAAACAATTTCCTTTCGCAAGCAATATAGTTTGTCGTTGACAGTTGGCGAGCTATAAAAACCAATATCATAAAAAATGCTTTACTTTTTGTGGCTTTAAACCTTCAGACATTCCCGAAATTTTGAGCAATGAGATAAATGGAAATATGTTCCTATTGTTAATTATGAAAATTTTCAATAATATATAACAATTTACTATGGGAATACTTAGCAACAGTGGTGTGTAAAAACTTTTATGTGCTGACTGTGATAATTTCTATGTAGGAAAGACAGGAAGATCTTTTGAAAAGAGATTTCGTGAACACAAATCCACCTTAACAAATCCTCTAATTTATTCTGAAATGGCTAGTCATTGTCACCGTGAGAATCATACTTTTTCTATCGATGATGCCAAATTCTTACATATTAGTGGCAACGGAAATAAATTGGACAGATTAGAGGCCCTAGAAATTTCTAAGTCAGTGCACCGATCGGATCTGTTGAACAGTTATTTCCCGAAAATCTCTCCGCTCTTGGCCGAAATTGTCCCGTGCCTCCCTCACCCCCCAGCTTCCAACCGTTGAAGCGTGCATATCGGTACCAGTTCGAACAGCATTTAGTCTTGTTTGCGCTCCCCTGAAGATGAGGTGAAAGCCTTGAAACCGGCAGGGTTATACCATCACAAAAAAGTGGAATAAACAGTGTTTGATAAAAATAAATAACAACAATTTACTATCTTACAATGAAAATGAAGACTGTGAGGATGCAATTGTTGAAGTAATTAAATCGAAACATAAAAAAAAATGAAGAAGGCGATGATGATGAAGAACCATATGTGACTAACTAGGAGGCCAAAAAAATATATAGTCGGGTTACAGCGTTATTTTATGCAGGAAGGCAATAAAGGGAGCTCCACATTAGCACTGAATATCTTCTGATTTTGTAGAAGTGCTAACTTACAAAAACATAAGAGAGTACACTTGATGCATTCCTGCAGAATTAAATTGTACGTACAGTACCCGGCGGTAAGTAATACACACCGGGCTTAAGAAAGAGACTGTTGGCCATAATCGGGTAACTTCGACTTTGTAGAGCGTTGTCTCTGTCGCACGATGCGCTAACAGTCCGGGACTGACAATTGACAAATCGCGATGGAACACGTGTATGAATGACAGAGACGAAGCTCTACAAAGCCGAAGTTAGCCGATTATGGTCGACAGTATCTTTTTTAAGCCCGATGTATATAACTTAGTGCCGGGTAATGTACTTATTATTTAATTTTTGAATTTATTATTGTTTTTCCTTCTAAGTTTGTATTTTTTTCTTACAATTTATATTTTTGTTCAAGAATTTATTAATACATATTTAAAGAAAAATATTCATTGTTTAATTTTGCACTAAATTGGGTCAAATGTCCTGGTCCCAATTAAGCGAAATCGACTGTATTCCTATTAACATGCTGAAAACGCCTATAGGCGTTCGTATATCATAAACTTTTGCTCGGTGTTCAAAATGGCTATCGTCTTTCTATTCCCAATTTCTTTGGGTGAATGAAAATCAAGTCCAGAGTGCGCTTACGGAACTAACATTGATGATGGTTTGTGCTCGGGTTATCGGCCCGATTAAAGGACACCTTACTCCTTCATCGAATATTGTGAAACGGACTTGGGTTTACGATACTGACAGGGTTTGCAAGCAGTAGCGGCTGGCTCATTAGTGCTTTCGTGCGCCGAACTACTGAATTTATATAACAATAAACACCTAAAGAAGTATAGCGAAAATGTATATTATCATAACAATATTTATGAAAAATAATATATATTTATGTCGACATGGCTCACTACAATATGCAACTCTATTTGTTAGAGCACATTTTTTGTATACATGTGTTTTGCATTCGGACGCATTCTGCGAGCAGGTAGGAAGATACCCGAAGTCCGTGCGTATTTGGAATCGTCCCAAATCTTTCGAAAAATTGATGATTTACTCACAATTAAAAGAGAACAGAAAATCTTGAGACAGCTATATTTGAATAGGGATTTCTAGGAATTCTTAGTCTTTGTAGTGCGTGCATGTGATCCCGGAAACATCCAAGTGGCGCGTATGACAAGTCGCTGGGATAGTAATACATCAATTTAAAGTTTTTTTTAAATATGACCACCGCAGAGAAGGGATGATTTGTTCCTACCGTTCAAACTGGGGCGTCTTTTTATTACATGTATCTTTGCGAGTATATGTCTCTAAATTAACAAACGTTTTTGCTTACCTAATTAGGTACCGACTTTCTTCCTTTATTGTTTTGTTTAGGTAACTTGTAATTAATTCCGTTTTCGATTTCAATGATATTTTTCCAGCTTCGTCACGTAGCTAAACGCTTCTCTAACTATATAATACTACGAGAAATTTGCAGGATAAACATAACTATTTCGATTATTTATTGTGTTTGTTTGCGTCAATTTTTCCAAAAAATTCTGCCACACCGTGATATTTTATTCAAACAATTGCAATTTAAGAATTAAGATCCCGTTATAATTCGTAACAATATCAGTGAGTTTGAAAAATGTGTAAATCCACGGACAATTTTCTTGGACTAAACGAATAAAAACCTCGAAGTGAAGTTATTTGTAAAGAAGTCTGCTATACAATTTTGTGTGAAATGAAACAACGTTTTGCATTCAGTAATCACCTAACTGCAGCAAAATTATTCTATAGCGAAAAATTTACTGAGTATACTCGTAGGTCAAAATTTCCCGAACATGATTTTATTTTGACGGTAAAAACATACGATTTTTTAAATAAAGTTCAATTCAACGGTGAACTCAGTGTAATTTATGCTCGCGATGATTTTGCCAATGCTGAGTGCTCTTGTCTATTTTACAACTTTTTTATAATACTGGTTTACTAGAAGATTTTTCTCAGACTGTAAAGTTACTTAAACTCGTATCCACTATTCCAATGACTTATGTTGAGAGTGAAAGGTGTTTCTCTACGTTAAAAAGGATAAAATCATCTTTGAGAAATACAATGAGACAGGACAGACTGAACGCTTTATCAATATTAAGCATCGAAAAAGAGCTAATTCAGTAAATACCTGATTTTAATAAGATTCATTGGGTCTTCGCTAAACAAAAAGAGCGGAGAATAGAACTTCTTTATAAATAGGTATGTAATATTTTTTTTTTCTTTATATTATTTGGTATTTGGATACCTACTCTGGTGAACCCCCAATTATTTGGTCCACCGGCCGCCACTGTTTGCAAGGGTTATATGGCAATGAAATATACTTACTTTTAAAAAAAATTAACAGCGCAGAAATTATAAAAGAAATTATTTAGCAGTCAATGTATTAACCGCAGTAAAAAGCTAGATATGTTTGTTTATCATAGGCCAACAATGATCCATGGAGCGATCTTTGGTCAACTAAATGGTGCCAGAAAAATAAAAAGATAAAATATCTTGGAAGTCTGCAATTTCCATTACAATTGTTTGAAGAGTTCATAATACATCGATAGAAAAACAAAAAAAAAATGATTTACACATCGTTTCTTCTCAAACCGTCACCAATATGAGCTAGTTTATTGGAAGGAATTACTGTATAGCACTACACGCCCGCCAAATGTATCCGTGTACAATAATAGACAAAATAAAATAAAAATATGTATTGTAGAATTTCCCCCAACGACTAGAGAGAGAGAGAGAGAGAGAGAGCTGAAATTTAAATGAACTTTACAAATTTAATATTGGAAGAAAATTAAATGCGACAAACAAGTACAGTACCCGGCGGTAAGTAATACACGTCGTTTATAGAGCGTTGTCTCTGTCGCACGGTATTTTTAAATCTCTAATTTCATCGACTGACCAAGTGAGATACAATATAATTACCCTTAACTGTTACTCTTCGAACTGCGGAGTTGAAGGATGGATGGAGATGAGTCGTCAAGGATTGTCACTGGGGTCACGGTGCTTAATCATGAGCTACACGACAGGTGATAATGAATTTTATTGGTTGATTACATCAATAGTATTATTTAGAGCGTGTACTAAAATATCACACAATTATTTCTAATTTTTCAATTGTGGGCAATAAGTATATAGTTGCAGTAGGTCAGTGGAAAATTATCAAAAATTTGTTATAAAAAAAATCATAAAAATATTTTTTTGAATTCTGAAATCATCGATAAGACCGATTAATATGTTTATCGTGTACTTAGTTTTCTAGTTCAGTTATTCTCTAGTTCTAACCTAGACAGCTATTCGCGACTGACACATTTTTAACCTAACCTAAAAAAGAATTATGATTTGTATTTTGATTAAAATGCGCTAAAATAGCTGATTTTGTTTGATATTAATTCCACGCATGTACATAATCGTCACACTGTTTACTTATTTACTTAAGTAAAAAAGTGTAACCTCAGAGTCAATAGGTTAATGAAATTTTAGCTCTATATTATTTCATTAGAAAGTTCAAAGTACAATACATTAAATAAAATTGTAGATTTTTTTTCTGATATGATTAAGATTGGAAAATATTTTCCAAATGGAATATTGTTTTACGTAATTTTGTCTAAAAGTGCATTGGCTAAAATATGGGAGGAGCGTAGTATAAAATACATTCGTGACAGTCACGGTATCAGTTTATAGAAATAAGCGAGGAATATAATAACAACTGTGCACACTGGCTCAAATCGTATAGACACCAACGTGTTTAGCAACTGATATTGATATGAATAAATAACGGACAAAATTCGTATCTGAATTTAACGTTTCTTGTTTCAAAAACCATTTGACGGTTTACATTATCGATTACTTACTCTGCTGTTTTTGTTAGTGCCATCCTATTTCCCTCTGTATATTTCACATGAAAAAATGTGTCCACCTCATTTTTATCATCACAAACTATAACATTTTACAATCAAGTCCTATATACGCAACATTATCATTAATAAAATGCAATTTTTTAATCATATTCACCAAAACTGACACCCAGAACGAGAGTTATACTATTTCATTCACTCGATAAGCACGCTTGCATTGGATAGAAAGAGATAGCTGTATGCTAGAGGAGATATTCCATAAGAATTACTAAACGTTTATTTTGGTTTTTATCTCGACGATTAGAGCGAACTCTGGTGGTACAGAGTTGAAAATAAGATGAACTAGATTGTAATAAAGTAACGTATACTGTAATTTATTAAAATACGTGTTCAATATTTAAACAACGTAACAAAGGAAAAAGGAAAATGCGCTACGAAAACTTTATGAATGTTTCAAGATAATGAGTAGTTTTTTATAGGTATTTAAATCGTAATGGTAATTTATACAAACATTTTTAAATTTCTGTGTTCCATCAAAGCTAAAATTCAACAATATATAAGATTAAGTGGACTTGAAATGATTTTGTCCATCACAGCATATTTGACAAGGCTGAATAATTTTTTAACGAAGGTCGATGATATTGTTTGGAAAAAGTGCTTATTTTTTATGTTTGAAGACGGAACATGGATGTATATATCCATTAAGGAAACTTATTTATAAATCAATAATTTTTATTTATTGAAAAATTATTTCCTCAATCATCTCAGAACTTGTAATATGTGGATTGGGTCTTTCTTTTCAAATTACCATCCATAGGTAGTTGCAATTACAATTTAACAGCGCTTTTAAAATAACCGTAAACCTCTTCGCTGGTAATATAAAAGCTTCAGACTAAAAAGTCTTTGCCAAAATAAGAACACCAATATGGCGTAATTACTTATGTACTCTTAAAAGCATTAAGGAAAGCAAAATATAATTCTCGAGTCACTGTGCGCCATCTCTTGATAAATACAAAACCATCGAGAAACGGGAATACGCGGGAATATCTGTGAAACTTGTCAAAATACTTCAAATTTACGTGAAGTGAATACCTTCTAAATTTTTCACCGAAACAGTATATTTTTTGTTTGTTGCAGTGTTTTACAAAATTTCAACAATTGCGCCTATCTTTTTGTTTCTACAATGAAGTTTAGAGCAGTAATGGTTGATACTATACCAATGAGAGAATTTACCAGTTTGTACATACTTTTGTTATTTATTTTTGTTTATAAGTTTTATATATCTGGGCATATGGACCAGACCATTTCCTCCCAATTAAGTCTTAATAATGCGAAATTTCACGCATAGCTTGACTTATCTAAAAAAAATAGTTTCCAAGACTACGAAAGAGTTTTTGCTCCCCTGATGATGACATGAAAGCCTTGAAACCGGCAGGGTTATACCGTTACAAAAAGTGAAATAAACAGCGTTTGATAAAACAAATTACAATGTAAGATATATAATATATTCTGGTAACATAACTATTTGCCTACGGAAAAAGTTGAACAGTCTTGAAACTCCTTTCCAATTCTCTTGTGCACAATGTATGATACTTCATTTGTTGAATTAACTAGCAATAGTAAAAAAATAATAGAAACACACTTTTATATGTAGAAAGGATTCAACCCCTATTTTATTTGTTTAGAGGTGTATTGGATATTAGGACGTCATATTGACTTTCTTTTTTAAAACAACTTTTACTTAAAGAAAATTGAAGAATACTTAGAGGATATTTTAAATTAACCAAAAAATGTGTTTTGCGGGCTGGATCATTTTTTAATATACTCTTATATAGTCCAAATGGACAGCGAGAAAAACTAACGCCTCCATTCTTGAAGAACTGAGAATCACTTACAGATTATCGACAATATGCATTTGACGAGTCCTCCGATTCTTTGGGCACATTGCTTGTGGCTAAGGACAGTTTGGAGAGGTTTGTGGTTACTGGAGGTGTGGAAGGATGACACACAAGAGGAATAATCCCAATCCATTAGACTGACCAAATGAAAGATGCAACTGGACTTTCCTTAACAGCTGCCCTTCGAGTCATATAGTGCAGGGATGGATGCAGAGGAGTCGTTGGAGGCTATCATGGGAGTCATGATCCTCAGTCAGGAGCTACACGTCAGGATGATAAGTTCAAATATCATATTTGTTGTTAGATTTAGTGCAAGGAATTCTTAAACGAAAGCCAGGCACTTTTAAATAGTTGACCATTTGTATTTCATTGGCACCGCTGTTGCGACATTCATAATATGAACCATACCTCCTCCAGTGGTATCGTTACGGCGACATGCGTAATTCACGTACCATATGTTTATAAAATAAACAACACAACCTTGAGCGAGGCACATGCAGCATACATCAGTACTTCACAGGCACTGCTCTGGTTATATTGTATGATTTAAAAATGGAAGAAAAAAGTTATTGTGATTTTTTTTCAATTTGCTAAATGTGAAGGTGAATTTGATTTCAACTTACACTCGTATAGGGACAATTTGACTGATACTAGAGTACATAATAGTAAAATAATCATGATACTAAGGGTATTAGTGATGATAGTGATATAATAGTACAACAATAAGTACGAGTTATTGAATCTGACACTAATGATAATACAAGTACCTTCACAGATGAAGATAAATACAATGAGTAGGTCGATTTTAAAGAAAGCGAGGACATACCTCAAAAAATAAAATTCACTATTAGACCAAAAGTCTTAGGGCTCAATCTAATGTCGCATTTAGACTTCAAATGAATGTATTTTGAGTAAAATGTGTACTCTAACATCGCCAACGAAATTGGTTTCTGATAAAGTTTTCCATACTTTTCTCCTCGAGAAATCGTAGGAATCGTATAAAGTGTATGGATGTGGAAGAGGTTAAGAATGTGTGTCGAGATAGGAAAGTTTAGTGCTCTGTCCAGTCTTCCTACTCTGACAGGGAAATGGTGTGAGATTATGTGAAACTTAATTATCGTTACTGTATGACTCGAATAAACTTTTTTTTAGATACTTTTTATAGATAGTCTCATTGCTTATATGTTTTATTTGTAACTTCTAGATATAGTTACAACTCTATCCAAGATATCCAAGGAGTGTATCCTGAAACTAAGCAGCTCCAAAGTGTACTTCATCGTTTCTGATGATGGAACCTGTGGGCAAGCTGTCCCAAAGGTCTGGGCACAACTGGACCAAACTTCGTTCTTTTCTGAGTACCATATGGAAGGGGTTGATGAGGAGCATAGGGATATATATTTGGGTTTTAACACAGGTGATTAAATTTGAAGTATTATCTTTTGCTCATACGTGACACTTTTTAAAATTTGTATGCTCTTCAGCTATACTCAAATCAGACAGTATCAAAATCTGCTATGATAGTCCACAACAGTATTCTAGTACCAACTTCGATGTATGGAAGTGAAAGTGGATGTGGAAAAAGAATAAAAGGAGCCGAATAAATGTGACGCCGAATAAAACTGAGAAGAATACATGGGGTTTTAATGTATGACAGAATACGGAATGAAGTGATAAGGTATGAAAGTAAACTTAAGGTTGATGTATTGAGTAAGATGAAGAATAGCGCTCTGAGATGGTTTGGGCATGTTGAACAAATGAGTGAAAAAAGACTAACAATACAGTCCAAATGTGAGTAGAAGACGTGGCAGAGGAATGTATGGTTGGATCAAATTAATGAGATTTTTTAAAGAAGAAAATGTTAACAATCATAGGAATCATAGGAGTTGTATGATGAGGTGTATTATTAGTGATGAATTTGAACTTAAGGTTGATGTGGTGAGTAAGATGAAGAAAAGCACTCTGATCTTAGACAAACCATCTGGTTTGGGCATGTAAAACGAATGAAAAAAGACTAACATAACAAATATATAGTGCAAATATGATTGGTGGGCATGGGAGAGGAAGACCAAGGAAAGTTTGGTTAGATCAAGTGAATGATATTTTGAAAGAAGGAAATGTCGAAAATAAGAGAAATCGTAGGGGTGAGTAAGAAGGTCTATGGATATAAAAGAGGTGATAGATGTGTGTCACAATAAGAAAGTCTGGCCCTGTCTTTGTAGCCCAATAGGGAAGCAGCTAGATGGTATATATGCGTGTATATATGCCACGATATGGACGTGTATATATGCCATAATATGCCACGATATGGACTGCACTTCCTATACAGAGCTCAAGAGGATCGCTGAAGACCGAGCGGAGTGGAAGAGGAGATGCAGAGCTTTGCTGCTAACCAATCCCCAGGATTGAAACTGAAGAAGAAGGCTGCTTTCCACAGGGCGATATGCATATGCATATATTGCAAATTGCACTCAAAGGAGATTTAAGTAATTTTAAATACCCGCTGTTTGATGAAAATTCAAATTCATATTCTATTATCTGATAATTAGATTAATTGATTACTTTATTATCTTTCAGGAAATTTTGCTAGATCTGTGGCAACCCTAAAGCAGACTGCCAAAAGTATAAAAATGAAACTTACGAATAAGCAATGTCCATGTCTTACATTAGAAATTGAAATAGTAAGTTAAATAATAATATGAATTCATATTTAGGACTGCACTGAAAATAATGTTTGGTGTGTCGATAACATATATGGATAGATAAAGAAATGTGATTATTAAGGATGAATATGAGCTAAACACTGATGTGTTAAGTAGGTTGAAAAGAGAATATTGAGGTGATTCGGACATGTTGAACAGATGTGTGACAAAAGGCTGACTAAACAAATTTATAATGCAAGTATAAGTAGGAGTCTTAGTAGAGGATGACCGAGAAAACTATGGTTGGACCAAGTGAATGAAATTTGGAATGAAAGAAAAGTAGAGTAATCGAGATTGAAGGAGCTGTATTTATGTGGATAATGCTAAGGATTATCATATGTTATGATAGGAAATTTGGCATTTTGCTCTTTCGCTGTCTACTCCAAAAAGGGTTTAATGGTATGTGTCATTTTTTTAATGTTTCCTGCCTCCCTCTACCCAAGCCCTAGTTTGAATTTTTACCATTAGATGCGTCTAGTCTGTCGGTGTGAGCCCTGCCATAATTCAGCATTGTTGAGAGTTTCCATTGTGATGAGATGAGTTGTCAAGATGCAAAACCTATTTTGGAAGACAGCGAGTGGTCAAAATCCGCTCTGCACATAATTTAACCTTTCCCTTCCTGTGCTAAAAAAAATTCTCCCGTTCCGGTGATGTGTATTCAATACACATCAATACATATGTAAAAATTAGGCGATTTAAAATCGGAAAAATAATTATTTATTCATAGCCAATCGCTTAGATTAATTAAATTTGAAGTATAAAGTGATAATAATTGAAATTTAATTGCTGAAAACATGAAAAAAACATCGGACGACGTTCACAAAACGGACGAAACGACCACCTCGAACGAAAGCCGGTTGGCTACTAAAAAGAGAAAAGCGACCGAACTGAGATTCTATTTTTTGCGTTCCCTTATACCGAAGTAGAGTGAGAGTGAGACGTGAATAGCGTCGCTTTCTCACTCATCGCGGTTTTTTAGAATGAATATACTACGTCACACACTTTCACACGTTTGTATTGGCGAATTTATTCCCGATTTTCACAAAATATCTCTGATGTGGCCGATAAGTGCTAATAATTATTAATATTATTTTTTCATTCAATGTGTAAATGTATTACGGAGAAATACCTATCTGAAGCCAATATTTATTATATTTGTAGAGATATTACAGTTTTTAGAAACAATGTGTACTAGTTACACATCACCGGACAGGAAGGGTTAATAAAAAATATTTCATTGTGTGGCTGATATTATTTGTTGTTTCAAAAGGCGTAAAGCAGAAAATAAACCACATTAACATTTCATTTACATTCGAAACAGTTAATTACCTATTACTCCAAACTAAAAATCTCGAAGTCTTTCAGAGCGGGTTTCGCAGCTTGACAACTCAAATGAAAACTTTGAAATCGATAGTCGTACAAAGTAGAAAAACAGTAATTCTACTAAGATGCATGCCATCATGCTATTTTTCTGCCGGGTAGGCAAGAGAAGACAGAGTGCCATACTTTCCTATCTCAACACACATCCTTAGCTTCTACATTCATATATCTTCTCATATAACATCTACGTTTCCTTCCTTATTTCAGAATATCATTCACTTGATCCAATCATACATTCCTTGGTCTTCTTTTCACATGCCTTCCACTCACATTTGCATTATATATCTGTTTTGTTAGTCTTTCTTCATTCATCCATTCCACATGCTTAAACCATCTCAACTTACTCTTCTTTATCTTATTTAACACATCACCCTTAATTTCACATTCCCTTATTACTTCATTCCGTATTCTGTCATACATTGTCACTTCATGTATTGTTCTCGAGGCACACATTTCTACATCATTTATTCGGCTCCTCTCAGTCTTTTTCTACGTCCACATGTCACTCTCATACATCACAGTAGGCACGAAAATACTGTTGTGAACTATCATTTTAGCAGTATTTTAGTAAATCAATTAAAATATCTTTAAACCTCCACAGTGTTAACATCTTAACTATAAATGATATGTTATTATGTTTCATTTTTTTGCAGCCTTCATTAAATCAACTGCATACAAGGCAAGTGACACATGACGTACCTGTATCAGTTGTACCAAGGAAATCTTGGAAAAGCTATGGAGAACCTAGTGTGGAAAAGTATCATGTGAGAATCTTTAATTTCAATTTATTTTGCACAACCTGCTTGATTTATTCTTCTTCCTGGCACTGTCCTAACTCATTGCCTAGGTAGGCTGTTGGGGTCAGCTCTTCTCGTTCTCAGGCTGTATATTCTTCGGTTCTGGGTGTCGCTTTCATCTAGGCCGTTTCTCTGCAGGATTTTGGAGCATTGAGTCATCCAGGAGTTCTTTGGTCTTCCTCTGGACGGCTGTCGAGGAAGATCCACAGACCTGATTTACAGTATGGTCTGGTGGTCTCCGTTTTATGTGCCCGTACCATCTCAGCTGTCGCTCTTCCCACTTACTATTTATGTCAGTGACTCCCAAGCTATCACAAATGCGTGAGCTCTTAATTTTATCTTTCAGTGATACTTCTGCCGACCACCTAAGCATTTATATTTCTGCTGTTTCAAGTTGCCTAGAGTAGAAGCTGTACATAGTCTAGCATTCTGAGCCATACACAATTGCAGGTCTAACGATAGTCTGAACCTGATTGATTTATTGCCATGTGTAAATTTTTAGTAACCAGAAAATTGCTATAATAATTGACTAATATTAGATTAAGGCCCAAATGCATGGTCCGGTCTAAATACTAACTTCTTACCTTAAAATTTCATGATTTGTATTATGAGTTATACTTCATGCGTTCCAAATTTAGTGAGGTAATGAAATCAAGTGATTTCTTTATTTAAGGAAACTATCAAATTTGTCATCAGAAGAAAAAATGGCCATGCTCCTTGAAAATGTGGAACACGAGATCAAACTATTGAGCCTGGAAATCAATAGGTCAAAAACTAAGTTAATGATAATAGACCGGAGTAATAAACTGCCACCAAATAATGTGAATCATGGTCTGGAAGTGCTAACTGTTTTTATTTACCTATGCTTCAGTATTACCAACAATAGAGGATAAGGGGAAAAGAACTGGAATGTCAAAGCTGAAGAGCAGATACATTACTATCATGACAAAAATGCGTCTAGTTGTCTCTCGTCTTTGCAATATTTATGTATGGTGCAGAGACATAGACTCTGAGAGCAAGCGAGAGACATATAGTAGATGCATTTGAAATATGGTACTAGAGAAGGATGTTATGAATTACATGGACAGCAAGGCAAACTAATGCCTTCATTCTCGAAGAACAGAGAACTACCGTCAGATTGTTGATAATATGCCTTCGATGAGCCCTCCGATTCTTTGAGCACATTGGTTTTGACCATGGAGACAGTTTGGTAAGGCTTGTGGTGACTAAAAGCATGAAAGGACGACACACAAGAGGAAGAGTCCCAATGTATTGGACAGACCAAGACACAACAGGACTATTAACAACTGCTCTTCGAACTACGGTGTGCAGGGATGAATGGAGAGGAGTCGGCAAGGGCTATTATGGGAGTTACAATAGTCAATCATGACTACATGACAGACTGATGACAGTTGCAATAATGCGCCTCCAACAGGGATTTTAAGTATAGCAAAGATGTTGAAGTAAAGAAGCAGACAGCCTGTATTATCATTAGACATGCTCTCTCGTTAGCTTGTTCAAACAGCAACATATTACACATATCTAGTTTCTAGTATTATAGTGTATGCTATATATAATAATCAATGTCCAGATAACTGTTTGTTCAAGTTGCATCCATCACTAGATCAGTACAACACATTGGGGATCTTCTTCATGTGAGTCATCCTTCCACACTTTCCTTGACTACAAGCTTCTCCAAACTGTCTCCTTGGTCAAGGGCAATGTGCCCAAATAATCAGAGGGCCCATTGTAGACATATTGTCGACAATCTGTCATTTTAATATATATGTAATAAAAAGTGTTGGGGTTAAACTTGATTTTTGGCATAGCTTGATGACATGTCCAAATTTTTGGCATAGCTTGATGACATGTCCTACCTCAACACAGGCTTGTCTGTTATCAGTAAAACTATAAGAAATATTGCAAATTTTTTAATTAAATTTTTTAACTCTGTGTTCCAGGTCTCTATAGTTATGCCTTCTTTAAAGCAGATTAGGTCATCTATAGACCGAATGAAGAGCATGTCTCCAGAGCTTATAGTCAAGGCCAATTCCTCGGGACAACTTGTGCTACAGATCAAAACGGACATGGCTGTGGTGTCTTCACGGTTCCGAAACTTGTTTGTGGAACATTTTGATGGTACATTATTTTCTTTGTAATTTTTCTATTACACTTTTGATGAACACAGTACAATTTGGTACATCCATAAGTCAATCTCTTCCAAACTATCAGATATATAATAAAGATGTACTAAGTGAAAACCAGACATGAATAATTTTTTTAATGCAATATATATCAACGGAAATTGAACTCATAACTTCCTAGTTGGATGACATACATCTCACAATCAAGCTCACAGAGGCCATCTAAAAGTGGGTTGAGTCCTTTTTGCAAAGTGGGTTGAGTTAACATCCAATTATCAATGGGCAAGAAATTTACTGGGAAATTGACCTTTTAACATCTCTACTTTATATGGGCAATCATACCTCAAAATGCCCAGACTTAAATTATTTTGTTTATAAAATATTGTTTACTTATTAAAAATAGCAAAGTATCTTATCATCGCTAAATCAGAGGTACAGTATATGCTCAGGAAAAAATTAAACTTTTCATGCTGATTTTTTATTTATTTATTTATTATTACACATGACCAGAAATATACATAATTTTCGAAAAAACAACAGGTAATTTAATTTGGACATACAATTTTAATGGATCTGGGTTTGTTGCCTTTCATTTGTCGTATCCCCAGTAAACTAGGCTTTTGCCTGTATCTTACTGAGGATATTTATCATGAAAAAATAAATCGATACTTCTTTCCAACTTTTGATTACCCAAAAACAAAACCCCGTTGCACGCTCTCATCAACCTGACAAACAGTGACACTCAATTACAACTGGAAACATCATGCGAAATTAAACTCCTCACACATCATCACTCCAGAAAGACCAAAAATATTCATCCCACAATATACCGCACACAATCATAAGAATAAAAATAAAAACAAAAATATACAGAAACACAAATACAAAAACAACAAAAATTAAAACAACAAGAAGAAACCCACAGTCACGAGCCCACACAAATCTTTTCCACACGTCATTCATCCTGAAAGCCCAAGTACTCAAAATCCTGTCGCAATAACAACCACGCTCCGATCGACTATCTTCATGAAAAGTAAAATTTTCTTGATGGCAGCTTGTTCAATACTCCAAAGAATTGATCTAATTAAAAGTAAATTTATATACAGCCCACAATTTATATACAGCCCTCTTTGTATTTTAATGTAATTTAGTATTTTTTGTTTTTTATGTAATTACATTAATTAAGGTTGTATTTTGTCACCTATGTTATTCAATCTGTACTCTGATATAGTTTTCAAGGAAGCACTATATAACTTGAATCTGGGATCAAAGTGAATGGTTTATGCGTCAATAACATCAGGTACGCAGATGATACTGTTGTTCTGGCAGACAGTATTGACGACCTTCAAACGCTTATAGATAGAATTAATGAAACCGGTGTGAGGCTGGGGCTGAACATGAACGTGAGTAAAACTAAGTTCATGGTATTTGGCCGGCAGGATCACGCAGGAGCATGTCTTACATTGAACGGTGGTGATATAGAGAGAGTGAAAAAAATAACCCTACCTTGAAATCGGTAGGGTTATTTTTTATACTGAACAAATAATGATTTTTTATTTTGGTGGCCCTTTTTTATTTTAGTTGGCCTGGTTCAAAGTAATAAAATTGAGCATTATAATTTACATAGGATTTAACACACTTTTTAAAGCAAAAACATATGATTGTTATTTAGAAGAGTTAAACAAAACTGTTTTATTTCACAATATTTCTGTTTTGAAATTATTCTGAAATATGAAAGTTCAGATTTTTTTATATTGCACTTGCGTTTTCTTTGATGTGACGTTACTACTGGACATATTTGACAATAGTATGGGAAACTTCAGCGAGAACCAATTTTGTTGCTCTTTTACAGATGTTATAATACACGTTTTGTGTAGAATAATTTGAAGCCTTAATGCGACATAAAATTGCAAGATTTTGGTCTGAATACAAATATGTAATAATTAAAGTATCTAACTGGGTCTTAGCGCCAATTTTTCACATTGGCTTAAAAAATACCGCTATTAATGCAAAAATAAGAAATCTCATATTTTTGTAATTATTTGTAACTTTTCTTTTTTTTTTTATCCAAATATAATTTTTTATATGACATTAAGCATAATATTACAATTTGAAATGTAATATTTCATATATATATATTTTTTTATACTTTTGTTATTTTTGCTATCTCTTTTGTAAAGTTACGACCTGTGCTGTATTGCACCTTTCTGCACACTGGTTGGAATAAAATTATAATTACTATAAACAATAGGTTTATCATAATTCATATTTCAGATGGAGACAAAGTAGTTGAAGATGACGAAGATCAAAGAGATGAGTCCTACATCATGTGCCGCATAGATATCAAGAAGTTTGCCATGTTCCTTAGTGCAGACCAGATCACCAACTCTCGGGTTGTCTGTTCCATGATACACAAGAAGATCATTAACCTATTCATGGAACAAGAGGGTGTCATGTCTTTCCAATGTTTTATACCAGCTTTGTGTTATTGATTGAACTTAGTTTTACGTTTATAAGAAATGTGAAAAGGATTAGAAATGGCAAAGAAATTGGTGAGTATTTAACACAATGCACACCAAATAACTTCTCTTGTGATTGAGGAATACACCTTTGCGAGTACTGGTTTATTGTGTGCAAGCTATGGCACTTTAGCCAACACAGTTTATACAAATCATTATTTAATGGCAAAGAGATTGAAGTTTCAAATCAATCGCCCAGTCTGATTTACTGCGACCTCTTATCAGGCATATTCATATAGTGCTATTTTTACGATTATACAGAGGTCTTAGAAGTATAGAAGAGTGTAAATGTGGTCTGAAAGTATAACTAATCTGAAAATGAATCCGCCTGGAATTGAACCTGAGATACCAGCTTGTTTTACAAAAATGGTAATCGATAATGCATACCACCAGCCATCAAACAATTGCATTAATCAGAAAAATTGGGATCTTGGTAATTTCTTTAGGAAGATACCCCTTATTGTAAGAAAATTAATATTTCCCTTTAACCAAACTTCAGTCATTACAATTGTTGCACTTTCACCGGTAGAAGTGGTGAACACAAAATTGTACCAGATCATTGGTGACATTTTTTAGTTCAGAAGTAAGAAATGGGTGAAGGATGTAAGTGTAAGTATCTGTTTTTTGTAAAACTGAGGAGACTCTAAGACTTTCTCTTTCTAGTCGTGTTTCTCATGGCTGAGTCATGGTTTTCTGATCTGGATCTGAGTGGATGATTCGCATTCCAACCTCTAACTTCAATAATTAGATAGTTTGTCTAGTATCTGTGTAAATGTATAGATGAAGCAAGGTATCGGAACTAGATTAGTGTATCCAAGCAGAAATGTATTATTTTTCTGTTTATTTCTTTACATGACAAAAGTGAGCTTTCTGATCAGTGAGAAATTTGTTACATGTTGTTAATATGTTAAATAAAAATGTAATTATTTAATCCAATCGTTTTTTTATTCCTTTATTTCCAAATTTCATCAAAACTAAACAGATTTAATAAATCTTCTAACTTCAAAATGGCACATTGTTTCTTTTATTTCTCAGATGTATAAAAATTTAAAAACTTGGAATTAAATACGATCAATATATTTAAAATATGCCAATATTGCAGCATCTAGTTGATCGCCAAGTTCTAATGTTTCTATTTGACGATTTCCGTGACTTAGTTGGTAAGACACCTGTCTTCTAACACTTCACTTCTCAAGTCTACACTGGCGTGTCACGATTAAGTGTCGCGAACAGATTGATTTCAAACATTGTGTCTTTGTATTCAAGTCCATTAATGGGATGTCTCCATTGTATCTTTCGAATCTGTGTCTGAGAGATGTTCTTTCGGAGAGAAGTAGAAGTTGAAGTCGATTTCTTTTTCATCTAATAAATTGGTGGACCTCTATTACCTAGTTGGTAAGACGCTTGTCTCCCAACCCGGAGGTTGTGGGTTCGATCCCCGTTAGAACCCAGATTTTTTTAAAAAGATTTCCAATCTGATTGATTTCCACAAGGCAATAATCCTGCAAGATTATACTATAAACAATGAATGTGTAACACATGATTAACTGGGGCGCAGCTATAACTGTCAGACTTGATTTGTTTAATATTAGTTGGTTTGAGTTAGAACGCCCTTGAGAGTTGACTCTCTAAACAGCACTATGAAATTGTCCTTTTAATTAAAATTAAAATGATTATTTTAAAGAAATTATTTTGAAAAACAATGTTTTTTAAAATTCATAAATAATTCGAAATTATTAAGATAATTTTCTATTGGTGCTTTAAATAATTGGTTAAGTATCGGCGTAAAAAATTACTATGTTTTGAAATGTGCTACATTTTTATTTATTAAAAATAAACATTTTTAATTTTTATCTTTGAGTCCATTGTTGTGCCTGATAATTTTTTTTGGAGCTATCTATTAAACATTTTTTGGAACACTTGTGATGACAAGTGTAAAACCCACACTATATAAGTCTGTGGGAGAAAGAAATTAAAGACGTAAACCTTTTGTTTTTTTAATGGTAGTTTTATAGCGTGTACCACTAAGATCCAAAAGTTTCCAGATTGAACAAGTTAGACTGTGTATGGACAGATACCATGCCGACCACAACCACAGCATGGTCAGGTGATATTACAGTTAAAATTTGATACCTATAACTTTAGTCGTATGTGAACTAGAACCGACAGAAGATGTGTTTCATTATATTTTGAAAATTAAAAAATTGTGTATCGCTCAGTTATTAAATTTCTTTCGAAAAGAGATGTCAGCATCTAAACTTTGCTTAAGCCATGGTTTTCCATTTTTTTAAAAGAAATTTGATAACCATTTAATATTAAATTTTTATTTCAGAATTTAATAAAATAACACGTTTTATATTGGTTCTAGTTGACATACTAATGAGGCTAGAGGAATCAAATTTTAACTATAATAATATCACCCAACCATTCATTGGGCGTGGCTAGCTGTGGTATCTGTTCAGATGCTCTGACTTGTTCAGGCCGTAAATCTTTTGGACCTTTGTGGTAGTTGGCAGACAGAAGAAACACGTAGAACCACTAATTTGCTTTATATTTTTCATAAAATATAAAAAATATTGTCCATAGAAAAAGTTTAGTCAAGTTCCTAGAAGTTTTTTCAGACGCCACAATATTTATTGTTTTCATAAAATCAATTTTTACAAAAATAAATGGTGAACATTAACATTTATTTATATACCACAAAACAGCTTTATAAAGAAATTAATCATGACCCAATTATCTAGGAAACAACCTGTATTGAATTGGGTAATATACTCAAAATAAGTGGACCTTAAGAGAGTTGTAACAATATTCAGTACAAACACAAAATAATGACTCGCTTATATAAGATGAGACACCAGCTTATATATTGTGAAAGTATAGTATTATCAGAGCTCCAATTATACAACAATCTAAATTAATGATACAGCAATTATAATATACCATATACTAAGAAATGGGCCGTTGTAATACAATAGATCTCTCCCCCTCACATTACCTTTCTAGGTGGTTCACAAATTGCGAGACAGGTGTACTCCGCAAATCAATTAATACTTAGTCTTTGTTTTTTTTAATCAGTCAAATCAAGCTTATATTAGAGTTATGAAGTCAGCCAAAAAAATCAAAATGTGACTCCAAATATTTTGTTTGTTTGACTCCGACTCTCGCTCCAACTCATTTTCCAACTGAATGCGTGCCGCGAATAAGGTGGTAACTAACATTTTTTCAAAATCCAGTTTTTTGTGAAATAACGTGCTATGTGGTCCTTCATCCTCTCTAAAAATATTCTCTGTTTCTTTGGTTTCTACTGATAAGCCAACATTGCCATTGGATTTTTGCGCGCGCTCAGGAGAATAACATGGTTTTAAGTATCAACATGTCTGGAGAGGCGCCCGTCGTTCACTCTGCTAGTGTAGAAAATAATCATTTCGGCAAAAAACGACAAGCAAGGGCTGCAGAATGGTCAGATAATAAACGGAAGAAACTGAGAAAAAGCTAACAATCCTATATAAACAGAAAAGGCAAAGAAGTAACGGGTAAAAGAAGATCAGAAGAGGTTAGTGGAATAACGTGACAACTAACGTACATGATTGATTTTTCATATAAAAATTGTAACGACACAACTTGTTTGTTTTATATAAGAGTTGTGGAATAACGTTGTAACTGCATTCGCGAACCACGTTATTCCACATGTTCATAGTGTTTTCCATGTTTTTTTTGTTGTTTTGAATAAAGTTTGGCAATTTTTAATTTTTAAATAAAGTGTGTATGAAAATATATCTTTTGATTAAAAAAAAAGTATTAAAATGTTGACGCTTAATAAAAAAAGTGTTTTTCTTGAATACTGTAAATACAAATTTTGTTAGTTACCACCTTATTCGCGGCACCTATTTAATTATAGTACATATATTGTTAACCATATGTTATACTTAATTACATGGCGTAACTACATAAATATTAAATATAGGGTTTTTGGAAATAATGTCATGAGATTCTTTATAGTACACGCTATTTGTACTAGTTGACACATTGTTTCTAAATGAAATTTATGTAGTTGATAAGTTTTAATAGACATACAAAATTTGAAGTCAATTTTAGAAAAGCATCTCCCGACTTCGACTCTGATTCCGACTCGACACCGACTCTACAACTCTGACTACTAGAGCTCTGGTTTATATCGTCACATAACTTTTCCATTTATCATATGATAAATAAAAACGTGAGTTACTTAGCCATTAAAATGTGACAATGAAAACTTGTTTCAATTCAACATACGATAGGAAAAAAGTAATTTGCTAATGATGTCATTATAAATTCCTAAAAAAATTAAAGAAAAAAAATATTTATAGTTTGACTTTTTCATAATGGTTCAAATTCAGAATTGCTGGGTCGCTCACATTCTCTCCCCAAAAATCAGAGATATATAGTAGGCAAGGAACTTCATGAGTGAATTGGAAATTATTGAGTGAATTGGAAATTTGTCACTTTACTTTTCATTTAATAAATTAGTTGTTCCAAATCAATCCAATAGGGCAGGGTATCATGTTTTTGCCGTTACTTGTCTTGTGGTGTGGAACAGTCTACCTCCTAGTGTCGGAGATAATTGTGGCGTGTGCAGCTTTAGGAAGCACTTAAAGACAATCCTTTTTTGATTTTCGTTATCAAAATTTGAGTTAGTTTGAATTCTCTGTTAAAGTCTACCTCCTAGTGTCGGAGATATTTGTGGCGTGTGCAGCTTTAGGAAGCACTTAAAGACAATCCTTTTTTGGTTTTCATTATCAAAATTTGAGTGAGTTTGAATCCTCTGTTAAAGCGCCCTTGAAGAGAGTTTGCTCTCTAAACGTGCTATATAAACTGTTATTTTATTATTATTATTACCCATTAAGAATGTTTACATACTTTCCCAAACTTGCTCTATGTATCGGTGATGTATTTTCGTTATAACAGTGACCGATTGTATAGTAATATGCATAAAAGAAAATCATTATAGAGTTTTGATCATTATAGAAGTGATTTCCTTATATCTGTAATCAAGTTCGAATGTATATGATTGAGATATGAATCGTCCTCTTCATAGGATAGAATGCCTTATGAACTAATAATGATTGGTGCATCAATCATCCTCTTAATAGGATGGAATGCCTAATGAACTAATAATGATTGTGGTATCAATCCTCTTCATAGAATCGAATGCCTAATGAGTTGATAATGATTAGGGTATCAATCATTCTTTTCATAGGATGGAATGTCTATTGAACTAATAATGATTGGAATATTCTTGTTCAATATTTCCAATATATTTTGTAGTTTTGAACTTTTATGTATATTTACATCTTATGATAACTTTCTTTCTATCTGTGTTGACATATTTGAGCAAACATAAGGGCATTTGGTACACTTTTGGATTTATATAATATGATATTTTTAAAAACAAATTTTCACCATGCAACACAATTTTTTTCAGCTGTATATTATTGCATATATATGATTGAGGTATTTTTATTAAAATGTCTTCAATCAACCACATGTTGTGGATTCGATTTTTTAAGGATATTTACATCCATACGTAACATTTTAATGTTGGATTATTGTTTGAAATAAAAAATACACGGTCACCTAAGAATTGTGAAAGGAAAATACAATTCAAATTCCCTCGATAGATGAGATAGTATAATTGAATATCTGATTTTAAATTAAATTTCAACTTGTTTTCAAGTCAAACTTTGTATAAATTTAATATAATTCACTTCCATAACTTCTCTGTTGTCCTTGAGCCTAAAAAGTGGCCTTAATAGGTTTAATCTAGTAATTTCATAAATAATCCATAATCTATGGGGTTTATGTCAGGGTTGGCTAAAAACCCTGCCTGTTAGTTATTTATTTATTGACAAAATAAACAACACTGAAGTGGCCTTTACATATTATATCAAAGTAACAATGGAAAAAATATGTGTTGTGTCAAACTTTTAAAAAAATGTTTTGTATCAAACTTTTAAAATATGATAGATGATCATACCAATGTGTAATACAACATGCAAAGTAAAAAAATAATTTAATTCAATCAATAATTCAAGACTTATAAAATATAACTTAAAAGGAAAATCTGTCTCAAGGGGATAATATAGAGCAAAGTACAAAAAAAGAATTTAAGATAAAGTAGAATAATCAGTCTATATCTAGAATTGAGGAAATACAGGAAAGAACCTTCCTGAACTCGATAACATTTATGTTAAAATATAAAATGTGAGTTGTTCAGTTTCGTTAAGTAGGTAACAAAGTAATACACTTCATTCTAATAATGATTTTTGTTTTTGGTTTATTTATTTTGACGCCCATTAAGTTTGTTTCGACTTGCTCGAGATGTGGTACTGAAGGCGAATGCTACGAATATATCGAATGGAAAGGAGAATAAAATAGTCTTTATTACATTGAAACAAACAATAAAAGCCTTAAAAAGACTCATGCTGGATAATTTTTCTGATAGGAGACTAAGAAGCCGTGTCCCCTTGCGTTGGACTGACCAGACTAAGGACATTACGAATTCCACTCTGTAAGACTTCATCTGGTCTGAGAGAGAAATGGTTGGAGAAATATTGTGCAGGCCTGAAGATCACAGTGACACCTATAGAGACGTTTATTTCATCTTCTACACAATGAAGCAGCTCTGATCAAAGTTACTTACATAGTGCCTCAAGCAAACTATACCACTGACCTCGTCCAGTAACACATAAAGTCCTATCAGAAAACTTTGACTTCATAACCCTGTTTGGCTCAATTACCCGGTTCATTGTGTTGTGTCATTTGCATCAATGCAGGTGATGGTGAGGCATCTTAAATGCAGAGCCCAGCTATATCAGGTGCCACTTTGCTGAAGATCTTGAAGACCATGAGGAACAATTTGTATACGATTCTCTCCTCCCATCTCAATAATCGCAATACATCTGGAAAGTGATGATTTAGAGCTCTCAAATTGAAGAAAATGTAATAAGATGGCTTTTTGTCAACGGAGAGAGCGAGAAAAAGAATATTTGGAGGTATCCAAATAGGTTTGTGACTGAATGACTGATACAAATGTGGATGGTATAATAAGGAGTTGTTGGACATGATTTGTATAGTATGTGGGTGTTATGATACTATAGAATACTATTGTATAGGTATTACCTTGGGATTTAAGTCTATGTAAGAATGTGAATGTAGCATGTTTTAGTATTTAGGACAAATATATCACTTCGTCACATGTCTTGCCTAGTGAAGTAGTTCTCTACATTCACAAAATGGAGGTCTTTTAGCATTATTGTGTACTTGAAGTCTACAGTTCACCTTTCCATTAAAATTATGTAAATTTTAAATATTGTACACACATAAATATCATCACACCGTGTCCCTTGTGGGGTAGGCATACAAGACAGATCTCCAAACTTTTCAATTTCAATCTTTAATTGACAATTAAATTTAATTTTAAACAAGGATTTCAATCCTTAATTGAGTATGCCAGTACGTTGTTACATACTTTTCTATTGGGTTGAAGCATGGACACACAGGCCGCCATAAAAATAATTTTGGAATGTGATGTTGTCGAAGTGTGCCGAGAGTCTAGTCTTATGGGTTGGCAAAGTTTATAATGTTGGCATCTTATTTAATACTTCATTGTAAACACATACTCGCGAGTTTATTGGAAATCTCCTCTAACCAATCAGACAAAAGTAAATGAAGGAAGTTACATGATCTCAAGAAAGATTTCAATCATCTTTATGAAATGTATGAACATATACATAATAACATTAAAAGTGAGATATCATCAATCAAATGAAAAGGAAGGGATGGTGGAGAGGAAAGAAAAATCAAGAATGAAACATGTTACATTACTGACTAGAAATCAAGAGTTTTTTTCAGTCGCTTTTTAACGCATGCCAAGGACGGAGTGAGTCTAACATTGGTTTATAACTGGTTCTAGAGTCTCACCGCATGGACAGTAAAGGACGACGTAAAAAAAAGAGCAGTGAACCCGGAAGGCCATAAACAATTTTTGTTTGAGCGTAGCGCAAATCCATGATCGGAAAGACACTGACAATTTTCGGCGAGATACGAGGGGGCAGCGGGACAGTTAAGGATATTATACAATAGAGATAGTGTATGAACTTGGCGTCTAAGTTATTGTAATCTCTGATCATTCCGATTTTGGTACATGCAGAGGTCTGCTATTTAGATATTATGGAGCATCTGTTGTACTCGTATAAGCTATAGGGTCTCAAAATGTTTGAGATTTTTTTAAATTTGAGTAAGTGCGATCATATAATTTCATATCAGAAAGAGCTGAACTGGCTGAATGAGGAAAAATACGCTGTCATTCCTTAACTGTCATGTCACCCCCTTTTTTCTCGCGGAAAATATTTGCGATTTGCGCTACGCTCAAAAAGAGATTGTTTATCGGCTTTCCCAGTTCACCGCTCTTCTTTTTTTACGTCTTCCTTGACTGACCATGCAGTAAGGTTCTGGAACCGGTTATCAACTTAACCGGTGTTAGACTCGCTCCGTCATTAGCATACTTTAAAAAGTGACTGATTCAGTAATGTTACGTGTTTCATTCCCGATTTCCTTTTCACCGTTTCACCTTTTCCCTTTTATTGGTGATATTTCATTTTGATTATGTATTATATAATATATTGCTCATGAATTTATTACAAATAAACACCTTTATACCTTGGAAAATTTTACCACTTGGTAGTAAGCCCGCCAATTTTTTATGCAATGAAGTGTTTAAGTAAATAAATAAGTAAACTCTCTAACATCTGTTCCTTTTTTCTTCCATCTCTTCCTTTATCGTTTGATTAATGATATCTTATTTTTATGTTTACAATGTGTATTGTTCACGAATTATATACAGGTGAATAATTATTTGAATATTTTTTTACGACCATGTTACTTCCTTTATTTTCTTTATCTGGCAATAAGCCCGCTGGATTTTTTTACAATCAATTGTTTACATAAATAAATAAACAATAGACAAAATATCGACGTCAATCTGTTTCAACCAACCAGAAATATGTTTTTAATGGGCCCTAAGTGAAAAACAGACTGAAATTCCATTAAAAAAATCTGGATTCCAGCGGGGATCGAACCCGCAACCTCCGGATCGGCAGACAAGCGTTTTACCACCAGGCCACGGAGATCGTCAACGTTAACCTGTAAGCGAGTATGAACGCACGGGTGCGTGTGAACCTAACTTATATCAATATATGATAGTACGAACGCACTGGTGCGTTTCACATTAACATCCAATAAAAGTAGATTACACCAAAAATGTTACACTTCAACGGGAATTCCACGGTAAATACGTGACAGAAAAAGTATGGAATTACGTTGCATCTCCTGATTGAAGAGCTTAAGGTAATTTCGTTCGTTGCTGGACCTCGTAGTCGAGGATACTCTCGCCATTCCACTGCCAATTCAGTCGGAAAGTTAATCTGTGTCGTGGAGTGTTTTTTAAGTCAGTGAGTCGTTGCACACCAGCAAACTCACCAGTCACACCGCTGTACTGAATCCGATGGCAAGCCTGAAGTGAGACGATTGGACCACATCACCAAGTTTATTTCTTCTCTTTTTGAAATAGATATAACAAAGTCATACCTATGTTATACTATATACCAGGGGTGGGCATACATGAGGTCAACTAGAGCCACGTTCTGGATTTTCATATACTCGTATATGTTATAAAAAGCCACACCATAGTCACTTCTCACGTAGTATTAAATACATAAATTCAAATTTATTACATATTCTACACAAATCTTAATTGCTATATAAAGTATAAAAAACACACATAGAATAAAACATTAAAATAGCGCAGAATACGGTTTGCGTGATTTGCGCACATAAAGGCAGGAGATGCGCGCGCACCCTACACATTGAAATCACAGCACACACGTATACATCAATACTTGCGTCTTTGACAGTTGCATTCAAACATGCACATTTTGTCACTTACAAAATTTAGAATGGAAAATCGCGAAAATACAAGTATAATTGGGAAAGAAAGTATCTACGAGTATATATATTTTTATAAGAGACATTGGGAGCCGTACTTAACCCAACGAAGAGCCGCATGCGTCTCTCGGAGCTGCATTTGCCCACGCCTGCTATATACATATGTATCTTTATCTATATCTCGGAAGACTTGAAAGAATAATTTTATTTTGGTTATCACAATCTAAAGAGCCGACCCTGTACCATCAGATATTATGAAATTGGTTTGAATGTTTTCCGCAACTACTCGTAGGTTGGGGAGGGAGCGACACCCGAAACCCAACACCCAGCAACCCAATAGTGTTTCTCGCCCCGAAATTTCAGAATTCGTCAACTATTTGTGTTTGTTGTCGACTCATGACAATTATTAATTAACACTAAATCACTCGACAATTCCCGTCGAAATTGTTTCCACTAACATTGTGAAATTATGAATAACAAATATTATATTTGCTAACAGTGGTTCGCTTCCCCTTATTTATATAATAATCATATTAGATTATCTATATAGCGCTGTTTGTTACAAGAATATTGAATTACCTTTTTCGTATGGTACTTTTCAACATATCTGAATTGATGATTGACACATTGAAGAGCGTGGTCAGAAGATAATATTGTCTTCAGCCCCAGTAGTCGAGCTTTTGGGTTTAGAACGATTGGAGTAGGCACATAACTCGCGGTTTGTCATTGCAAGTGTTGGTAACACAACTTTACGTAAAAAATGTACAAAACTAGGACACGTTTTTTTATTTTTTTTATATATGGCAAGAAATTTTCTAAATACATAATTTGTGAAAAACCAGCAGATAATTTAACGTGGACACACAATTTGAATGGATCTGGGTTTGTTGCCTTTCATTTGTCGTGTCCCCAGTAAACTAGGCATTTGTCTGTATCTTACTGAGGATATACTCGGCGAGTTTGACTATTATTATGACGCTTGATTCCCACTCGAAGGTTTCAGATCGATACCCGAAAAAATACTGAAGGGTTCCAGTCTGGTAAAAAAGGTCGTGTGGTATCAACATTCGCACATGCTAGGCGCGTGCGAATGTTGTTATCGCTTCACGTGCGGTAGCATTGCCAAGATATGCATGCGGTGACAAATTGTTACGTCACTTACCTACTCCAGTGGCTCTTGGCCCGAAAGCTCGCATAACGGGGCCGAAGACAATGTTGTCTCCCGGCTAGGCCCTTTAATATGTCCGCATTGTTAATTTTGATATGTTGAAGTACTCGTATATTATGTGAATTAATGAACAATGTGATTTTTTGACTAAATATCGTTTTATAAATAATATTTTATTACTTAAAGTTTTATTTATTTATTTACTTGTTTATTTTTAATGGCAGCAGTCTTTAGAAGATTTCGAAGTTCAGTAATGAATACAATTTAAATAAAAACAACAATCAATTCAAAAAGTTGAAAACATATCACAAAGCAAAAATTAAAATCAACAACAATATTGAAAACACAACCATCAAAACTAGAACGAATACGGAATGAAGGGATTAGGCATGAATGCAGACTCAAGATTGAAGAGTTGAGTAAGATGAAGAAGAACACTCTGAGATGGTGTGGGTATGTAGATCGAATGAAAGGAGAAATACCAACAAAATAAATGTGATTAGGCGTGGTAGAAGAAGACCAAGAAAAGTATGGTAGGATCAAATGAATATTTGGAAAAGCAGAATGCCAGAAACCGTAGGAGTTGTACGAGAATGTGTGTGGATGCAGAAGAGGTGTTTTGAGATAGGAAATTCTGGCACTCTTCCTATTCCGTCAGGGGTCATGACGTGATGATATGTATGTATGTAAAAACAGAAATTAAATGGCAGTGTATCAAAAATAAAAATTACCATAGCGTTTCTTAATTACAATGATTCATTTAAAGGTCAATATTGAGAAATCTAAAACATTCTTGATTTTGGATTCCCCTGGAGCAACTGAAAATGTCAACATCCACCGTGTCACGCAATCTGTAATCCTAATATTTTAATCATTAATTTTCCAAAAATTATTCATAAAAATAGTAAGTAAACTTCTTACTCGGTATCCCCTAGCAGAACTTTTCGAGAATTCTCGGGTCCTTGACGTAGCCAAACTTACATTTCAAATCCATTTTCTGGCACTATCATCAGAAAAAAAATATATACTCAGCAGATACACGTAACACGCATGGCAACTGATCAAATGTTTACCATCCATAATATACAATAAAGGCAAAATGAGGCAACAAAAATCAGGCAGTGGATCGGAGCGTGGCTGTTATTGTGACAAGAGTTAAGAGTGCTTTGGTTTGCAGTAGGGATAACTTGTAGTAAAGGTTTGTGTGAACTCTTGAGAGTGGTGTGTTTTAGGTGATTATGTGTGGGACATTGTGGGATAGATTTTTTGATCTGTCTGGAATGATAAAATATGCGGGGTTTAATTCACGTGATACGTGTAATTGACTGTCACTGTTTATCAAGTTGATGAAAGTATGTAACGTGGTATTGTAAAATCAACAATCGGAAAAAAAAAACATCAACTTATTTTCCATGTTACATATTCCTAGTAAGTAAGATGCAAAAGTCAAGCCTATGTTAGTTTACTGAGGACACAACAACTGAAAGGCAACAAACCCAGATCCATATAAATTGAGTGTGCACATTAAATTATCTGTTGTTTTTTCATAAAATTTGTCTCTATAAAATTTGTTGTCTTGTATAAATAAATAAAATAAATAAATAAAATTTAGGTCAACTGATTTTCGCGATGTTATAATGCTAATATCTAAAAAATTCAACTAACGTGACATAAGTTCACTATAAAAAGTTTGGTTAGTGTTGAAATATTTGTTTGATAAATTTAGTGATCGATAACAGTTTTGATTAATGACATCTCAAATAAATACTTTTTTCTACCGAACAAAAGTTACGATTGTTTGAGCAGGAAATTAATATTAATTATTTAAGTAAATAAACCTTCTTTGTTTTGATACACGTAGTTTTTGATGTTGTTTTTCAATTGATCTATTCAGGTCTTTCTGCCGAAAATTTTTCATGCTATTGAAATATGTAATTATATATCAATATATGACTTTCGCGGCATTGTTCAGGGATACAGTATTCATATGGTTACCATACAACATATCCGAATTGATGATTCCGACACATGGAAGAGCGTGACAGGAGACAATATTGTCTTTGGCTCCATCCAACGAGCCTTTGGCTAGTAAATACTGCCAATAATTATTCTCACCTAGATCTTAGAGTCAAATTGAAATAGGAGCATAATTAATAAAAAAAAACAATATACCATCGTATACTTGTGATGTTTGGGTAGAAAATGATTCTTAGTACGTTTTAATAGCATATATCAAGCATAATACATATATATCAAGATATCTCTTTAGGGTTAGCTAAAGAAAACATATCTCCACACTTTTCTAAAAAAAAAAACGTTATATCATCTACATTTAAAAATCTTGTCATACATTCTCTTTTGTTTCTTTTTTTTTTTTTCTCTTTCCTCTAATTAAAATGTACACTGGCTCAAGTATCGCGAACGGGTTGATTACAAACTATCTCTTCGTATTCAAGTCCCTTGATGGGATGTCTCCATTGTATCTTTCGAATTTGTGAGGATTTCGAATTTCTTTCGGAGAGGAGAAGAATTATGACCTCTATATCGTTTTTATTGAATAAATTGATTGTTCCAAATCCAACTCATAGGGCGGGGTATTATGACAGAGCTTTAACCGTTGCAGGTTCTGTGGCGTGGAATGGATGTCTCACAGTATTGGAGATTTAGGTGGCATGTATAGTTTTAGGAATCACTTGAAGACAACTCTTTTTGAGAAGCCTTTTCAAAATTTATGATTATGTATACAGGCTGTTTGACAAGAACGTGTATGGCGAAACCCAAAAAACTATTTGGGATAAGACATTAAAAAATTCACACATGCTACATATTGAAATTTCACTCCATGAGCTAGTAAACGTCTTCTTATAGTGTCACATGACACAATTCGATTCTTTTCACGTAAAACCGCCTGTCCGCTACGCAATGATAGACGAGGATTCTTCTTAAACACCCGTAAAAATACTCTGTTCTTCTTTTTCGTCGTTTTCTGTGCAATGCCACGATGTGATAGATCATCGACGTTTTTTTACGTCAGAATAGCGTTTCACCCACTTACTTACAAATGACTTCGACTTTCTCATGTATCAAACAGCGGCTCCGTACGACATTCTCGGTCCTTTCGGATGTGTACACAGATACGGCTTCGTAACGTGATGCGTACGCGGCACTCATGGTGAAATATGTTCTTGTGTAACTAAGGTCGAACGACAACTGACTTTTTCTATAAAAAACATCTTGAAGGAAGGGTTCTGTTCCCTTTTCGCGTTTGAATCTACCCTTTAACGGTTTCCAGGAAAACATGTAGCCGTACACGCTGTTGTCAAACAGACTGCATTTGAATACTACTCGTACACATATATGTTATGTTAACATAATACTTTGCCTTTGTTACAATATACTTTGCCTTAAGTCAAATGTGTAACTATCATATATTGGAAGATTTACGAAGGCTCGTCTTAACTTGGTAAGTTTTCTGCAGTTTTCTTACCAAATATGTTTCTTCTAAACATACGCAGATGCGGGGAAGCACACAATCTAATAATCACAGCCATCATATTTTTTTATCCTTCCACTCCATTCACATATTTTATTATATTTTTATTACGATGTACGGTTTTTTAATTGACTATTAAAAAATATTACAAAAGTAATACTCAAATTAGAATTTCACATTCGCATGAATGTGAATACAATTTGTTACAAAATTTTTAAATAAATACTTATTTGAATCATTTACAAAAAAAATATCGAAATTCAGTACTCACATGCATACCACCCACCATACATAAAATACAAACCCGTGAAAGTCAAGAGTTCAGACATTCAAAGGCCCTAAAATACAAAAAAAAGGAAAAAAATATGCATACGCACAACTAATCTACTCCAATACAAAAAAAGTAAATCGAAACTTCAATATACTTACAGATAGAAAGTCAACGAAAAAAAAAAGAGAAAAAAATCAACAAGTTACACCGTGGCGTCGGATTTATGGTTCAGACAAACAGAGACGCTCTTTAATAGAACTTTTCAAGGCATTAAGATTGTCACCAACTTTGTCCGAGACTGCCGTATAGTCATTACGGGACAATTCGATTAATAGAAAAAAAATATATGCATACGCACAACTAATCTACTCCAATACAAAAAAAAAATAAATCGAAACTTCATTATATTATACTTACAGATAGAAAGTCAACGAAAAAAAAGAGAGACAAAAATCAACGAGTCACACCGTGGCGTCGGATTTATGGTTCAGCCAAACAAAAACGCTCTTTAATAGAACTTTTCAAGGCATTAAGATTGTCACCAAATATGTCCGAGACTGTCGTATAGTCATTACCCAATAGATGCAATCTGGGTACGGGACAATTCGATTAATAGAAAAAAAATATATGCATACGCACAACTAATCTACTCCAATACAAAAAAAATAAATCGAAAATTCATTATATTACTTACAGATAGAAAGTCAACGAAAAAAAAGAGAGAAAAAAATCAACGAGTCACACCGTGGCGTCGGATTTATGTTTCAGCCAAACAAAAACGCTCTTTAATAGAACTTTTCAAGGCATTAAGATTGTCACCAAATATGTCCGAGACTGTCGTATAGTCATTACCCAATAGATGCAATCTGGGTACGGGACAATTCGATTAATAGAAAAAAAATATATGCATACGCACAACTAATCTACTCCAATACAAAAAAAATAAATCGAAACTTCATTATATTATACTTACAGATAGAAAGTCAACGAAAAAAAAGAGAGAAAAAAATCAACGAGTCACACCGTGGCGTCGGATTTATGGTTCAGCCAAACAAAAACGCTCTTTAACAGAACTTTTCAAGGCATTAAGATTGTCACCAAATATGTCCGAGACTGTCGTATAGTCATTACCCAATAGATGCAATCTGGGTACGGGACAATTCGATTAATAGAAAAAAAATATATGCATACGCACAACTAATCTACTCCAATACAAAAAAAATAAATCGAAACTTCATTATATTACTTACAGATAGAAAGTCAACGAAAAAAAAGAGAGAAAAAAATCAACGAGTCACACCGTGGCGTCGGATTTATGTTTCAGCCAAACAAAAACGCTCTTTAATAGAACTTTTCAAGGCATTAAGATTGTCACCAAATATGTCCGAGACTGTCGTATAGTCATTACCCAATAGATGCAATCTGGGTACGGGACAATTCGATTAATAGAAAAAAAATATATGCATACGCACAACTAATCTACTCCAATACAAAAAAAAAATCGAAACTTCATTATATTATACTTACAGATAGAAAGTCAACGAAAAAAAAAGAGAGAAAAAAATTAACGAGTCACACCGTGGCGTCGGATTTATGATTCAGCCAAACAAAAACGCTATTTAATAGAACTTTTCAAGGCATTAAGATTGTCACCAAATATGTCCGAGACTGTCGTATAGTCATTACCCAATAGATGCAATCTGGGTACGGGACAATTCGATTAATAGAAAAAAAATATATGCATACGCACAACTAATCTACTCCAATACAAAAAAAGTAAATCGAAACTTCAATATACTTACAGATAGAAAGCCAACGAAAAAAAAAGAGAGAAAAAATTCAACGAGTCACGCCGTGGCGTCGGATTTATGGTTCAGACAAACAAAAATGCTCTTTAATAGAACTTTTCAAGGCATTAAGACTGTCACCAAATATGTCCGAGACTGCCGCATAGTCATTACCCAATAGTTGCAATCTGGCTACGGGACAATTCGATTAATAGTTAGTTTCTCAACTCTCGCACTGGAATACCAGCAATCTCGTACTTTTTGAAGAAATTTGAAAGTCCATCAATTCCAGTAACTTCGGACAGTCAATATTTATTTTGTAATATTTTTAATCTGTTAATAATAGTGGGCTCGCATCCCGAGTTACAGTGTCCTTGAGGAGTTGAGAATATAAAAATTTCCTTTTTATTATTATTATATTTGTAGCATCTTGTATTTTTGTGTACACTCGCATTCATTTTGTAAAAAAAAACATTAATCAATCGTAAATAATGAAATATTATCAATAGATTGATAAGGAATGTATATGAAGTAAAAGCGTGTAAATGAAGTAGCAAGTCTAAATGCTACTTAGTAACTGGTTCCAAAGTTAAGTTGCATAGATAGTAAAGGAATATGTAAAATATGAAGAACGGCAAATTGGGAAAACCGTTACATTTGCTTGAGCGTAGCTTAATTCCTTGATTGATGCAAAACTGCATATTTAATTGCAGTACACGAAAAAAAAAACCTTAGTTTGAAGGTGAAAAAGCAGTGAGTTGATACAGGAAGGCAAAGATAAACTGAGTGAAACAGCTCTGTGTATATAGGCTTTTTCAATTAGACAATTTATGCTTTAAAAATCACGATTGTTAAACAAAATTTGACGTTAGTAGAAAACCATCCCTTTGGTATTTATTCCTGAGACTGTATCATAGACGAGAAACATAAAGATCCTACTGCGAGAGAGAAACCATGTGGGAGAAAAATATGAACGAGTTTCCAATTGTATTCGAGTCATATTGAAATTACTATGTATTGAAATTACGATTTCGAAATATTTCAACAGATATAAGAATTTTTTTCGATACATACTCGTTGGAGATTTTTAAAAAGGATTCCAGGTTGATTTTCACTTCAAGGCAATTCAACATTTTTCTGGTTGATTGAAAGAGATATCTATATTGTGATAACCACCCCGTCAGATTGCACTGTATCGTCGTTGCTGGGCCTCGTAGTCGAGGATCCCCTCGTCATTCCAACTGTGTGATTTCTGAGAGAAAAGACCCATCCTATATGAACACGCCCTTTTGCAGATGTGACAGATATGCGAATCCCCCGGAACCTCTTAGTTACCCTGCTGTACTTTATATAATACAACTAAAGTCTAATACAATACAATACATTTCCATCTTCTAGTAGTTGGAAAAAAATGATCAATTAAATATCGATATTCAATGTTGGTGACTATTTAAATAGTTAAGATAATCAAGGGATACCTGTAATACAATTTGTTTGATGATGTCAATTATTTGACCTTAAAATACAGATTTTGTTATAAACGAACGATAATTACACACGTTTTATAACCTACCATAAAGAACGGTCGTGACAACACATAAAAATAATTCACTCCTCTTTTCATTTGTGGTTTTATGTCTGTTTAAATCATTCTGTTTGGTCATTTTTCCTCCATGTTACAATGGAGCTAAAACCCGCTAGAATGATAAAGGGTGGAGGTAATGCGGTTTTACAGAAGAGGATGGATAAATTATTACGCGTCTCCTCTCAGAGACGAATTGACGATACGCAATTTGTGGCGAGTAAAGACGACGTGAAAGATGAAATGGTGGAAATGAGTGGATTCGTTATCATCGCTTGGAACCTGTGCCGTCTTGTGGGATTGATGCCTCTGTCAATCAGACGAGTAAAACGTGGCAGAACTTCTTATTGGTCACTTTCTTATTCACCCTTCTGGGCTTGGTATAGTTGGATCAGTAATGCTATAGCAGGTACACATTTCAATTTACATATTTATTTACCATACCATTACGCCATTTCCTTATCGAGGTAGACAAAGAGGAGCGCTATACTTTCCTATCTCGATATAAATCCTTAGCCTCTTCTACATCCATACAACTTATACGATTTATCTGACTTTCTACGTTTGCATCTTTCAGAATATCATCTACTTGATCCAATCATACTTTTCTCTCATACGCCTTCCACTCACATCTGTTTTACTAGTCTTTCTTCATTCATTCGTTTCACATAGCCAAACCAACTCAACGTGCTCTTCTTTATCTTACTTACAATAATATCAGCCTTAAGTTGACATTCATCCCTAATCACTTCATTCTATATTCTGTCATATATTGTCACTCCATGTATTCTTCTCAATGCACTCATTTATTCGGCTCGTCTCAATCTTTTTCCACGTCCACGTTTCACGAGTTAAAGTTAGCACCAAAATACTGCTGTAGATATAATCTTAGCAGATTTTGTTACTATCCGGTTCGAATACATATGTTTTAGTTTCCCATTGACTTTGTTTTCTATCGCTACACGCCGTTCAATATCCCTCTTAAATCTTCCATCATATGAGAAGATACTACTCAAATAGTAAAATTTCTCAACGTGCGCTAATCTTTCATTAGCCTTTTTTTACAACATTTATTTTTTCTTTCTCACTTTTCTATCACTATTACTTTGGATTTTGTATCATTCATTTTCAAATCTTTCTCAGATCTCGCATCTCTCGTACAATTTACGTATCAAACTCTGCAATTCATATTCACTCTCCGCCAAAATTACAATGTCATCTGCATACAGTAATCCGCACACGTTCACATTCGACATTTGAATGCCATATTTATTCAACACTTTCAATTTTGGAAAGATAAGACAACACAAATAGGTAAATTTGATTTATCAATGGTTTCAGCTTTAACTTTGTGGCACTCCATAGCAAAATATTTAATAATAACTTACTTTGTTATTCCACTAACTATATTAATCCCAATTATACGGGCTTCAACTTCCTATCCCGAAGTTTCTTGTGCCTGAAGATAGCCTCGGGGTAAGTGGTAGGAATTCGTGTAGGTATTAATATAACTGGTGAAATAACACAGCTATTTCTTGTTAAATATTCAAATAAGGTACCTAAGTATGTAATCATAATGTAGGTGGCGCGCGTTGTGCTCGTTGGGTCTTGTGCTGGTCGCCCCGGCCTTGTTAACGTTGCGGTTGCGAGTGTGGGTAACTAACTATTTGGATGCTTTGGCAATGTTTTTAATATCGACCTGATGATGAAAGCAGGATATCTATCTTTGAAGTTAACCGAACGAGGTACCAATGCCGAAAAATAATTCAATTTTGTAGAAAACACGTGAAAATCTTCGAAAATATCTTTGTATTAAAATTTGACTTATGGATTCATAGAAAAAAAAACGGCCGAATTGATGACACGCGTTATTATGGGTTGAAAATTATAGTGGTAAAAATCCAGTCGTATCCTCTTCGGATGTTTAATTTATCAGGATGACTGAGAGAATATGAAAGAATGATTGAAAGAATGAATAGTTCAGTAATTGGACAAGTTAAACGGATAGTTAGAAACAACTAGTAGTTAGTTAGGGCTTATTTTGTCTGTGTTGTGCCAGTTGGAGCGATAATTGAGACTGGAATTATTTTAACGCCGCTAGCAGAAGCCAATAGGGTCTCTGTCTTTTGTAGCGAAAGAACTTTAGATTAAAGACAAACTCGAGTTAATGTGTTTAAGCTACTAAACCATTATGCACGTACAAATAGTTTAAACGTGGAATGAAAAGGGGTAAAATTTAAACATTAAGATTATATTATAAATTATAGCATAAACATTAAGATAAAAAATAAATCGGAAAGAAGTATCGATTTATTTTTTCATGCTATATGTCCTCAGTGAGATACAGGCAAAAGCTTAGTTTACTGGGGACACGACAAATGAAAGGCAACAAACCCAGATCTATTAAAATTGTATGTCCAAATTAAATAACCTGTAGTTTTTCGCAAAGATGTATATTTCTTGTCACGTGTAAAATATTAGGTCCTTACATATGAAATTGGCGTTTTGTTTGGGAGGAACATAAAGTTGATTTTTTTTTAATATAATATATTTATTTAATCAAAGTATGTACCATTGCTATCTATGCACTTTTGCCATCTCATAGGTAGTTCATCGATCCCTTTACTAAAAAAACCATTCGGACGGGAATCAATAAAATCTTTGAAGTCGGTTTGGACTGCCCCATCGGAGTTGAATTTTTTTCCCTTGCAAGAAGTTATCCAAATTTCGAAAAAAATAGTAATCTGTTGGGGCAAGGTCCGGAGAGTACGGTGGATGTCTTAGACATTCCAATTGAAGCTCTTCTAATTTGGTAGCCGTCTGTTGTGCAGTGTGTGGTCTAGCGTTATCATGAAGCAGCAGTGGCCTAGAGCGATTAACCAGCCTCGGTTGTTTAGCAGCTAGCTTTTCCATCATGGTTTGCAGTTGCTGACAATAGACATCTGCCGTAATCGTCTGGCCAGATTTAAGAAAGCTGTAGTGAACGACACCAGCACTAGTCCACCAAACGCTCACAAGTAACTTTTTTGGAGTCAATTTTCGCTTGGGGCATGGTTTGGCTGGTTCGGCAGGGTTCAGCCATTGCGATGAGCGCTTCCGATTATCATACAGGATCCACTTTTCATCACAGGTAATGATTCGATTCAAAATCCCTTCATTATTGTGCCGGTTGAGTAATGCAACGCAGCAGTCAACGCGCGTTTGTTGATTTGCTTCACTCAATTCGTGAGGTACCCACCTTTCAAGCTTTTTCACCTTCCCAATTTGCTTCAAGTGGATTAAAACAGTTTTATCACTAACACCGCAGCCTGCAGCTAACTCGGACGTGGTTTGCGATGGATCCGCTTCCACAATAGCCTTCAATTCTTCATTATCAACTTTGGTCTCCGGCCGTCCACGGGGCTTCTTCTGCAGGTCGAAATTTCCAGAACGAAAACGTTGGAACCAAAAACGCACTGTGTTTTCTTTTGCGGCACCGTCGCCATACACATCATTAATCCTTCGAGCCGTTTCTGCAGCACTGGTGCCACGGTGGAACTCGTACTCGTAAATAACGCGATATTTCAAGTTTTCCATTTTGTAAACTGAGTGACGCAAAGAAAAAAAACAATTGAGGAAAAAACAAATGAATTATAATTTTCGAAACACAAATACTTGAGTAAATAGCTGTATAAATTTTAATTTGGAATTCCTTACCAAAGAGAAGATATTTGAGATCAAATTTGCCAGTACGGCAAAACGCCAATTTCATATGTAAGGACCTAATAAATAAAAATAAATAAATAGTTTTAAAAACAGCACATATTTATTTCAAAGAAATAAAAAAAAACTAATTAAAATTTTGATTTTTTATTAAGTCCACAACAGTATTTTAGTACCAACTTTGATGTATTGGAGGGAAACGTGGACGTATAAAAATTATATTTAGAGAGCAGACTCTCTAGCACGGGATTCGAAGTACTATTATTAACAGATTACAAATATTACAAAACAAATAGACATTAGTAGAGTGTAAGGATAGGAAGGTGGTGGCAGCGATCATAAAATCACGCAATACCCTGCATCTGCATTCGTTTAAAAAATACATATTTTGTAAGAAAACCGCAGAAACTTTACCAACAGAAGACTAACTATAAAGATTTTTTTGTAGATCTTCCGACGTGTGATAAGACATTCGGCTTTAGGTGTAGTGATAGTGTGTAGTGTTAATATAATATCGTAAATTTTGTTATGTCTTCCTAAAAAGGATTGTCTTCATGTGTTTCCTAAAGCTGCACACACCACCCATATTTATAATCTTTAAAGACAGACGATTCCACAGTTCCATTCCACAGGACCAGGCAACCAGCAACGTTCCAGGAACGAAACAATATTTTTTATGAACATGTACTACATCTTGAATAAGGTTTTATTTGATCGAGGTCGAGGAATAATTTAGCTTTTTATAAATAAGAAATATATTTGATCTACATAAAACAAGGTAAAAAATCACTTTAAGATGGGGCATAGATCTTACTTACTCTAGAAACTAAAGACAAAAAAAAACACGAAATATAATTTCCTTTACATCTCCTAATGCATTCGACTGTGTCTTCCCTCAGGATATCTGGAGCATAATTAAATTGCAGCAAAGCAAGAAATCCTGGCACATTCCACATAAACAACTTCCAAACGACCATACACCTCCTGTCGCGACCTGGATGCTGCAATTAATATTTTCTCGCTTCAGTGGAATTGACTTGTGTATTTCGCTGCTTATATTTCCTTTTGTATTGTTTGTAATTAAAGATTTATTCATCCTTTGTACAGAAAGTAATAGCATTTTCCTGTTTATTAATTTAACACTTCACTGTAAAAACAATCTGGCTTGGTTATTTCCAGGCGGCAATCTCTTCCAACCAAACAGACAAAAGGGAATAAAGGAAGTTTACATACATGTTCGCAAAAAATATTTAATTTATTTTATTCATCTTTATGAAATTTATGAGCGTATACATAGTAAAAGTAAAAATGAGATATCTTCAATCAAAGGAAAATTAAGGAATGGCGGAGATGAAAATATATCAGAGTATATTACTGACTAGAAATTAAGAGTTTTGTTTAGTCGTTTTTTAAAGCATACCAAGGACGGAGCGAATCTAACATTGGTGTGTAACAGGTTCCAGAGTCTCACTGCATGTACAGTAAACGACGACGTAAAAAAAGACGAGTGGTGAGCTAGTTTATGTACTATTATACGCTCGGGCGTTTCTGTAACTGCCACACATAATTTGTTCTTCTCTGTTTGATTTTTTTATTGGTTGGAGGAGATTGTCGTCTGGCAATGCGACCGTTAGATTTTTTTTACATTGAAGTTTTAAATAAATATATATATTTTTAAGTAAATTGTGGTTTCTCAGATTTTTGCCTATTCGTACCATCACGCCATTTTCCCGTCGAGTAGGCAGAGAGGACAGAGCGCAAGACTTTCCTATCTCGACATATATCCTTTGTCTCTTCTACATATCCATATATATGTGGCACCCAAGAGGCATAAAGAGGCCCAGAAAAAAAAACCAAAGTACGATGGATAGATGAAATTAGGAAGCGCGGCAATAACGAACGCATAGCCACTAAGAATTAGGAAGTATGGCACCAACGAGCGCATAACCATTAAGAATTAAGAAACATGGCACCAACGAGCGCATTACCACTAAGAATTAGGAAGTATGGCAACAACGAGCGCATAGCCACTAAGAATTAGGAAGTATGGCACCAACGAGAGCATAACCACTAAGAATTAGGAAGTATGGCACCAACGAGCGCATAGCCACTAAGAATTAGGAAGTATGGCACCAACGAGTGCATACCCACAAAAAATTAGGAAGCATGGCAACAACGAGCGCACAACCACTAAGAATTAGGAAGTATGGCACCAACGAGCGCATAACCACTAAGAATTAGGAAGTATGGCACCAACGAGCGCATAACCACTAAGAATTAGGAAGTATAGCACCAACGGGCGCATAACCTCTAAGAATTAGGAAGCATGGCACCAACGAGCGCATAACCACTAAGAATTAGGAAGTATGGCACCAACGAGCGCATAACCACTAAGAATTAGGAAGCATGGCACCAACGAGCGCATAACCACTAAGAATTAGGAAGTATGACACCAACGAGCGCATAACCACTAAGAATTAGGAAGTATGGCACCAACGAGAGCATAACCACTAAGAATTAGGAAGTATGGTACCAACGAGCGCATAACCACTAAGAATTAGGAAGTATGGCACCAACGAGCGCATAACCACTAAGAATTAGGAAGTATAGCACCAACGGGCGCATAACCACTAAGAATTAGGAAGCATGGCACCAACGAGCGCATAACCACTAAGAATTAGGAAGTATGGTACCAACGAGCGCATAACCACTAAGAATTAGGAAGCATGGCACCAACGAGCGCATAACCACTAAGAATTAGGAAGTATGACACCAACGAGCGCATAACCACTAAGAATTAGGAAGTATGGCACCAACGAGCGCATAACCACTAAGAATTAGGAAGCATGGCACCAACGAGCGCATAACCACTAAGAATTAGGAAGTATGACAACAACGAGCGCATAACCACTAAGAATCAACTTTTCATGTATACTCGTAGGATTTTGTATTTTAAGTTTAGCTATATGATTATGCTTGTTGTTGTAAGACACGATACTAAATCGCATGTTATTTCCTAAATAATATATATATTTTCGGGAGCCACCCCGTAATACGCATTGATTTAAAAATAATAAATATCCAACAAATTTTTAAAGTATGTATTTAAAAAATAGGCAACCAAAAATAAAAATTGTATGGGATATATCATATATAATTTTTTTACTAATAAATATATTTTTAGCGCATGCCAAACTACACAGTTAATCGACATTGCCTTCATTTATAATTTCCATCTGTTTTTGTTCCAGTTTGCATGAATGTATTTGGTTTGTATTCGTTCGTGAACCTTTTCGCCAAACGCTTGTTAATATCCAGGAAAACCAACTCAATTATCATCATCCAGGTGACCTTCGTGACTTTAACCGCTACAGTTGGGATCAGCCAGAGCGCTTGCCATGTCAAGAAGTTCATCAGGGCCAGGAAATTAATGGAAAAGGTAAATAATAATAATCGGCCATGCCGGAACCTATTATGTTTATTGTAACTAGGCTATGTCGTTCAATGCCATACCACATTGCAATAAAGCTTTCCATTTAAATTGAACTTAATTTTTATACCTCAAAATGTCGTCGTCGTAGCTAGGTAGTCGAGGATCTCCTCGCCATTCCAACGTCAATTTAATTGGAAATTTGTGTGTGGTTTTGTACCGTAGGTTTTTATTAAGTGAGTGAGCCATTGCATACCAGAAAACTCACCATCTATACGAAGTGAGACAATCGGAGCATACCGGCACACTTCAAAGTGTAAACTATTATATTATATTTAATACCGGCACACTTCAAAATGTAAACTGTTATATTATATTTAATACCGGCACACTTCAAAATGCAAACTATTATATTATAATACTTACCAGACACCTAACATACATAACGGATAAATCTATTACACGAATTTGTTTTTATTGTATGATAAAGCGTACACACCATGTTAATATAGTAAATTTAAACTATTTCCATAATAAATAAATACGTTATAATTGAATCTAAATACATTTGATAAAATAAGAATAAAATAAAATTAATTATAGAATAAAAGAACGAGAAAATGTGAATATGGTAATTATAATAAAATGTGAATAAACTTAATATCAAGTATTTCTGACCACCATCAAAGTGCCTTATCACGGACTGGAGCAGTGTATGTGATTATAGATAGTATGACCGTTTTGTATTTAAGAAGTCTATTGTCTGGTTGAGTTTTATCATTTATAGTCTTAAGTTGTATTATCGAAACATTTAGTATCCTTTTTTATTTATTTCGAATATTTACATAGAGGTATCGTCATGTTAGTCATCCGTCTATGAGAGACGATGGAGACGCAGCACTCCCTATCTGGCAGTCGTGTGAAGCTATTGTATAGTCAGCACATACATTACATCTCCAAGATGATGCGAGGTGATTGTCTGAGATTGACCGCATCTTTTCTTTGGCTCTCTTATCAAGTTTGTATCATGGACTACCTTTATCGTCTGGAGTATTTCACTCCACTTTCGATGGCCCTGAGTAAGAGACTACTACGAGTTAACGTACATTTGAAAGTCTTTGATGTATCTTTTATATATGTAGAAGCGCTAACGTTTATGAGATCTCTGCTTTCAAAGCTTTCCATAAAGAATACCCTGAAACACTCGACCATCTTCCATCCACCTCACATATCTCATGTAGCGCAACGACTTCTCTTTATTTAATGTAAATTCAAGGAATATTGGATATTGGTTCGTGTCAAGAAATTTCCATTCTTGATTTTATTTAAAAATACTGTCGTAGCTTTTTATTTAATTTCGACCAAAATTAAAAAAAAAAACGAAGTTAGAGAGAGAGAGTGAATACAGAAATATAGATGCTACAGTAAAATACACAAATATAAAAAAAATCACATGTTTCATACAATTTGCTGTAAAAAGAAGTAAATAAGTACAACCGCACATAACAACCGAAACCCCAGAAGGCTTTGCGACGTATGTCATGCTAGAAAAAAATTTGATATTTTTGATGTTCTGTAATTTTGTGTAAATAACTCGCAGCTTGTTGATTACTTCTGAAGTTACAAATTACTATATTCTTCTAGGCAGACTCCATCATCAGCTGGGGCAGCACGAAGAATGCCAGAGATTGGGTTTTTATTATATCGACTTTCTGCATTATGTTGCTCTACTCTCTGCTTATACTAGTTGACGTTATAAGACGGAAATTGGAATGGCAGAGATTAAATATATATTTAGGTAAAATAATGAATATATTTTGATTTGTTATATGCTAGTTTTTCAGAAATATAATAAAATATTAAAAAAAAATTATACGGTGCAATTTCGCACCAGTGTACGAGAGTATATCAACTTAACTTTCGGGAGTGTTATGGATGCAGTTCTATTGAGTTGCTCCGGGCTGCAGTGAATATAATAAGGGTTGCAATGATGGTGACCAACCTTCGACAGAAGACGAAAACTCAAGAATATTAACACCAGATCATCCAAGAGCTCTCTAAGAATGAATGTTGTGTATTACTAAACGCGAGAATGACATTTTTATGATTCGTATGGTGCCTCGACACATGTCTTTCAGTCTAAGTTACAAGATTGGTTCTCCTTAGAACAAAGATTTTTTATAAAATGTTTCCAGTCTAGTATTCAATTAAGGTCTGTTTAGCAGCTTTTTAATTGATTGAAACAGATTGTCAAATGGCAATAAGCCTGATGGTTTTTATTGCATGCAAAGAAAGTGCAATATAATAATACAATATCTCAAAATTTATCTGAATTGATGATGCGATAGAACCTTCGGATTTCAGAACCGGAGTAGGCACGGAATTTACAGTTCCTCTTTACACAGTTTCGGTCATACCGCTACTTGTTTGACACTTGTATTGTAACCAGATGAATTATTTTACCAGACTAGCACTCTATTTATTATTATCCCTTTGGGAATCTAACCCGAAACCCCTGATTTAAAGACAAGTGTCTTATCAACGAGGTCGCGGAGCTCGTCAGGTTAAAATTAATTCACATGAAAAAGACATGTCCACGTAAAACCGCTACGAGAAACGATGAATTTGAGTATATGGTATATTTGAGTTGTTATAAATAAAAAGCATTTCTCCTCACAACACGATAAAGCAATAGAGAAAAACATTTTGTTTAAATAAATTTTTCCATGCCAGGGTATTTTCCATTCCAGTTCTAACCTTTTTGGACCAAACCCCCCTTGGAGCAATTTAGGATAAGTCTAAGCCCCCTAGTATAATATTTGATATTTTTAGTTCCTGCAACGTCATTATCAGTCCTAAAACCCAGGATAGGCCACTTGCCGCCTCCAGGATTCTCTGCAAACGATGTTACCTTATCAGATACTCAATATCGTTCCATACATACACAATGCCTTTAATGAAACTGAAAACCATAGATTCCATCATATTAATGTTATATGGATAATTTTATGCAGTTGTGAGACATACTGATTTATTTTGTTCCTGGCACATATAATTAATATAACAATAATCCCTTTAAAAACGTTAAGTCCCCCTAAAAAATATCTACATACCTCAACGCCTCCTAAAATTTAAAATCGCCTAATAATAGAAGAGCGATATGGCGCTCCGTTAGCAGTCGTTATTCTAAAAAATAAAATATAAGTTTTTTCTTCTTTTTAGCGGAGTTATACCTCCTTTATGTATTTGTACAGTGGATGTATCTCGCGACGTGTATCATGATGACTCGCTTTACAATTGAAGTGCATTCATTGAAGTGCTGTTTGCAGCGAGTTAATGGAGTCGCCAAGAAAATATTGCAGAATCTGGATCTAAAAGGATCAAAGAACGGTACCAAAGTTTCTATGTAATGTTTTTTCGTTTTGTTTAAGTTATATCGATTACATATCTCTCCATTATCCGTGAAAGATACATTCCAAGAACCCCGGTGGATTCCTTCAGCCGCGGAGAGTATCATAAGTTATACGAATATGTACTGTGGTACTTTAATTTTCGAACATAATCCGTTCTAGAAGGCTGCTCAAAAACCGATTTGTTCGAAAACTTCAATTTTTTCCATAAAAAAATATAGATTGGATTGATCCATTCCAGACCCACGAAAATACAAAGCGCGGTAACACAATAAATAGATTATTATAAATAAATGAAAATGTAACTGCACTTTATCTGTACTGAGGAGAGCTGATGACGTAAGTGGCAGGTGGAGAGGAGGAGATATGTCATTGTTTGAACTGTCTTTCTGGGGTTCTTTCTCTTTTCTGTCTTACTAAAAACCTGTACAATGAGGTTTGTTTTGCCTGTGTTTAAAAAAAATCAGAAACGAGACAAGGCATTGACATAGGAAATGCCTTGTTGAAAAACCGAGATTCTACTGTACTGCATTTTCTCTTAAATAAGGCGCAGTGAGAATTGAAAATCTATAACTGATAAAAATGTATCTCTCTCTTTCTCTCTCTCGCTCAAAATAATTTAATGTCCGTACTCGCCTTTCTTCTAGTGAGGTGAATAACGCAGGCATTAAGACGTATCAAAAGGTTATGATTGACCTGTTCATACAATTTTTCATATAATACGTAATAAAATCAGTGCTGCACACTCTGGAGACGGATACACCAAGTTTAGGCTCGGTCTTAGATACGACGTAAAACTAGAATATGTTGTTATTCCGTCTGAACTTGACGAGACTTGCTGGTCGTAGAGTGATGTTTGGTTTGATCCAGCTTTTAAATGGAATAGTTGACTGTCCTAAGTTATCGGAATAAATTGACTTCCGAACTCCTTTGAAATGTATGTGACTGCAGAATATGTTCCTTTGCGAGAGTTGTAGAACATAATTCGAATTCTCCCATACCCAGATTACATCGATTGGGTAATGACAAGTCTTGGACATATGTATTTGGTGACAGTCTTAATGTTTTCAAATGTTCTCTTGGAGAGCGTTTTTGTTTGTTTTAACGCTAGATCTGACGCTACGACGTGACTTGTTGATTTTTTTGTTGAATTTGTTTCTCTTAAATTCTTCGAGATCTCAGTAAACATGTTGAAGTTTCAAAGTGTGTCTGTGATTTGGAGGGGATGAATTATACGTCTGCATAATTTTGTTTTTATTTTCGTATATTGTTATTTTTTTGTATGTTAACACCTTGGATTACCTGAGCCTTGACGTGTCTCAAGTTTGTGTTATATGTGGTATGCATGTACGTACTACTTTATGGTATTTTTTGTATACGATTCATGATTTAGTTGCATTTATATTCATGCACACTCAAAATTCAAATTTGTGTATTACTTTGAAAGCATTTTTAATGGTCAGTAAAATATCGTTATACTATATTGGCATAAAATAAAATAAAAAATATTATCGACCCACGGTTGATCGCGGATAATCAAAACCGTAGAAATTCAATACCGCAGATAACTACTTTGAAGAAAAAAAAAAGTTAAAACTGCTAAATAAGTTAATTTGTATGGTTGATAGTCGACTCGAAAACGGTAGAAGTCGCCTTGGTCACACAATGGACATATATCCAGACATGCGCGGGATGGACATATATCCAGACAGTAACATAAATAAGCGGCTCCATGCCACTAAAAACATATATATTTTCTCAAAAGTGATCGTCAACTTCAGGAAGTCTGGACCGGCACATGAAGAAGGAGAATCCGTGTGGTATCATTTTAATAACTATTTTTACTTGATGATTTGGAATTGGAGAGGAAGGACAGGAGATGACAATGTATTCAGCTCCATTTATCTAGCACTAGGGTTAACATATCTAGCTCTTGTAAATATTGTTACAATAATTATTATTTTACCAGACTAAGATGCTGTTATGCTGTAAATCGAGCATCGTACCAATGAAGTCGAGCATCGTACCAACTAAGGCATGACAGTGTAGGAACCACGGTCGTCCCTGAATATTGTCAACACGCACGGTCAACGACCGACGAAACGACCTTCGGATATGTCCAAAGGTCGCATACCAGAACATTGATATTGTTTACCTGCAAATACTATTTACAACACATTCCACAGCAGAAAGAGAACGCATCGCGCTGTCTCGCCGTTTTCGCCAACAAATTATCTACCCACAATATTATTCGTGACGTCTGCGACCACTGCACGCACAGGAGTGAGATAAAAATATATTGCGGGCGCACTCACGCGCCCCGTTCTGAATATGTATAAATACCTACTTATCGATAAAAGCATCATTAATCATTTGACCATTCATCACTGTTTTTTATTCATTGATTATTCACTCTCACTTTCCGCATTGCTAATTGACGTATTTTATTTAAATACCAAACAATCAAAATCATCAGCACGTCCAACTAGAACCATTCCGCTAAAAAAACCTTATTTTTTTTTGTATTGTGACATGTATTGTAACTAAGTGAACCAAAATAAGTCAGACTATAAACATGTTAAATAAGTTAGACTAAACTTTTCTTTATTCTGACTTATTTTACATACTAATAGAGTACTAATGGAAATCGAACCTGCAATCGTGTGTTGATAATCATATGTTAACTATGCATAGGGGTCATCACATTTTCTAGTTGGATAGTCCTCAACTGCAAGGAATTTGCTGTCATCGTTACCGTTATTTACTTTTAGAAGGCGATGATATCATGCGTAACAAAATATCGGCTGTAATAGAAGCTCGTCGCATCGTTGGTCAGGCTGGCCACATTTTGACCAAGGAACAAGGATCCTGTCTGCTGGTGATAGTGCTTAACATAACTGTGAGGTCCATCATCAGCTCCTTTAACATCATCAGTGAAACAGGTAGCAAATTGGTAGTCTTTTTTTCATTTTTGAATTTCATCTCATCCTGAGAACCTACCTTGATGAATTTATTTTTTATTTAACACTTCATTGTAGATACACTCTGGCGGGTTTATTACCAGGCGGCAATCTTTTTCAACCAAACAGACAATAGTAAATAAAGCCAGTTACATGGTCTCAAAATCATTCAGAAGATTATTCATATTTATGCAATTTATGGACATGATCATATTAAAGTAAAAGTGATACATGATTAATCGAAGTAAAACGAAAGGATGATGGAGACGAAAGAAAATCAGAAATGAAACACGTTATATAACTTACTAGAAATTAAGAGTTTTTTCAGTCGCTTCTTAAGGCATGCCAATGACGGAGCGATTCTATCATTGGTTTGTAACTGGTTCGAGAGTCTCACTGCATAAACAGTAAAGAAAGAGAGGGGCATGGCCGCGCGGTATCGCATTGGTCTTCCGTGCGGAAGGTCGTCGGTTCGAACCCCGCGCTGTGCTACTCCCCTCGAACGACACAGTCACTTTTTCCGCCAAGTGTTCGAGGGTATAAGGATATCTATGACTTCGGTCATAGCTATTCTTAAAAAAACAAAAGAGAGTGGTGAACTGGGAAGGCCAATAAACAATGTCTGTCTGAGCGCAGTGCAAGTCCATGATCGAAAAGACGCTGAAAATTTTCGGCAGGATAGTTAAGGATATTATACAACAGAGATAGTACGAGACTTTGGCGTCTACTTCTTACGTCGTTCAACCAGTTCAGCGCCTTCTGGTATGAGGTGACATGATCGTACTTTCTCAGGTTAAAAATATATATCAGACAAACATTTTGAAAACGCTGTAAGTTGTCTAGCTATTCCTTTGTAATATCTGAATAATAGACGTCTGCATAGTCCAAAATCAGAAAGAGCAGAGATTGCACGAGTAAAATTTTGGTTTTAGTTGGCAGGAATCTTTGCAGCACTTTAAGGGAATGGAGGCTGACGAAGATCCTTCGGCTTACCTAATTTTTTTGATCTAGCCATGAGAGTATATATTAGCAGTATTTATCCTGGGAGTTTAATAGTTTTATTTAAAAGTATGATAGAGTTATTGAAGAGAGTAAGCCAGTGTTGAATTTACTGAGAAGCTGAGTACTGATTCTTTGAGGAATCTTTATAAATAGACGGCCAATAATGAACTTTTTGGTCACAAAATATCACATTGAGAGCTCTGTGTTTACATTACACTGTGCCGCCAAATAAATTTTAATGAAAATACTGATTGCAGAGTTTTAGATTATTGAGTTTTTGCTGTACTATTCTTTTCGTATTTATGTCGAATTGGTGTGGTGAGGTGCAGGCAGCTGACTCGAGACGGTCCCGTATCACGTGATCACCTGTGTATATTGTTAAATTTATCTAATCATTTTGATTTGCGAACTTACATATATTTTTTTTGTCGTGTAGATTATTGATGTGTCTTTTTATTTGGTTTTGTTGAATTGTTATGCATTTTTATTTTAAAATTATTTATAAATACTGTAAATAAAGCACACTTTTTTAATTAATTACTTTTGTAACGTACACTGTACCGATAATGAAAAATAAAACAAGGGTTCCATAATGAATAAGTAATCCACCATTCACCAGATCATTGGCACATATAATGTTACCTCCAATGTTTGGGAAGGTGTTAAGATTTCCCGCTTGTTTATTCCCTTCCTTATATGTAAAGTTATTGTTTATTGGCTTTCCCAGTTCACCAATCTTCTTTTTTACGTCGTCCTTTGCGGTCCTGAGGGAGACTCTGGAACTGTTACCAACTTAAACTATATTTGCTCCATCATTGATATATTGAAAGCGATTGAAAAAAGTATTAATTTCATTTCAGGAATGTAAGGTGTTTCATTTCCAATTTTCTTTTCTTCTTCACCATCTATCTCCTTTCCTCCCCTCCCAATAATCATATAATTGGTTGGAAGAGATTGCCACCTGGCAAAACCCCTGTCATATTCTTATGAAATAAAGTGTAAAAATAAAACAAATAAAAAGAAAAGTAGCTGTCTCCAACTATGCATCTGATATGTACTGTTCGATTCTTTCCCACGATTACCCACACTGTTATGGATGACAAAATAAATAATCAAAATTTTCTTTATTTATATGGTAATGAGCGTAACGTCACTAAGTGACGAAGAAACTGACCAAAGGGATTATTATTCTGGCGGCGTCACTCTTGAATCTGGAAGAAATAGTAGCGACGACGGACATTAGGCCACTCACACGATGCAGCGTGGCGAACTACAATAATTTGTCTGAGCCAATATAGTCACATCGGAAAGTGTTATTTTCTTCTTCTCAGTGTCATGTCAGGTCCTCCCAACGTTGAATATCACTTGAGAGTAGATATCTTTGTCCCCGGCAGCCCGAAAAACGTCATGCAAAAATTTTCATTGCTTATTATTTCAAATTAATATATTTTTATAAAAATCACATATATTTTCTTTCGACTACGTGGGCTGAATCTAGCTTGTGAGCCACAGTTTGGCCATTTCTGGTCTAGATTATTCCACATGAATACAACTTGGAATGAATCATACCCACCCACCTATGCAAAGAGTCTCGTCATTAAATATTACCCATCAACTTATTATCTTCAAGGATGTAACATTTCCGAGATTCGATTTATTTTTCGGAACGCCTTAAATATATAAATAATCTTATTCGTATGTTTTTTTTTCTAGCTGTTCCCCAAAATGTTGCATTCGATAGCTTGTTTTTTCTATGTGAAATGTTAAAGCTATTGCGCATCGTAGAAACGTGCCATCAAGTTACCAAGATTGTGAGTATAGGATCTATCATCAACAGAGTATTAGTTGAGTTCGATCGAGTTTGTATAGTTGAGTCCGATCGAGTTTGTATAGTTGAGTCCGTTCAACTATAACATACCTTGCGATCGGAACAAAGAACTTTGCGATCGCAGTAATTGTTTTTTCTTTTTTCAGTCAGATAAAACCAAATATTATATAATTACACTGTTGAGAAGAAAATGGGATTCGACATTACAATCAGACTTGAAACTGTGTTTGAGGCAAATCAAAGAGCAACCGATGACATTTACAGCCATGGGAGTTACTTCTATCAACAGAGAACTCATTACAATGGTGAGTTAAACGTTTAGGTTAGTCAAAAAGTTTTGAAAGCGGAAATGAAAATACATTTTTTTTGGGAGGAAATCACTTCTATTGCTAAGTATAGTCTTCCATAAGATCAATACACTTGGTCCAACGATCTTCCAACTTTGTTGTCCCATCACGGAAGTGACTTTCTGGAAGGCCTGCAAAATACTCCTCTACGACGGCTATAACCTCTTCGTTTGATGAAAAATGCTTTCTACGTAGGAATTTTTTGAGGTGTGAGAACAGCCAGAAGTCAGAGGGAGCTAAATCTGGCGAATAGGGTGGATGCTGCAACAATGCGTACCCCAATTCACTGATTTTCGCGATGGTTTTTTGAGCTGTGTGAGCAGGTGCATTGTCTTGATGAAAAATGATTTTTTTCTTTTGTAAACCGGGTCTTTTTTCACAATTTTTTTCATCCAACTGGTCCAAAAGGTCACAATAATAATCAGAGTTGATTGTCTTACCAGTTTGGAGATAATCTATCAATATAATTCCTTTTGCATCCCAAAAAACTGACGCTAACACCTTCTTCGCCGATTTCTGGACACGAACTCGTTTCGGAGCCAAAGTGCCTGGTTCTCACCACTCCTTAGCCTCTTGTTTTGATTCAGGATCATGGTAGTAGACCCAAGTCTCATCCATAGTGATGAATCGACGCAGAAAACCCTTTGTATCCTTTCGAAATTGCTCAGAAAGTCGCATTCGAACGTGTTTTTGTTGCATTGTTAGCAAATGCGGCACCCATTGTGCATACAGTTTTTTGAAACCCAAAACTTCAGCCAAAATATGCCATGTTGTTACATGTGAGATGCCTATGGTGTCAGCTATCGCATCCACAGTCGATCGATGATCTTCCAAAACCATATCCTGTATTTTCGCTATGATTTCTGGTGTTGATGCACTTTTTGGACGTCCTGAGCGTGGATCGTCTTCAACGCTTGTACGGCCACGCTTAAACTCCAAAACCCATCGGTAAATGGTTAGAAATAAAGGAGAAGACTCCTTTAATACTTTCACTATCTTTGCATGGATCTCAGTAGCCGATAAACCTTCCAAAACAAAGAATTTAATCACTGCACGATATTTGGATTTTTCCATTGTTAAAAAATACACTGACACGTCAACTTCAAATGGCTTGTAAACAAAGAATGAATTGACAGATCGAAATGAAATTTTGAGTACGTTCTTATGAAAAATGAAATATTAAAATGGCGTAGAAATTTTGGTTTTTCTACTGCTCCATAGATGTCGCTTTCAAAACTTTTTGACTAACCTATTATATATATGTAAGGTTGTCTTAACATAAGTGTCGCGGACTGATTATTGTAACTCGATTGATTCTGGTTTGCTGGTTCATAAATTTCTAAACTTCAGTCGACTTTCAATGCAGCTGCTAGACTGATATATGGTAGTCATAAATGTCATATTGATCCGCTTTTAAAAAGTCTACACTTAAGTGTTGCGAACGGGTTGATTTCAAATTTTATTTCTTTGTATTCAAGTCTTTCCAATCTGCGGCTGAGGGATATTCCTTCGGAGAGAAGTAGAACTTTAAGATTGATTTCTTTTTCATCTAATAAATTGGTTGCTCCAAATAATTCAACAGGGAGGGGTATTACGTTAGAGCTTTTGCCGTTGCTGATCTTACGGTGTGGAATGGTTTGCCTATTAGTGTTAGAGATATGAGTAGCATGTGCAGCTTTAGGAATCATTTAAAGACAATCGTTTAAGAACAGTTTTATCCAAATTTATGAGTGAGTTCGAATTCTGAGTTAAAGCGCCCTTGAGGAGAGTTTGTTCCTTAAACGGCGCTATATAAATAGTCCTTTTACTATTATATTCATTGTCCCAAAATGTACACAGTTCGACTTATAAATAAAAGGTTTATTGATAGCAACATAATATGTACACATATATTCTGAAATAAAACATGCATGTTTAGGAAATGGAAAATAAAATACAATTGAGAGAGAAACTATCAAACGTCAATATACGAGAATTATAGATACATCCCCAATTGGAGGGCGAGTTCGGCTTCAAGAATTAGATGTTTTTCAGTCCATGTCCTTGTACACGTAAATTATAATACGAAAAAAATATATATCACCACGCCGTCTTCCTGTTGTGGTAGGCAGATAAACGAGCGCCACACTTTCCTATAGCAATACATACAGTTTGCTTCTTCTACATGCATACACCTTATAGCTCCAACCCATGTCACTGATTTGGAGATGAGGAGGGATTTTATTTCCAGTAAGATGGAGTATCTCACCACGTTCATCCTGAGGGCCTACCTTGATGAAAATCTGACGAACAGATGAATTGGACGAAGACATAAACATTGAATACCCCCACGTTTACTACAATAGATCTCATTCAAACGGTCATAGATCGCCCTTAATTGTGACGTGAAACAAAGTAACGATAAATACAGGGAATAAAACTACTATTGGGCCTATCCAGGGAAAAAAGACGAGAAATAAAGACAAGTGGAATTTTCAATTTTGAGACAATCGTTTAGAATGTAGAAAACTGGAAATAAGCGTAAAGACATACATATATACATATCATCACGCCGTATCCATTGTGGGATAGGTAAAGAGAACATATTTCCAAACTTTTCTATCCAAGCACACATCATTCGACTCCTCTACATGCATACATCTCGTCATGCACAATATTATATTATTCATACTTCTCACTTTATCTTCTTTCAAAATCTGATCCATTTGGTTCAGTCATATTTTCCTCGGTCTATCTCTTCGTTTATTCGCTTAGTCATTCTTTCATAATTTATTTTATCCACATGTTCAATCTGTCCTAAAACTCATTTTTCTGCATCTTACTTAAAATATTCATTTTATCTATGCTGTCATTTCTGATGTCTTCATGCCGCCTTCTTTCAAACGTTAATTTTCCTCAAACTTTCCGTAGTCCACAGCATTAATCTTACTCGCATTCTTATTCTGTCGTCGTGAAGTTTTCGTTTCTTTCCTTTTTTTTCTCTTCTTTAAATAAATAAGCCGATGCGCATCAGCAAATTCACCGGTGTACAGGATCTGATAGCACACCTAAACTGAGTCGATCGAAGTACACTGACATGTTTTATTATTTTTTAAAGAATAAATATGACCGAATTCATAGGTACTCTTATTCCCCTGAATACTATTCTGAAAAATATCTGTGTTATTCGAGGGTAGTAGCACAGCCCGAGGTTCGAACCGACGACATTCCGCACGTAAGTCCAGTATGCTACCGCGTGACCATGCACCTAAGTTTTATACATTAAAGCTAAAAGCTGATGAAAGGCATGATCATATTTCATAACATTTAAATTTGTGTTTTTTTCACATTACAGGTTTTAGGAGTGATTCTTACAAATATTATCGTATTAGTGCAACTTGGCAACTAAATTAACAAACGCGTATAAATCATTAAAAAACATCTCAATTCAAAATTAAAATTAAATGACGTTTATTATAAAAGAATGCAGTCATGAACCACAATGTCATTATAATACTCAAGCAACTTGGCGGCTAAATTAACAAACGCATATAAATCATAAAAATACATCCCAATTCAAAATTAAATGACGTTTAAGATAATGTTACTTCCCAGACACGGTCTTGAATATGTTCAATGACATTTCAGGTGTTGAGGGGTACTATACAAATAAAAAAAACAGCTTTTTAAAATGACAAATAAATTTCCTAACACTTTTATTTCGATTCTTACGGCACATTAGCCGTGACAAAGGAGATAATTTGGAGAAGTTTGTGGTCACTGGAGGTGTGGAAAGACGACGCACTAGATTAAGAATCCTGATACGTTGGATTGACCAAGGGAGAAGCACAACGAGCCTAAACATCTGCCCTTCGAGCCGCGGAGTGAATTGATGGATGGAAAGGAGTCACCAGAGGCTATCATGGAAGTCACGATGATGATGGTGAACGCTTAGAGTAATATAAAATGAGTTATAATAGTTTTGAGATTTGTACGATAAACATGTTTTTTTTGAAAAGCGTAATGAGTGTGCATGAAGTGAAATCAAAGATATAACATAAAATATTTAATATGAAAACCTGTGTTGGTTATTTTAAATTCGTTTACGGTTCAACATTATCCATATTTTTCTGGTGATACCAAATCCTGGAACTTATTTTCTTGGGTCATCAAATATTGAACATATATACGATTAATTTTGTGTCAAATTGAAATATAAATTAACGTCACACATATTCTATTGTAAGTACCTGTAAAAACGAGACAATCTAAAAATGTAAAAGCAGTTAAGAACAAAGTTCGTCTCGAGCGATTTAAAATGAGTTTAAGTTTAAACGCGTACCGATCCAACTCATAAATTGCGCTAATTTTGAAAACTTTCGATATTTCCTCCGGGGGCAATTTGACAACGAGAGGGTAAAACAATTTAAAGGGTTGCTATTGTCCATTATAAACATGAAAGGGATCGTTAAGTATTGAAGAAATGAAAATTTAAGGGGATGTCCAGAGGCCAAACGGATATTTTTGAACTTCTGGACTTCTGATTAAGGGAGGGATCCATTATCTTAAGTGTATCATACAAAATTTTGCTTTAATGAACTGTTTAAGCACGCTTGAAATACGAAGATGAAATATTATTTTCGAGATTAAAATTTGAGAAGTTATTTCAATTTTATTCATATATTAAATTCTCTATCACTTTTACAAATGTTCGTTTCACATTACAGTCGAACTATGTTATTTATTATAGACAAACTTAGTTAATACGAGCACGGATATAAGAAGATCACATAAAGAGTAATTTTTTTATTCTGGCGTATTCCCATATAATAGTTATTTATTATAACGAAAATATTTTATTAATATAAGAAACAAATTTTGGAAACAAACATTCTTAACTGCTTGGATTGAACCCCCACTTTTTGTTTAGAAAATAGAACAATGAGAGTGCTCATTTAGCTTTTAATAAAAACAGCAGCTTACTGCTTAAATTCTTAAATTACGGGTCGTTTTGACATAAGCTTGTCCTTTCGAAAATGAGAGCGCAAAACAAAAGTGCGTTGGCAATCCTATTGTATAATATTATCCACTAAAGCGTATAGTTAAAAGTGATAAACAGTTCAAAACAGTTTTTTTATTCTTTTTATTATTATTTTTAATAACGGAGTAATGTCATTTCTGCTCACCCCTTCCTAGACATATAACTTAAACGTATGCTTTTATTTATATATTTTTGCTATTTTATGATAATATTTGATATAATATCGCTGTGTATTCATAAACAATAATGTGTGTTAAAATATGTATGTTTTGTAAGGCATATTCAGTACAGATATATACTTTGTAATATAATATTAATGCTTGCAATACACCTGTCTGATATAACGAATAATGTCTATAACGAGCAAATTTAGTCGATCCCCGCTTGCTCGTTATAACCAAGTTCGACTGTAGTGGTATTAAAATTGGCGATATGTTGAGAGTACCATAATATACGGATATTTTTCATGTAATCGGAGTTTTATTTTTCATGTAACGTATATCCATTTTTTATCCTATCTATCATTCCTCATTACTAAGGTTTGTTTGTGATCATGGGATATTGGAGGTGTAGGTAGCAACTTCTCGGCCACTCGTCGTTTGCATGACAACGCATAGACTTTCCTCACTCAATTACTTCATCTGATCACTCCATCTTCCTGGCACTTTACCTCTTCTTCTCTGTATATCTCCCATGATTATCAGTTTCTACAGGTTATTTGGCTAACGTAAAATTTTAAAACTTTTTCAAAATATTTCATGTAGAAACAATAAAGTCACGATAAAAATAAAACTGTAATAAATAAACAAAAAATGCGAAAAAGTCAACTCTCATTAAATCTTTTCCTTAGGGACCACACACATTTCCAATAAAATAAAACACTTGTTGCATTTAAGCATTGCTCTCGTAATATTCCGTGATCATTCCGCTTGAAGAGACCTTCGCAGTAGAAGGTAGAAACACGTGTCATAGCGATAAATATAATAAATGAAATAAAAAAAGTAATTTATCATTGATATATCGTGTGCTTTTTGGTTGTCTTTTATGTGAAATATTTGATTAAATGCCATATCTTTGTCTCGTCCAGTGAATGTTGCGTTTCTTCTTTCTTCGAATAACTTTTCCACTCATAAATTAATTGTAAACTTTTTGAAGTTTAATTATGAAACTTTAAATCGTCTAAAATTATTGTTTTATTTTTAATTTAATTTCTTTAATTGACTTAATTTTGCCCCATCAAAAATAATTTTATAGAGTTGTTAATTTTTCCCTTCTCAATGTACGACCCAGATTGACAATCTCTTGTATTGCACTTGCTCGACATAGTACCTCGGTATTCGAGATGCGACGACATACTCGTACGAGTAGTACCTCGGTATTCGAGATGTGACGATACCAAGAACTTCTGAATATTCTCCCATTAATCTATTTTGAATGCTTTCAGCTCGTTTAGCATTCTGATCTTTAAGGTTTGTGTCTCAACACCACAAAGTAGAATTAACCACATATATGTGTTGCCGAAGATTTGATTTTCAAGTTATCATTGTAGAAAATTAATCTCATCTCGAGAAAATCGTTCACGGACCAATTCAATTCGGTATTTAACTTTTCTATTTAGGTTAAGGAAAAACTCCAAAGGAAAGGACAGACTTCATGAATATAATACAATTTTAAATAAATTTATGTCCTTTACTTTCTACTAGGTAAGTCCAGAAAGTAAGTGTACTGAATTTTTGTAGGTTACAATTTTTTTTATTTAAACGAAAAAATTACGTGGTTACCGTAGTACATATGTAAGCTATTTTTCGACACAGTCGCCATTCTTCTCAATGCAGGTAGTGAAGCGGGGTATCAACTTTTTGATGACTTCCTCGAAGTAGTTTCCCGCCAACCCCTCCGTCCACTTCTCCACCTCCTCCTTTACCTCCTCGTCGGTTGAAAACCTTTTTCCACCCATGTGCAGCTTCAGGGAGGTAAAGAGATAGTAATCTGAAGGTGCTAGGTCAGGGGAATGCGCGGGATGGTTCAGAACATCCCATTTAAACGAGGCGAGCAGTTCCTTCGTGGCGTTGCCCGTGTGTGGTCTGGCATTGTCGTGCAGCAGGCAGACTCCCTTTGTCAGCATGCCTCTCCTCTTGTTCTGAATCGCCCTCCGCAATTTTTTTAGGGTCTCACAGTATCTTGCAGAGTTGATGGTCTCCCCTTGAGGCATATATTCAATTAAAATTATGCCTTGACAGTCCCAAAACAATTTCGTCAAATTTCGTCAGTCACAATTGAAGGCCTTCCGCTCCTCTGATCATCATGCACAGACGTACGACCGTTTTTAAACTCGCGACACCACTTGTACACACTCCTACAATTCATAGCTTTTTTACCATATGCAGTTTTCACCTCATTATAAACTTCAACCGGAGGTTTTCCCTTCCAAACGAGATAACGGATGACGCCCCGTATTTCGCACTTGGCGGGAGATTGGATTTACATTTTTCACGAAACGTGTTGTTGCGTCAACACTTCTCAACGTACTGACCTCGAACCGGTCTCGTTGTGGAGGGGAAGGGTCAGACTACACGGAAGTGTAGCCAACATGTCGAAAATAAAATCCATCCGGTCGTGAGAGCCTCAGAACACTTACTTTCTGGATACGCCTCGTATAAGAATATAATGTAAATAATGACTTGATGTGAGGAATATTACTTTTTAGAGAAAGAAAGAATTGTATTCGCGTGTCATAATATCCAGCAGAATAAGCTTTGCGTGCTAAATAGCCATAAACTGTTATCCTCTTTTATCTCAGTGCAGTCGTTTCCATTGCAAGTTGCTTTGAGAAACTTTTATATACATATCATTAGTCAGCTCTAGAAAATATTTTAGCTCTGGTGTATTTTCAACGAAGGTTCGGTGCTTTTTAAATTTGGTTTTTTAATAATATTTAACAACTGTAAATCCAGAGATCAAGCTGAAATGTAGCTGGAACGCTCCGGGTGTCATCTTCTATTGCCTCAATCGGGAGGGGTGCAAAATGAACCAGAATCTTTTGATGACCAAAGTTGCCAATTAGTCTGCTTCATTATTGACACGTATATACTGTAATTTATTATTAATTGTATAAATCCTTATCTCTGGTTGAATACCAGTCTTTCGTTTAATCCAGATTGTTCTTGGATGTTTGCAGGATTGTCACCACTATTTTAATCAGGAGCATCTCTCTTTTAGTTGTTCACTACAAGATCCCTTCGTATCTCCATCAAGTTATATTTTTTTGTGATTGATATTTTTACAATGATTACACCAGTTACACCAGTAACTAAAAATAATTGTAAATAGCGAAACAAAATCGATTTAATCGAAAAATGATTGATTTATTTTCATAGTAATCCTTCAACAAATACAGATTGTAAATCCGACCATTTTAATAATCATAGTGGGAGACCACAGTGTCTTCGACCCCATTGACCGAATCTCGGGTTTAGAACCAATGGAGTAGGTATATAACTCACGGTGTGTCATTGCACGTGTTTGAAATGTTACAACGCACACGAAGACGCAACAACACTCACACACGTCTATTGTAAATGAGTTTTGTACCAGATAAACTTATTTACCTTTTGAGAACCCAATTTTTTCATTAATATCGGAAAACGAACCTGATGCCCTATCAAGCGGGTGATACGTGGCCTACTTAGTAGGCCACGGAGGTTTGTATTTTCAGTGTATAACAATCTTGTTTTCATATAGCAATATCTTTCAACCAAGCAGAGAAAATTTAAAATGGTCGCAAAAATATTTAAATTGTAAAAAAAATCATGAACAGCGTAAATAATAACATTTAAAGTGAGATGTCATCAATTAAAGGAAAAAGGAAGGAATGTTGAAAAGGAAAGGAAAATCGAGAATTAAATACGTAACATTACTGACTTGAAATTAAGAGATTTTTCAACCGACTAAAAAAAAATGCTAAAGACAAAGCGAGTCTAATGTTTTGTTGTAGCTGGTTCCAGAGTCTCACCCCATGGACAGGACATGATGACATAAACAAAGGAGAGGTTGTCAATAAGAAATAAATTTCACGGAATGTACGTAATAAATAATACGTCAAGGATATTTCAAGAATGAATTAATCTTTGACGAAGCAATTAAAGTTTTCACAGCAGGAAATAATATTTAATTAAAAAGGACCAACTATTTTCGTAGAAAATTCATAATGATTTTAAGTATTTTACCTTACACTATTCACCTGAAACGCGGCTAAGGGTTTAATTATTGGTTTTGTAATATGCCACGCTTAAATCTCTTAACAAATATTAATTTGGTAGTTAACACAAAACATGAACATGAGGTGATTAAAATTTTAGATTCATTTAATACAAAATTAACAAACTGGGTTAATCGACTTTTATTTTAGGTAATTAAGCGAAATTAATTTATTTTATGTGTTAATAAAAGTATAAGAGGATTTATTTGTATTATTTTGATATAAAGCAATTTGGTATTTTATTTTACATTTGATATAGGCTAATCAAATAACATTATGTTAAATAAAATCTATAGTAGAAGAAGCAAAAATATTGAAGAAAAAGGTTTAAAAATGAAAATAACACAAACAATTATGCTTCCTTGTAAAGTTGTCCGATTTCGATATAAAATAAAGAAAAAAAATACGCAAAAGCACTAAAAATAATAATATAGTTTCCTAGCGAGGTAAAAATAATATAAAAAAAGAACCAATATAAAAAAATAAGTCAGATCGCGAACTATATAAACAAAGAACTAAGAATTTCGGCTACAACTTTAAGAAGGTGACGTCTACAGCTATCAAATGGATCTGTCTTCAAAATATGTTTATAAGTGGTTCAAAGATGATTTGAAACAATATAAAATGTTTGTATATGATTTGGATAGATTACAGTGCGTGTACTGATTTATAGATTTGCCAAATAATATTAAGATGTGACGCAGTAATTAGATACCAAAGTATTGACAATATATCTCGTCACTGGCGTGGCGCGCACATATTTATGGGACGAGATATCTCGTATCTGGCAGTGAACTGGGTAAAAGCTCAGTTTATGACTACAGCACTGAAAACAATCTTAATTCATTGTAATGTAATTAATTGTAAGGTAAATTAAACAAAAGTTTATCAATCAAAAAGGGATTCATTATTTTGATATATAAGTACAAACATGAGTAATAATGTCTTCTTATGCTTAATGAGTAACATTTAGACACGTCTATTTAAAATGTAGGATAGAGTAATGATGATATGAAAAACTTACTGCGGATATTTGAACACGAAAAAAAATGGATATATTTTATTGATTGTTCTTTATTATTTAATTTCTCTGTCAAAATACTCATTAGTTGATAAGTTGTAAGACGAGTATATACCACGTAAGTGATCGCTTAGCATACTGTTTATAAATTAATTGTTAGAGATATACAAATTCATATTAGAGGTACACATAACCATTAGAATAAATATAAAAAATAATAACCAAAGAATGCAAAAGGTTTCATCCTTCTTAAACATTATTCTTTTGGGTCAATAGATCACACATATATACGATGTAACACGACGCTAGTCTGACCTAAACATTGCTCTTGTAACAAACCGTGATCATTACTCCTAAAGAGATCCTCGGGATATGAGGTAGACACACGTGTAGCGGGGATTAATGTAATTAGTAAAATAATTTAACACTTACTGTACCATTATCAGGTGAGTTGTCAATAACTGAAGTGTACATTAATTACAGCATTATGTTATATGTTGTTTATGGTTAATAAAAGTGTCTATACTATTTATTGTTTATGGTACTAAGGGGGAATAGGATTAGAATCGGATAAGAGAATAAATTTAATGTATTATTTGTGAAATTTTTGTTTTGTTTATCTTATGTGTTTCAATGGTTTCTAGGCTTTTTATTGCGTAATAATTTTGTGTTTATTGGGTGTGAAAACGAGTGGTCGTGTGTTATTAGGTATTCAGTGAAATCAGATTTTTTTTATTGCTCTAATGTATTCTTTAATTTCATGAAATTGCATAAACACTACATCACAATACGACCATAAGTGAACTGTTCAAACTCTATTGACCATAAAACTACTGGCTATTTATTGGATATTATTTATAATATTAAGTGTTTCAATCCATCTTATACTATCAAGAACTTCTTTGAATTGGCAAATGTTTAAAAAAAAACTGTAAATTATCATTAAATGCTAAGTTAGTGTCTTTCAAAGTAGCCAATTTATTTACAAGTATATAAATAAATGTAATGTATCTCTACCGATGTTAATATGCTTATCTTATCGTATACAATAAATATTAAGTAATCACCAAAACCAATGTTATCTTATCGATGTTCTTATCCACATTCAAATAAATATTATAAGTTATTGTGCAAACCAATGTTAAGCTTATCGATGTCAACCATATCTTTGTACTATGTAATCTCTAGAACCTATAAATATTAGTGTTATCACATGTATGTCAACCGAACTCAATGTATTATGTTTAAATTTATTATCTTGTTGGCAGTTATCTATCCAAATTCAATAAAGATTTGGTATCACTAAATGGAAGGAAACTGCGAACGAGATAAATCGCCTGATATCGATTTGACCTTAAGGGCAAAGATAACATACCCGAAACATTCCTCTCTAATCTATCAAGGGTCGCGCGTATGGTTATCTTTGCTTTAAAAAGGACGTCATATCTGAGGCAGCATCATTATTCTAAAAGCCACTAAGATATTAACATCATCGTTATTATAATACTGTTAATATTATACTTCAATGTAATTCAACCTTCATACAAATAAAACTACACAGTTGAAATTCTAAAAGTGTTTTCGTTGCAAAAGGCCATAACATAAATACATGTAAACATATTTTTAAAGAAATGTTTTTTAAATCCGATCTAGATGAATGTTTAATGAAGGATTTAATCCGAATATTTAATAATGGAACGACATAAAATAATTTTTGTTTCGACGACCGGATATTTCAGAAAAAAGGATAAGTCATGGGTTCTTAAACATCGCCATTACTAGCTGAAGTATTTATGAATTCATTTAAAGAAATACTATTTAGTTCAAACAATCACTTGAATGCCCTGCTGTGGAAGCACTATGCTGATGTTATATGTGCATATGAGGGAAAAGCGATAGAAAATTACAAAAAAAAACATTTTTAAATAGTTTGAATCTTCTTCTTCATCCTAGTGTCATGTCAGGTCCCCCCAAAGTTGACTATCACCTGAGAGTAGAAAAAGATCCCCAACGTTCCTTATACCAGTCCAATCACATATATTGCGGAGCCAGGATAGCTTGAATAATATAATAAATTTCACGATTAGTAGAGGTATTTGAATTAACGTATACTGATGCAGTCATACCAGTTGATTTTAGCCAACCTCTCACGCACAAATCAGCAGGGTTTAATTCAATGATACAATGACTTACCACATTCCCTCTAGATTAAATGAATTTAAAAAAAAAAGAGCTAAATACAATTAAAGTAAATTACAGCTAATAATGGACATAATAAACATTAAATACTAGTAATTAGAATGGTAAAGAATAAAGAAAAAAGTTATTTAATTCACACTTTTATTAACTCAAAATCGAAATAAGAAAAAGTAAGATGGAAAAGAATTTTATATATGTTATATACCATATACATGATATATATCAATAATATATCTAATCAAGCCATAAAAACGTTTTCTAATGAGATTTAGGCAGCGTTCTATACAGGAAATAATATTTATCGTTCACTGTCTAATACCAAGACTAACTATAATATTCAAATATCTAAAATAAGAGTGGAATTTACTAACTTTGCTGTAATGGTTGCAATGCGGTATACGTAAGTATGACAACAAACAACTTCAGTACATTAATTAAATAACACATTCGAACAATAAAATAATATTTTTCTATGAGTTCGATGAACACCTAATAACATATGATCACTCGTTTCCACACCCAATGAAGACAAAAATATTACACATATCAAACATATACGAGTATTACACAATAAAAATACTTAAAACCATCGAAATAAACAAAGGCCAACTAATAAAATAGATATCATAAATCATCAATTAAATTTATCCTGTATTCCGCTTTTAACCCTATTTCCCCTTAGTACCATAAACAATGAATGGTATCGACACTTGTATTTTATTTTACCATAAACAACACACTTAATGATGTAATTAATATGTACTTCAGTTCTCGGTAACTCAACTGATGATGACACAGCAGTGTTGAAATGCATTGTGATTTGTAATAAAGAAAGTGGAATAATACAAAATAACTTTGTTTTAATTTTTTATTAATTATGGTATTCCACATAGTGACGGCTGAGTTATCCTTTTAATTTAGTTTATAAAGTATCACAACCACCATCTAAATTATCAGTTTAAAAACATGCCCCATGAAGTGTACTTTCACTTCGTACATCAAACTATAGGATCTTTTACAGCAAAGCGTAGGCCAAATTGAAGATGTTATGGCTTTCTACAGGAGACGTAGAAAGCCTACTGAGGTACCATATCATGTTTTTTTGTGAGACAAAAATAAGGGCAAACATTGGACAATACATTGAAAAAAATTACGTTTGTCCAACAGGCGTTTTGTTTCGAGAGACATTTAATCTAAAGATTATAAAAGCAAAAAAATGCAAACTACCATAATTATTCTTTTAACTAATTTGTCATAATTAATACGTTTTCTTCGTTCTTTTCGGATGCTGGAGTTATTAATTCTACGTTTGAGTTTTTATCTAGTTATAAAAGTAAGAAGATCTATTCTGTTTACCTATGTATAGATAAGGCAAAGGCAGTGTGTATAATAACACGTGAATATCTGACCTCTCTGCCTACCCTAAAAATAACATGAGCATAGACAAGATTTAATTTTTAACATGTTTATTTTATATTTTTTATCTTCTTATTGTGTTGTGAATCACGGTTTAAACAACTTTGCTTGTATGGGAATATTGGATTTTACATGATTACTACTTTATCTATCCGATAAAGTAGTAATCATGTAATTTTTTTTAAAGTTATTCATTGTCTTTTAAGATGAGAAGGAAATAATAACAAAAGCCACAGCTTAAAGGATACGCTGCAATAACCAAATTAAAATATATTTCCCTTCCCCCACAATGATAATTTTTTTATGCTTAGACACCGTAGGTCTGCTAGCCAACAAACTAGGAATTCCTATTTTAAATCAACCAGCTTATTAACCAGTTTATCAACCAGCTTTTCAATTCTATACTCTTGTCACCGAGAATAAATAATGAGGGTTGATAAACAAATACGAGAATTCTTTAATTTCGCGGGCTGTTTGTTTTTTATTTAGCTTTTGTATTTTCCTCACGATGGAGACACTGTCTGTGATGTACATTTAGATTTTCATTCATATTGGATGGGCAAGTATGAACAAAGCATTTTGGCACGTTTCCAATTGTTTCATTTTAAAAATGAACGGATAAAGATTTGTTTTGAGATTTCACGCCGATTGCTTGATAGTTGAAGAAAACGATCAGAAGTGTGGGCAAAGAACTCCTGGATTTTACCCCGTGATAATACACCGGCTCACACTTCACTTCTAATTTGTGAATTTTTGACCAAAACCAACACTGTCGTGAAGTCAGCGTATTCACCAGATATACTCCCCTGCGACTTTTCGTGTTCGCGAAAATAAAGAGGACATTGAGAGGACAATGTTTTGTGACCATAGACGAGATATAGGCAAAATCGCAGGATGAGCTAAACGCTCTCCCAGAAAGTGCGTTCCACAAAATGTTTTGCGGGCTGGAAAAAACATTGGCAAAAGTGAATTTTATCCTAAGAGAACTACTTTGAAGGGGACAATGATTTAATAAATACTTTTTGATAATTTTTTTTATCAAACCTCTATTGAAGCCTTTCTCATTAAAGAAATAAAAAAATAATAATAGCAACAAAACAAAAATAATTGCACTCGAATGCATATATGATATATCATCATATACCTTATAACTATAAATATATCAATGAGATGGATTTTTAATACATCCACAACGCTTTTTTTATTCTAGTATTTGTTAATTTTAAACCTCTTGTAGAATAACAAGAATGGAAGAAAAACTAAAATTAAAAGAAAATATTATTTATATTGTATTGAATGTCGGTTCGTGAGGACGATATCAAAGGAACGGTCAGTTCAACAATGGCATCATTCTGGAGCAAGAGGTTCCATAAACCTGCCCTCAGAGGGCATTTGTGGCAGGGAGACCCGGCTTGGCCCCTGCTCCAGTACTTCTGAATTACTCGAGGGGCAGGAAATATACGACACCCTTTCCACTTTGAACCCTGCATCCCTCGCTACGTTTGACGTATGCATTCATTTTAACGTCTAATTTTAGGTCTGTGTGGCCATATGAGAAAAATTATGTTAGATTAAGTTGGATAATCAAGGAAGTAACATATGTGGAGTGACACACACACACACACACAACCACACACGCACATGTATATAAATAAATATTTATTTATATACATGTATATAAATCCCAACAATTATGGTTTTTTGCGTCTAAAATATAAAAGAAATAAAGAATGAAGATGGTTTTCCTATATCGTTCGTCAATAAACTCTTCAGAAAACATGAAAAGTTACACGAAAAGAGAAGTAACGTTAAAGTCCTTAAACAGAAGAAATATATTTTCTCTGTAAAATTATCCAGCAACTTCCATTGGTATAGTAATAAAATCGTTGATTTTCTTTGAAGTTTCGACTTTTAAAATAAAATCCTTAAGAATTCACGTAAGGCTCTTTTTAAATACCTATAGCTCCAAGATTATTTCTAATATTCATGTTAAGCTAACCAAGACAATTAAAAGAATTATGTAGAAGAGGTGAAGGATGTGTGTCCAGATATGAAAATCTGGCATTCTGTTCTCTCTGCTTCCCCTCACGAGGAAACGGTGTGATGGATGGTGTATAAAAATATTTTTTACTCTTTTATTGTTAAAAAGTGTTAAATCTTTTAATTAATATCGAAAATGAAAAATGTGTCAATATAACCCCTAAAGGTGAATTTTACAAAATATGATGTTGAATGGCTCCGGGGTACAGATATGAAAAAATACATTAAATTAAAACCAGTGCAGAACTTGCCTGTAATTGAATCCGGGATGCCTTAACACTTAACAACCGTGACCTAACTAAATATTGCTTTATTTTTTCTCTCCTTTCGGCCTTTTACGATCTACTTGGTTGGCTGGAAGATATTACCCACTTAGTGGTTAATACTGCCAAATAATATTCTGCCAAATAAATAAAACAATAATGCAATACAGTTCACATTATATTTACTATTTTAAGATTAGAAGGTAATCCACTCTTTGTACGATTTTCAAAAAGCCTTCATCTTGCTAAGAAAAATATCAACTAGGATGTGTTTTACTTTGTTTTCATTGTGCCTACTCCAAACGAAGTTTGTTTTTGTGTTTATGTTCCATGAGTATATAACTTACATTTTTGGTTTACGATCTCACAGCTAAGTAGCCATGAAAGAGGTAAAGTCAAGAGGCCGAGATATTCTTCATAGATTTAACGAGGAAGCTAAATATAAGATATTTTTTTATCCAAAGGGGAAAAATAACGTTTTCGACAGTGGATCCACGTTGATATAGATTGTGTACAAAAACGATTATACATATAACATATATCATACTTATATATTTGCAAAATGACTTTAATTTTGGTTTGGGTGGAAAAAATGCGATATACCAAACAATCACTAATGATTAATTATAAAAAGCAACTATCTTTATTTCATAAAATAATAACGACCTCCGAGGCAAAGTTGATAAGACGCTTGTCTTCCAATACTTCCAACTGTTGTTTTATAGTTACGTTAAAGTCAGCTTATTAATAAGATCATATTTATTAATACTCAATGGCAATTTGTTCATCTGGCCCCTATGAGATACTGAATTCAATCAAGACAAAATAGTACGAAAAATTCAGGCAGTAGATCGGAGCGTGGTTGTTATAACAGTATGAGTTTGAGTATTTGAGCTCCCAAGAGGGTTAAGTTGTAGTAAAAATTTATATGAACTAGTAAAGGTGGTGCATTTTTCATGATTGTAGTTGTGAGAGTTTATGACACAAGTTGTGAGAGTTTATGACAGCGGTATTAAATAATTTATTAATAAATCATTTATGATGTTTATATATCCACAGTAAGATATAAGCAAAAATCTAGTTTACTGGGGACATGATGAATGAGATGCAACAAACCCAGATCTATAGTATATAAATTGAGTGTTCTCTTTAAATTGCCTGTTTTTCATAAATGATGCATTCATACAAATTTGTTGTAAATTAATAATCATGACTTGATAATTTCACAACTGATGAAATCTGTCAATGAGAGTATAAAATAATTTGTCCTAGACTGTGCAATAAAAAATATATTCAAATATCTGATGCCCCTTGTTGACACAAATTGATCGACTTTTTTAAAAAGTATTTATAAGGGAACTTTGAGCTTCATCCATTGTTTGAACGTCTTAATAATTCCAATAACGTCTTCTCTGCCTTCCACATCTTACGATGTTTTTGGTTTAAAAAACTCTTCTTTTCCAGGTGTTTCACAAGTTATACATCGCAAGATCTTAATTTCTGATATTTTAAGGACGCCTTCGTTGTATTAAATTGTATTATATCACGCATTTGTTTTAAACTTTAAAACTAGGATTTATTATCATGTGCCAATCTCTTTTAACCAACCAAAAATATGTATTAGATGCCTGCAGTGAAAACCAGACTGTAAACTTTTTTTAAAAGAAACCTAGGTAGCTATCTACTGGAACTTTTTGAAAATACATCACTTGCTAAATTATCTTGTTGTTTATTTAATCAGGCGGAATTTAATCCAAAAAAATGTGTTAAGTATTCTCAATAGCACTGTATAGAGGAGACACATTGATGATGAGAATGAAGGAAACAAGTGTTTTAGGCGGATACTCCGTACCCCATAGACCGCAAGACGCACCAACGTCTCTATCACCGAGAATTGAAGATTACAGAAATACTTTAAACAATTTATAACAATCCTCGTATATGAACTATCTGTGTTCCTATTATATATCCAGGGACATCGACTCCAAGGCAAAATCGCTATGACCAGAGACAATGCTCTGTGTTTGGTGGGATCAGAAGGGTGTTGTCTATTATGAGCTGCTAAAACCTGGCGAAACAATTAAAACTGAATGCTACCGACAGCAAATGATGGATTTGAACCAAGCATTGCGTGAAAAATGACCAGAATATCAAAAGAGGCAACACAAAGTGATTTTGCTTCATGATAATGCACCATCGCTCACAGCTAAATCGGTCAAGGAAACGATTGACGCGTTTAGTTGGAAAATACTTTCGCATGCGGCTTACTCACCAAACTTGGCTTCATCCGATTACTACTTATTTGCATCGATGGGGCACGCACTTGCTGAGCAGCGCCTCACATCTTACGAAAATGTACGAAAATGGCTCGATGATTGGTTTGCCTCAAAAGAGCAACAGTTTTCTTGGCGTGGCATCCACAAATTGCCAGAGAGATGGGGAAAATGTGTAACTAGCGATGAGCAATACTTTGAATAAAATATTTTTTACCATTTTCATACAATAAATGTATATTTTCTATAAAAAAATCCGTTGTCATATTTACATACCTGGTACATATGCAAATACGGAGAATTACCTAATTCAATTACTGCAGCCACCACCTTCCTATCCTCATTCTCAAATGATACATATTTATTTTGTAATTATTAAATACAAAAGAGGGTTCCAATCCCAGGTACGAATAAGAGCGCCCTTTAGGATAGTATCTTCTCTATATGGCGCTATATGAATTTTTCTTTCATAATTATTCACTAAGATGAGAGAATACGAAATAATTTTTCTTGCACAAGAAGTTGTGTAAACAAACGTCCAACATCTGCATTTGCACATTGTACGAATGTTGAATGATGGTAAAAATTACGATTTAGATCAAATTGTCTGAAAACGCAGCATCCTTCAGAAGCGTATGTTGAGTGTGGAGGCACGTTGCGAACTCTCTCAAGTGAAACGATGAGAAACACTCAGGATTTATTTGGAATAAGGTGAACATTACTTCAAGATTTTTTGAGAAATTAAATGCGGCTTTTAACCTTCTTTTTGTCAGAATTTTTTACCAGTGTAAATTCGAGGAATTTGAAGTATTTCTGTATCTTTGGAAGCAAAGGTTAAAAATAAATCTTATTAAACCTTTGTAAGGTGACATGCTTAGTCATATGGGAAAACAGGTGGGCAGCTTTAGAATACTACTTATTGTTAAGCACGACAATCGAATAAGACCCAGCTTTCGAGAAAATCTGCTCAAAAATGACATACCAGTTGGGTGTCTGCGTCCCAGGAGAGATCTATCTAAAATAGACATACATAAGTTCTAGGAAATAATATTAAAAAAAAAGTTTGGCACGTTACGATTACGTACCGGGAATGTTTAATTGGAGACCATGGAATGACACGGTTATCACGTTACAATTAAGTACTGATAATGTTTAATTGGATACCATGGAATGCCACGTTTAGCACGTTAAAATTACGTACTAGGAATGTTAATTGGATACCATAGAATGACAAGTTTGGCACGTTACGATTAATTACTGAGAATGTTTAATTGTAGACCATGGAATGCAATGTTTGGCACGTTACGATTACGTACTGGGAATGTTTAATTGGAGACCATAGAATGACACGTTTGGCACGTTACGATTACGTACTGGGACTGTTTAATTGGAGACCATGGAATTAAACTATAATAATATTCATTCATCCGTAAGGTAACGACTAAAACATTCGAACATGCGTTACATACATATTGAAAAGCTTGGCGGGGAGACAGTATTCTCTTCAATTCCATTAATCGCGGATACAGGGTTTTAAAAACCACTGGAGAAGGCACGTAACTCGTAGTTCGTCATAACACTTGTTGTCAATACTGCCAAACTTGAAGATGCAACAACACTCGTACACGCCTAACACATGCGAGTATTCTCACTAGACGAGTTCTTATCAGACTGAGCCCTTCTTTTTGGGTACCGCCGGGAATGCGATTCGAAACCACCGGGTCCATACTACCTATGTATTATATAGGATCTGATTTGGTCATGTTGAGCGAATGGATGACAGGTCGAACTAAAAAGGGAATGAGTGAGATGTGTAATAGAGGAAAGCGTCATTCAGGCGTCTTACCATCAAGGCCAGTGGTCCTTAACAGTGTACCCCTCGCAGCCCTTTAAATATCCTAAAATATTTTCGCGGCCTTCTAATTTTTACCAACAATAATAATGAAGATTTATTTTAAAATAGTGTTTTAATTTACTGGTTAAAATAACAAAAAAAAAATTAACTTACCTACGAGGCCTTCAAAAAAACCCATCGCAGCCCCCGAGAGGGTTGTGCCCCCCCCCCGATTAAGAATAGTTGATCTAGGCCACGGACGTCGTCGGTAATACAATAAGATAAAAATATAATAAAAATATACAATTATTTAACCACGATACTGTGAGGATATGGACAACAAGTACACACATTCGTTAAACGAAGATGTCTTGTAATATATAAGAAAATGTCATCTTAGTTCTAAATCAATGTTTCGCAATGTGGGCACTGGAGGGATCTGTGAGGGGGCGGAGGGTTGCTGCCCCAAAGGAAAGTAAGGGAGGAGGGCGTTGAGGAGCAAGTGGGCAAAAGGAAGAGGATTTAATACCGTCACAAGTCTTTTGAGTAGAAAGAGAAACTGACTGCAAATAGACGACGGCGGAGTTTTAATGATGCTGCTGACAAATGCCTATTATAGACAAATTGGTATCACAACACCAGGCTCACCCTTCTCATTAGTGATTATTTTAAATTTGATATTAATGACTTATAATAGTTGATACCACCTCCCGGTAATAAAACGTCTTTATGTTACTACTATCGTGACTGGAAAGGTGTATTCAAGGAGCTCAGAGCGATAATGACAACTCAAAAAAATGATTTCAAAATTTATGTTCAATGTGCATGCATGGACCCGTCTACGCATTATAGTGAGCAATCTACTCGTACAGTACCCGACGGTAAGTAATACACATCGGACTTGAGAAAGAGAATGTCGGCCATAATCGGCTAACTTCGGCTTTGTAGAGCTCTATCTCTGTCATTGATACACGTGTTCCGTTGTTGTCAGTCGTTGTCAAACGTTCTAGGGTGTGGTTTTCATTCATTAGTTTAAAAACATGCCCCATGAAGTGTACTTTCACTTCGTACATCAAACTATAGGATCTTTTACAGCAAAGCGTAGGCCAAATTGAAGATGTTATGGCTTTCTACAGGAGACGTAGAAAGCCTACTGAGGTACCATATCATGTTTTTTTGTGAGACAAAAATAAGGGCAAACATTGGACAATACATTGAAAAAAATTACGTTTGTCCAACAGGCGTTTTGTTTCGAGAGACATTTAATCTAAAGATTATAAAAGCAAAAAAATGCAAACTACCATAATTATTCTTTTAACTAATTTGTCATAATTAATACGTTTTCTTCGTTCTTTTCGGATGCTGGAGTTATTAATTCTACGTTTGAGTTTTTATCTAGTTATAAAAGTAAGAAGATCTATTCTGTTTACCTATGTATAGATAAGGCAAAGGCAGTGTGTATAATAACACGTGAATATCTGACCTCTCTGCCTACCCTAAAAATAACATGAGCATAGACAAGATTTAATTTTTAACATGTTTATTTTATATTTTTTATCTTCTTATTGTGTTGTGAATCACGGTTTAAACAACTTTGCTTGTATGGGAATATTGGATTTTACATGATTACTACTTTATCTATCCGATAAAGTAGTAATCATGTAATTTTTTTTAAAGTTATTCATTGTCTTTTAAGATGAGAAGGAAATAATAACAAAAGCCACAGCTTAAAGGATACGCTGCAATAACCAAATTAAAATATATTTCCCTTCCCCCACAATGATAATTTTTTTATGCTTAGACACCGTAGGTCTGCTAGCCAACAAACTAGGAATTCCTATTTTAAATCAACCAGCTTATTAACCAGTTTATCAACCAGCTTTTCAATTCTATACTCTTGTCACCGAGAATAAATAATGAGGGTTGATAAACAAATACGAGAATTCTTTAATTTCGCGGGCTGTTTGTTTTTTATTTAGCTTTTGTATTTTCCTCACGATGGAGACACTGTCTGTGATGTACATTTAGATTTTCATTCATATTGGATGGGCAAGTATGAACAAAGCATTTTGGCACGTTTCCAATTGTTTCATTTTAAAAATGAACGGATAAAGATTTGTTTTGAGATTTCACGCCGATTGCTTGATAGTTGAAGAAAACGATCAGAAGTGTGGGCAAAGAACTCCTGGATTTTACCCCGTGATAATACACCGGCTCACACTTCACTTCTAATTTGTGAATTTTTGACCAAAACCAACACTGTCGTGAAGTCAGCGTATTCACCAGATATACTCCCCTGCGACTTTTCGTGTTCGCGAAAATAAAGAGGACATTGAGAGGACAATGTTTTGTGACCATAGACGAGATATAGGCAAAATCGCAGGATGAGCTAAACGCTCTCCCAGAAAGTGCGTTCCACAAAATGTTTTGCGGGCTGGAAAAAACATTGGCAAAAGTGAATTTTATCCTAAGAGAACTACTTTGAAGGGGACAATGATTTAATAAATACTTTTTGATAATTTTTTTTATCAAACCTCTATTGAAGCCTTTCTCATTAAAGAAATAAAAAAATAATAATAGCAACAAAACAAAAATAATTGCACTCGAATGCATATATGATATATCATCATATACCTTATAACTATAAATATATCAATGAGATGGATTTTTAATACATCCACAACGCTTTTTTTATTCTAGTATTTGTTAATTTTAAACCTCTTGTAGAATAACAAGAATGGAAGAAAAACTAAAATTAAAAGAAAATATTATTTATATTGTATTGAATGTCGGTTCGTGAGGACGATATCAAAGGAACGGTCAGTTCAACAATGGCATCATTCTGGAGCAAGAGGTTCCATAAACCTGCCCTCAGAGGGCATTTGTGGCAGGGAGACCCGGCTTGGCCCCTGCTCCAGTACTTCTGAATTACTCGAGGGGCAGGAAATATACGACACCCTTTCCACTTTGAACCCTGCATCCCTCGCTACGTTTGACGTATGCATTCATTTTAACGTCTAATTTTAGGTCTGTGTGGCCATATGAGAAAAATTATGTTAGATTAAGTTGGATAATCAAGGAAGTAACATATGTGGAGTGACACACACACACACACACAACCACACACGCACATGTATATAAATAAATATTTATTTATATACATGTATATAAATCCCAACAATTATGGTTTTTTGCGTCTAAAATATAAAAGAAATAAAGAATGAAGATGGTTTTCCTATATCGTTCGTCAATAAACTCTTCAGAAAACATGAAAAGTTACACGAAAAGAGAAGTAACGTTAAAGTCCTTAAACAGAAGAAATATATTTTCTCTGTAAAATTATCCAGCAACTTCCATTGGTATAGTAATAAAATCGTTGATTTTCTTTGAAGTTTCGACTTTTAAAATAAAATCCTTAAGAATTCACGTAAGGCTCTTTTTAAATACCTATAGCTCCAAGATTATTTCTAATATTCATGTTAAGCTAACCAAGACAATTAAAAGAATTATGTAGAAGAGGTGAAGGATGTGTGTCCAGATATGAAAATCTGGCATTCTGTTCTCTCTGCTTCCCCTCACGAGGAAACGGTGTGATGGATGGTGTATAAAAATATTTTTTACTCTTTTATTGTTAAAAAGTGTTAAATCTTTTAATTAATATCGAAAATGAAAAATGTGTCAATATAACCCCTAAAGGTGAATTTTACAAAATATGATGTTGAATGGCTCCGGGGTACAGATATGAAAAAATACATTAAATTAAAACCAGTGCAGAACTTGCCTGTAATTGAATCCGGGATGCCTTAACACTTAACAACCGTGACCTAACTAAATATTGCTTTATTTTTTCTCTCCTTTCGGCCTTTTACGATCTACTTGGTTGGCTGGAAGATATTACCCACTTAGTGGTTAATACTGCCAAATAATATTCTGCCAAATAAATAAAACAATAATGCAATACAGTTCACATTATATTTACTATTTTAAGATTAGAAGGTAATCCACTCTTTGTACGATTTTCAAAAAGCCTTCATCTTGCTAAGAAAAATATCAACTAGGATGTGTTTTACTTTGTTTTCATTGTGCCTACTCCAAACGAAGTTTGTTTTTGTGTTTATGTTCCATGAGTATATAACTTACATTTTTGGTTTACGATCTCACAGCTAAGTAGCCATGAAAGAGGTAAAGTCAAGAGGCCGAGATATTCTTCATAGATTTAACGAGGAAGCTAAATATAAGATATTTTTTTATCCAAAGGGGAAAAATAACGTTTTCGACAGTGGATCCACGTTGATATAGATTGTGTACAAAAACGATTATACATATAACATATATCATACTTATATATTTGCAAAATGACTTTAATTTTGGTTTGGGTGGAAAAAATGCGATATACCAAACAATCACTAATGATTAATTATAAAAAGCAACTATCTTTATTTCATAAAATAATAACGACCTCCGAGGCAAAGTTGATAAGACGCTTGTCTTCCAATACTTCCAACTGTTGTTTTATAGTTACGTTAAAGTCAGCTTATTAATAAGATCATATTTATTAATACTCAATGGCAATTTGTTCATCTGGCCCCTATGAGATACTGAATTCAATCAAGACAAAATAGTACGAAAAATTCAGGCAGTAGATCGGAGCGTGGTTGTTATAACAGTATGAGTTTGAGTATTTGAGCTCCCAAGAGGGTTAAGTTGTAGTAAAAATTTATATGAACTAGTAAAGGTGGTGCATTTTTCATGATTGTAGTTGTGAGAGTTTATGACACAAGTTGTGAGAGTTTATGACAGCGGTATTAAATAATTTATTAATAAATCATTTATGATGTTTATATATCCACAGTAAGATATAAGCAAAAATCTAGTTTACTGGGGACATGATGAATGAGATGCAACAAACCCAGATCTATAGTATATAAATTGAGTGTTCTCTTTAAATTGCCTGTTTTTCATAAATGATGCATTCATACAAATTTGTTGTAAATTAATAATCATGACTTGATAATTTCACAACTGATGAAATCTGTCAATGAGAGTATAAAATAATTTGTCCTAGACTGTGCAATAAAAAATATATTCAAATATCTGATGCCCCTTGTTGACACAAATTGATCGACTTTTTTAAAAAGTATTTATAAGGGAACTTTGAGCTTCATCCATTGTTTGAACGTCTTAATAATTCCAATAACGTCTTCTCTGCCTTCCACATCTTACGATGTTTTTGGTTTAAAAAACTCTTCTTTTCCAGGTGTTTCACAAGTTATACATCGCAAGATCTTAATTTCTGATATTTTAAGGACGCCTTCGTTGTATTAAATTGTATTATATCACGCATTTGTTTTAAACTTTAAAACTAGGATTTATTATCATGTGCCAATCTCTTTTAACCAACCAAAAATATGTATTAGATGCCTGCAGTGAAAACCAGACTGTAAACTTTTTTTAAAAGAAACCTAGGTAGCTATCTACTGGAACTTTTTGAAAATACATCACTTGCTAAATTATCTTGTTGTTTATTTAATCAGGCGGAATTTAATCCAAAAAAATGTGTTAAGTATTCTCAATAGCACTGTATAGAGGAGACACATTGATGATGAGAATGAAGGAAACAAGTGTTTTAGGCGGATACTCCGTACCCCATAGACCGCAAGACGCACCAACGTCTCTATCACCGAGAATTGAAGATTACAGAAATACTTTAAACAATTTATAACAATCCTCGTATATGAACTATCTGTGTTCCTATTATATATCCAGGGACATCGACTCCAAGGCAAAATCGCTATGACCAGAGACAATGCTCTGTGTTTGGTGGGATCAGAAGGGTGTTGTCTATTATGAGCTGCTAAAACCTGGCGAAACAATTAAAACTGAATGCTACCGACAGCAAATGATGGATTTGAACCAAGCATTGCGTGAAAAATGACCAGAATATCAAAAGAGGCAACACAAAGTGATTTTGCTTCATGATAATGCACCATCGCTCACAGCTAAATCGGTCAAGGAAACGATTGACGCGTTTAGTTGGAAAATACTTTCGCATGCGGCTTACTCACCAAACTTGGCTTCATCCGATTACTACTTATTTGCATCGATGGGGCACGCACTTGCTGAGCAGCGCCTCACATCTTACGAAAATGTACGAAAATGGCTCGATGATTGGTTTGCCTCAAAAGAGCAACAGTTTTCTTGGCGTGGCATCCACAAATTGCCAGAGAGATGGGGAAAATGTGTAACTAGCGATGAGCAATACTTTGAATAAAATATTTTTTACCATTTTCATACAATAAATGTATATTTTCTATAAAAAAATCCGTTGTCATATTTACATACCTGGTACATATGCAAATACGGAGAATTACCTAATTCAATTACTGCAGCCACCACCTTCCTATCCTCATTCTCAAATGATACATATTTATTTTGTAATTATTAAATACAAAAGAGGGTTCCAATCCCAGGTACGAATAAGAGCGCCCTTTAGGATAGTATCTTCTCTATATGGCGCTATATGAATTTTTCTTTCATAATTATTCACTAAGATGAGAGAATACGAAATAATTTTTCTTGCACAAGAAGTTGTGTAAACAAACGTCCAACATCTGCATTTGCACATTGTACGAATGTTGAATGATGGTAAAAATTACGATTTAGATCAAATTGTCTGAAAACGCAGCATCCTTCAGAAGCGTATGTTGAGTGTGGAGGCACGTTGCGAACTCTCTCAAGTGAAACGATGAGAAACACTCAGGATTTATTTGGAATAAGGTGAACATTACTTCAAGATTTTTTGAGAAATTAAATGCGGCTTTTAACCTTCTTTTTGTCAGAATTTTTTACCAGTGTAAATTCGAGGAATTTGAAGTATTTCTGTATCTTTGGAAGCAAAGGTTAAAAATAAATCTTATTAAACCTTTGTAAGGTGACATGCTTAGTCATATGGGAAAACAGGTGGGCAGCTTTAGAATACTACTTATTGTTAAGCACGACAATCGAATAAGACCCAGCTTTCGAGAAAATCTGCTCAAAAATGACATACCAGTTGGGTGTCTGCGTCCCAGGAGAGATCTATCTAAAATAGACATACATAAGTTCTAGGAAATAATATTAAAAAAAAAGTTTGGCACGTTACGATTACGTACCGGGAATGTTTAATTGGAGACCATGGAATGACACGGTTATCACGTTACAATTAAGTACTGATAATGTTTAATTGGATACCATGGAATGCCACGTTTAGCACGTTAAAATTACGTACTAGGAATGTTAATTGGATACCATAGAATGACAAGTTTGGCACGTTACGATTAATTACTGAGAATGTTTAATTGTAGACCATGGAATGCAATGTTTGGCACGTTACGATTACGTACTGGGAATGTTTAATTGGAGACCATAGAATGACACGTTTGGCACGTTACGATTACGTACTGGGACTGTTTAATTGGAGACCATGGAATTAAACTATAATAATATTCATTCATCCGTAAGGTAACGACTAAAACATTCGAACATGCGTTACATACATATTGAAAAGCTTGGCGGGGAGACAGTATTCTCTTCAATTCCATTAATCGCGGATACAGGGTTTTAAAAACCACTGGAGAAGGCACGTAACTCGTAGTTCGTCATAACACTTGTTGTCAATACTGCCAAACTTGAAGATGCAACAACACTCGTACACGCCTAACACATGCGAGTATTCTCACTAGACGAGTTCTTATCAGACTGAGCCCTTCTTTTTGGGTACCGCCGGGAATGCGATTCGAAACCACCGGGTCCATACTACCTATGTATTATATAGGATCTGATTTGGTCATGTTGAGCGAATGGATGACAGGTCGAACTAAAAAGGGAATGAGTGAGATGTGTAATAGAGGAAAGCGTCATTCAGGCGTCTTACCATCAAGGCCAGTGGTCCTTAACAGTGTACCCCTCGCAGCCCTTTAAATATCCTAAAATATTTTCGCGGCCTTCTAATTTTTACCAACAATAATAATGAAGATTTATTTTAAAATAGTGTTTTAATTTACTGGTTAAAATAACAAAAAAAAAATTAACTTACCTACGAGGCCTTCAAAAAAACCCATCGCAGCCCCCGAGAGGGTTGTGCCCCCCCCCCGATTAAGAATAGTTGATCTAGGCCACGGACGTCGTCGGTAATACAATAAGATAAAAATATAATAAAAATATACAATTATTTAACCACGATACTGTGAGGATATGGACAACAAGTACACACATTCGTTAAACGAAGATGTCTTGTAATATATAAGAAAATGTCATCTTAGTTCTAAATCAATGTTTCGCAATGTGGGCACTGGAGGGATCTGTGAGGGGGCGGAGGGTTGCTGCCCCAAAGGAAAGTAAGGGAGGAGGGCGTTGAGGAGCAAGTGGGCAAAAGGAAGAGGATTTAATACCGTCACAAGTCTTTTGAGTAGAAAGAGAAACTGACTGCAAATAGACGACGGCGGAGTTTTAATGATGCTGCTGACAAATGCCTATTATAGACAAATTGGTATCACAACACCAGGCTCACCCTTCTCATTAGTGATTATTTTAAATTTGATATTAATGACTTATAATAGTTGATACCACCTCCCGGTAATAAAACGTCTTTATGTTACTACTATCGTGACTGGAAAGGTGTATTCAAGGAGCTCAGAGCGATAATGACAACTCAAAAAAATGATTTCAAAATTTATGTTCAATGTGCATGCATGGACCCGTCTACGCATTATAGTGAGCAATCTACTCGTACAGTACCCGACGGTAAGTAATACACATCGGACTTGAGAAAGAGAATGTCGGCCATAATCGGCTAACTTCGGCTTTGTAGAGCTCTATCTCTGTCATTGATACACGTGTTCCGTTGTTGTCAGTCGTTGTCAAACGTTCTAGGGTGTGGTTGCTCGATGAGACGACGCTCTACAAAGCCGAGTCTCTTTCTTAAGTCCGATGTGTATTACTTACTTACCGATGGGGTACTGTAGTATATTTATGTGCAATTTTATTTCGATAAATAGCTTCTCAATTTCAGTTCCAAGCTGTTTTATTCCCAAACAAGATTTGTTAAAACTCACACACACACAGCCACATAATATGTTGGTAAAATCCAGATTCAGTTATATTTACAATTTTATAATTAGTTGAGATGGTTTTTTCGAGGGGGGGTGCTGAAAAAAGTTTGAAAAGGAGACGATGAGTTAAAAAGATTGGGAAACTGTTCTAAATAAATGGCAAAAAACTCAACAGGGACGAAATGAAAACTATAAACGTTTTTACTTCTGGTTCAGACGATTAATTTTATAGCTGACAGGTGGTTGTCCACAGTAATATCATGTTATTTATTTATAAATAAAGATAGCTCGACGAGTATTTGCGGTAATTTAAAAATAAATAAGGCTTACAGAAAACCTATTATCTTTTGGGGTTATTTAATAATTAATTCAGGTAGACATTTATTTACTGTTGCTTTGTTTGTATTATTATTATTTAGTTGAAAACTAATTTTAGCCTAATTAATTTAATTCCGACTGTGAAATAAGGATACAAGAAGACCACTGAATATCAACTGGGGTGGAAGATAGTTACGATTCGTGAGTGACCCAAAACATCCCGGAGTGAACTTGGACCGCACGCTCTCATGTAAGCAGCAATGTACCAACAATAATATAAATATATCAGTCAAACATTGCATCTGGAAGAAACTAACAGAATGCACGTGGGGTGCAAACCTCCACCTTCTAAGGGTATCGACCCTCGCACTGTGTAACTCCGTGGCTGTGTGTGTCTGCTCAGCGTGGTATAAGCCTGCCCACGATAAATAAGTAAACACTGCTCTGAACGAGATATGCCAAATCGTGACCAGGCACTTGAAATTTGCGCCGATCATTAATGAACAAATTCTTTCTGAAATCACCCCTTTCGCGATATGTAGCAGACTGCAGCGAGTATCAAGACAGCTGCTCAAGAGACAGACCTCCCTTCCCCCGATGTGCATGTACCAGAAGCAGGGGTAAAGGTTAAATCTAGGAGGAGCTTTATTGCCATCACCGTCGATATAAATGTTCTGCCAGAAGTGGAGCGCTTGTCTGTGTAGTAGAACTGTCCACATTAATGCCCGACGAATAGCGGAAGTCAGTGGAGTGTTTCCCTCCTGAAGGAAACATTGACTACCACACGTGCTAGAGCCTGTACACACTCCACACAAAGGTGGGATCTCTGATAACATTGCTTGCACCTGTGGCGAGCTGCAAAACATCGACCACATCTTCACGTGTGGTTGTTTTTCAATTAAACGTGGGTTCGACGACATCGTAGTGATTGACAGCGGTGTTTACTTCTCAAGCATTGGGAGACTTCTTTTAGTGATATTCATCAATTTCGATACAACGAAGATTTAATTAATTTGCATTAACCACTTTAAACTCGAGAATTTATGATAGATTTACATATTTTTATTTGATAGCTTCCGTTGTCTAGTTGGTATGACGCTCGACTTTCACTCGGAGGTTTTGCCGATGGTATCTAAAAAATAAATACAATCAGGATCTCAGAGTGATAAAAGAGTTCGTCAGGTAAAAATACTCAAACGCCCCGAGTACGTATGCGAGTGTTATGTATTCACGTGTGATAGTGTTACCAACACGTGCAATGACAAACCACGAGTTCTTTGTTTACTCTGGTGGTTCCAAGGCTCGATTTCTGGGGCTGAAGACAATATTGTCTCCTAGCCATGCTCCCAATCTTTTTGAATCCCCAATTCGGATATGTTGAAGAGATATCACGATAAAACGAGAAATACTTCTATTCACTTCAACAATACATCAACCTACTCAAAACAAATAAAGTCAAGTATGTCCAGAGTTATTGCTGGCAAATTACCAAGAGATAAAGTTAGGATCTCCCGTATCCGAGAATTATGTGAAGTAGAAGAAATTGTGAGATGGAGACACTGCTGAAGCCACGCAGAAAGGAAAGATAACACAATATATGAAATATCCGCTAGCAGTCGTTTCCAAGGAATGCCTCCAACAAGATGATTGCATAGCTGTGAGTTAACATCTCAAGAGAGGCATCCCTAATGATAATACGAGTATACCACAAGTCTAACTTTAGATAAATAATAAGAAGAAATGCTTTCGAATTTGGGTTGATAAATCATTACTCAAGTCCTTTGACATTGAAGTGTTAAGCTCATAAAGAAATCTTGTCGTACTTTAAATATTATTGTATATAAAATATCGTGAAGGTCGGAAAGATTACCTACTGTTATTGACAAGAATTTCAAAATATTGTTTGCGAAGATTTTTTTATTGAAAGGGATAAAATTGCGAATATAAGATACGTGAACACAAGTGTATCAACACATTTATTTCCAAAGAACTTGTGATTCAGGACGACTATTTTAAGATGCGGGGTGACCCTTGTTGATTTTTTCCCTAAAACTTTCCAAGATCTGTCGAAGTTTCAATTTCTGTTTTTTGATAAGTTTAGTGGATGAGTATATTTTTATTTTTACTTTTTATAAACAGTTTCTTTTTTGTACTATTAATTTCTGATGTTTGTGTACGAGTCATGTCAATGTTTAAATATATAAACGTTTCATAACACTTAGATTTTTGTATTCATTCGCGCACTTAAAATTATAAAACACGATTTGTATATTTTAATGGTTAAAATAGACCGTGTATTATACTTCTCCCTGGCTCCATCCCAACTCACTGTCTGCGAAGACTGTTGGGGTCAGCTCTCCTCATCCTCAGGTTGTATGCTCTTTTGTCCCGGACTATGTCCTCCAGGTCGTGCCTCTGCATCAAATTACCTTTTTGCATTGACCGGGCATTATACAAATATCTTAAATAACAAGTAATATTTAAAGACATATAAAATTAACTAAAGGATATAAACGTAAATGGAAGGTTGATTGATGTAAAAAAACATGTCGGCGATACAGTGATCCTGGAAGATAGCCAAGAAGACCATCAGTTTTACTGAATAGAATAAACACAGCAAGTGTCGAACAAATCTTCAAAAACAAAGTATATTTTCTTAAGTCGACCGTCTCATACTACAGTATTTCTACTGCTGACAGGGCAATCTATAAAGAACGTCGACAGTTTTGACCTCGACTCATGTATATATGTTAGAGGCCGAATCGAAATTGCATGTGTAGGATTTATCAAGTGAGATCAGTTTTCTACAACGATAAGTTGAATAATGAGCTTCGGCTACGGCTACACATGATTTAGTGGTATATGTGGTCTTCTTTACTTTGTGGGTTTGAAACATAGACGATGAATACCAGAATGCTTAGTAAGCTGGAAACATTCGAAATGTAGATTTATCAGAGAATGCTCAGAACATCTAGGTTTCGTCGCATCTCAAACACCTAAGTGCTGCGTATAATTGTTGAATTGCTGATGTTAAACGTAAGTTCTTAAAAACAATAAAATATCAAAATATTATTATCTACTTGGGTCATAAATTGAGAAGAAAAAACTACATCCTAAAATTATTATTGACCTCTAAAACTTAAAATAAAACTAAATTAAACGCACCCTACAATCCCTCTGATCCACTTAGAATTTACATTTTACAGTTTTAGAAAATCAATGATTCTGGTGCATTTTGATTTTTGCAATGCATTTGTTATAATGCAATTGGAATCGTTGTTAAAATTTGATGCGTAGTCTTATTTAGAATGTGGAAAATATAATTTATTAACAAAATATACATTTTTTTAAATTATTTAAGTTGTGGTTTTTTAACCATATCGTTTTTTATTTTCAAAAACAATATTTTTTTAGTTGCTGCTGGGATGTTTGCCATCCTCATTATAGTGAGAAATTGTCGGAAAGACGCGAGAGTCTACAGTTTTTTATTTTGTATATTTTTAACTTAAATGCTTTGCTCGCATTCAAATATGTTTTGCAACAAGTATCGGAGTGTAATAAATATGTTTCGCAACTAGTATCGGAGTGCAACAAATATGTTTCGCAACAAGTATCGGAGTGTAACAAATATACTTCGCTAGTAGTATCGGAGTGTAACAAATATGTTTCGTTACAATTATCGGAGTGTAACAAATATTTTTTACAACTAGTATCGGAGTGTAACTAATTTCTACGTTTTAAACATATAATAAAAATATGTCTAGACTTTGATTGCACCGATATCCTGCGAAATTTGAGTAATAATTTAATTCGTTGTAAACTGGAATAAACCTCGAAAGTTTAGGCTCCGCATGAAGTAAAATATAAAAATATTAGAACAGAGGGTGATTACCCAAAATATGCACACCACATCGAACTTTTAAAAGTGTTCAATTATAGAAGCCTCGAAACATAAGGGCAAGAGTCCATCGCTCTGATATTTATTCAACTATTCCACAACATTAGAAGCACTTAGTTTTTATGCGCCTTACGATAAAATCCGTGCAAGAAATCACCTTATCATCTATGTATCAACCTATAGAACCAATGCGATGAGTCAACACTCAATAACGTGCGGTTAAGATTTAGAATTTAATTAATTGAGTGATACAGAGGATGTATTCTCGCTACCGCCTAGAACAATGAGAATAATCTTCCGTAGTGTTCACTCATTTGAATAAAAAAATTGTACCACATTATGTCATAGGAGAAACCTGTATAATGTTAAGAAAAACAAATAACGTGCCAGATTCTGATATCCTAAAATAAGAGGCTGAAGAAATCTCAATATTTTGTTCTTAGTATCTGTATGAAAAAAATATCTAATACAATTTTTTTCAGAGCATGGGCTGTCACTCTGTTTTGGTGACGGGAGAATTCTTTTTACTCTGTGATTCAAATGATTTTAGAGCTATCTTCTTGGCTGACTAAAATGTGAATAAAGTATTCATGAATATTATGATGTAGGGTCACTTTTGAAACCGGCAGAAAAAACAGTCTTTAAACTTTTTATCCACGCACATACGAGTACTCTTAGTTTCACCTCGTATACATCCATATAGCTCATCATACATTCTTTTCTGTTCCTCATTATTTTACATCCATATAACTCATCATACATGATTTACTGTTCCTCATTCTTTTACATCCATATAACTCATAGTACATGCTTTTCTGTTCCTCATTCTTTTACATCCGTATAACTTATCATGCATGTTTTTCTGTTCCTCATTCTTTTACATCCATATAACTAATCATACATGCTTTTCTGTTCCTCATTATTTTACATCCATATAACTCATCATGCATATTTTTCTGTTCCTCATTATTTTACATTCATATAACTCATCATACATGCGTTTCTGTCTCTCATTTTTTTACATCCAAATAACTCATCATACATGTTTTTCTTTTCCTCATTCTTTTTATCTTTCTTATGGTTGAAATTTTTCCAACTATAGTCATCCACTCTTTCCAGATACATACAGATACATTTAATTTCAGATACAAATAAATATATTTTGATTCGTACGTCTTTCGCAACTCATTCTCTCAACGTGACTAACCATCTTAAGATTTATTTTTTAAAGAAAACATCAAAATAACATTATTTGTCTCAAGAATCCTGACCACAACATGGAAAAACAATAAACGGCAGAATAAACAATTACGACATAAGAAAGAATTACGACATGTGAAAGAATTAAATAAGAAACAAATCTTAATTGGAAAAGATAGTGTTTAAGATAAATATAATTTTTTTTAATTGAAAATAAAATCTACAGAACACTCAAAAGCTTTAGGAAAACTTGGAAAAACGTGGTACACTATAAAATAAATCCCACTTTAAAAGAGTAAAAGTAAAAAACTTAAATAGTATTGTATATACTCGTATAATAAAAATAATATGGTATTATAAAGATTTCGTATTTTCTCTCATGCATGTCGAGGTGTATGGGCGTGGCAGATGTGTGCCAGAACATGCTTTCTCTGCCTGAGGAGATTGATTATCTCTGCCTACCTCGATAGAGATATGACGTGATGGTGATGATAAACAATTATTTTTATAGTTATTACTTAAATATTAAATTTTATTCACTTTGTTTGAGGTACGGTCACATTGATACCGATTTTAATCGATTGTTACACAAAAACCGATTGATTAAAGAAAAACTTTAAAGCAAGAAACCATGAAAGTGGGGAATAAAATAATGAAATACTAAAATATTTGAAGGATACTACAATATTTGAAAGATACTACGATGTTTGAAGGATACTACAATGTTTGAAAGATACTACGATGTTTGAAGGATACTACAATGTAAAGGACTTTAGACTAAATGGCAATTCAGATTTAGAATTAATGATATTTTACGAAGCATCCCCTTTAATAGTGTTCTCTTGAGAAACATTTCCATTCACGCCACAGCGTAGGAGTAGTTGATTCAATGAAATAACACCAGTTTCCAGTTCCTTTGATAACTGACAAAGATTACTGGGCTTGATTGCCCGTTTTAGTTCAAAAAGAAGGTTCAAACTTTAATTACGATAGTCCAGGCTCCACCGCTCCGATTGTTCGAGATAACTGGGTCAGTTTACTCCTACGCAAGTGAGATCAAAATTTAATATAAAATGTATAGGACTGATGAAACGTGTACAACGAGATGAAGATATGCAATGAACAAAACACTTGCTTTCAGAAACAGCAATATTAAGCTGAAGGGATTCGGGATGAATGTAAACATAAGGCTGATGTGTTGGTTAAGATTATGGGTTCGCGGAACGAATGAATAAAGAAAATTAAAAAAAAATAACAAATATGCAGTGCAAATATGAGCCGAAAGCGTGGTAGAGAAAAACCAGGGAAAGTATGGTTGGACCAATTGAATGATATTCTGAAAGAAGGAAATGTAGAAAGTTGAGTTAGATGAAGAAAATCCCTCAGATGGCATGGGCACGTGGGATGAATAAATGACAAAAGACTAACAAAACAAATGTACAGTGCAAATGTGAGAGGAAGAGGTGGTAGACGAAGACCAGGGAAAGTATGGTTGGATCAAGTGAACGATATTTTGAAAGAAGAGAAATTGTAGAAGCTGTATAAAAATGTGTATGAATGTAGAAGATACGAAATATGTGTGTCTCGTTAGGAAAGTGTTGCGCTCACTTCTTTATGCTTACCTCGATAGGGAGACGGCATGATGGTACGTATATATGAAATATCAAGTTTGAAAAAAAGTTTGACATCAAATAAAACGTTATGCTTAAGGAGTAGATACTCGTACATCATCACAATCACACCATATCCCTATTGGTGTAGGCAGAGAGAACATATATCATATCATCTTATCTTTCCGTACATATTTCGCTTCTGCGTCCATACACCACGTCATATAAACTCTAATATCTAGGTTCTATTCGTGGACCTCCGTGGCGTAGTTGGTAAGATGCCTGTCTTCCGATACGGAGGTTGCGGGTTCGATTCGATAAAAACAAATGGTTTTCAGTTTTGTTTTCACTTAAGGCTTTATAAACATCTTTCTTCACGTACAAATAAAGTGTTGTACATGATTCACTCGGGCGCTGTTTTAGCTACCAGACCAGATTTATTTTTTAATAATAGTGGGTTCGAGTCCCGAGTCAGAGCGCCCTTGAGGAGAGTATGTCCTTTAAATGGCAATATGTAAAATTGATTTTTGAATTTAAATAGGCATTTCACTTTTCTATTCATATATTTTAAAATAAGTAAGACAAATGTTGGTATTATATAAGAAGGATCCAATCCACACAATACCTGTTTTGAGATCTTTAAGGAAAAATAACGGAATGGTGTGTGGATATGTATAAAATGTTTTAAAATAAGTAAGACAAATGTTGGTATTATATAAGAAGGATCCAATCCACACAATATCTGTTTTGACATATTTGAGGAAAAATAACGGAATGGTGTGTGGATATGTATAAAATGTTTTAAAATAAGTAAGACAAATGTTGGTATTATATAAGAAGGATCCAATCCACACAATACCTGTTTTGAGATATTTGAGGAAAAATAACGGAATGGTGTGTGGATATGTATAAAATGTTTTAAAATAAGTAAGACAAATGTTGGTATTATATAAGAAGGATCCAATCCACACAATACCTGTTTTGAGATCTTTAAGGAAAAATAACGGAATGGTGTGTGGATATGTATAAAATGTTTTAAAATAAGTAAGACAAATGTTGGTATTATATAAGAAGGATCCAATCCACACAATATCTGTTTTGAGATCTTTAAGGAAAAATAACGGAATGGTGTGTGGATATGTATAAAATGTTTTAAAATAAGTAAGGCAAATGTTGGTATTATATAAGAAGGATCCAATCCACACAATACCTGTTTTGAGATATTTGAGGAAAAATAACGGAATGGTGTGTGGATATGTATAAAATGTTTTGTGAGAATGAATTTCTCAATTCAAGACACAATGAACTGACAAATTAATATTCATTTGCATAAATAATTGAATTTAAAAAATGCGTTTTAGAACTTGAATCTAGTTTTTATGTACACATTTATATAATCATATCACCATTACGCCATGTCGTTATTGAAGGTAGGCAGATAACAGATTACCTCTTTTGAAGGTAGGCAGATAACAGATTACCTCTTTGATCTATTCTGACACACATCTTTCACATCGATTAAGGCTTCTCACATTAAGGTTTGATTAATTTGAACATTTCAAGTTATAATAGGTTTTCACAAACTTTTCTCCTTTTCGATTCTGTTTGAATATATTATTCTTGTAAATCTTCCATCGTTCATTCATTATACTAGACCAAACTATCTCAATACTCCATGAAGTAAAAATAAAAGAAAAATCTGACACGAACACTTGCTAAGAATTAACGATACAATGATAGTCCGTATCGTTCTTCAGAACAACTCTTCTGGCTGGCAACCACCGGGCAGACGAAATACTTAGCAGTTTATATCCTTGGATCAATAAAATATCACAGACTGTTCATTTATACTTTTCCTAATATAACAGACTGTTCATTATAACTGTTCATTTATAAAAAGTCATTTACTTAGCGTTCTTTAATAGTTTTTATTCATCCCGAGGACACCAACATGATTCTAAATCGTATAAAAGTAATTTATTATTAATTTTTGAGAAAAAAGTAAAACGAAAATATTTTTCCTAAAATATTATTCGATCGTAACACCTATTACCGTTCTTTTTTATCAACGTTGTACGGATTTCTCCCGTTACACAAAGAGGCCGTGATTCTAGAGATATCTTATTCGTTAGGAAGAATATCAGCCAGGATTCTTCTCAAACTGCTAGACGGTGCCGAGAATATATCCACAGTGTCATTCAGTTGGTTCAATATCTCTATACTCGTACTTCGCGTGACTGAGTGTTTAGCCATGATATTCGTTCTGTAAGTTGGTATGTGGAACAGAGGGTGATTCATTGCGCGGCTATATTTATTATGTACATTTAAACTTAGTGCTTCTAGTATCGCGGGACAGTTAAAGAAATCTTGAAAAATCTTTAGTAGGAATTTCGCAATGGATTCTTACCTTTTTGTTTCGAGGCTTCCATGGTTACACTCCGTGAAAAGTTCGATGTGGTGAACATATTTTGGGTAATTTCCCTTGGTTCTGTACCATACTCATCCTTATCTCTATTTTCATTGAGAAATGTTAGCTCTCGAATTATAGTTCGGCCTAAATACTTTTTTCTAACCTTAAAATTTCGGGATTTTTTTTCTAGGCTGAACTTTATACGCTCTTAAATTTTAAGTGCTGTAATGAAGACACGTGGTATTTAATAAAGTTACGACACATTTGTATGAAATTTTACCTTAAATACTAATTTGTTCAGTAAAAAAATAGTTTAGTATTAGCGTTAAGGCCAGAAAAAAGTTTTTTTTTATGCAATCATGAATACCGAGAATCATTTTGAAACAAAATTTAATTAATTGAGAGAAATCGCTTTAAATCGATAAATTTGTCAGGTGTACATATAAACATGAAATTATTAATATAAATGTGATAATATCCCAATGAAAAACGACCTTCGTAACCTAGTGGTAACGTTCTAAAATTCCATCTAGACGTCTCGGGCTCGATTCCTCGATGAAACTAAAAAGATGCTATTCTGGAAAACGAGTTCGTCTAGTTTCAATACTCGCATGCGCCGAACAATAGTGTTGCCAACACGTACAATGACGAACCGCGAAATATGTGCATACTCTAGAGCATAGTTTTCCAAACTTTTTCGTCCCGTAGACCATTTGCCGATTTTTTTGTTTTCCGTAGACCCCCTGCCTGCCTAAATTGAATTTTTCTAAACTTATTAACTTCAAATGTGTTTTTGACAGCTGACACAGTGCTGTTTACCTTGATAAGGTTTTTTGTACAGTGGACAATTGTAAAATAAGAAAAACATGTACAATTTTTATTCATACCTTTATTGAAAATACACAGAATTCAAGTAAATATTTGGTTTTGGAACGAAACAAAAGAAAATCTAGTAAAATTCTTACATAAAATTAATACACAAATAATACAGTTAATGAGAGGGATGAACCTGATGTTCTGATAGCAATGGTTCAATATTTGGCTTCAAATTAGTGAGGTATAGTCTTAAATCTCCATGTTCAGGGATTTGCACTCGATTTATTTTTTTCGTAAGACGATTGTCAACCATCCTAAAACCTCTTCCCACGAGGTATGAAGATGGAAAAGCTAACAAAAACTTTTTTGCAATAGTCCATAATACAGAATAATCAACAGGAATATCTTTCTGAAGCCAGAACTGCTGATACTTCTTTCTGAACTGCACCTTAAGTTCTTCGTTTGAACTTATTCCAATCAGTTCTTCTTGTAATATATACATATACATGTACACACAATCTATGTTAAGTGTAATAAGACGTTTACGGAACGCCTAAATATTGCTGATGATCTGCCTAAATGGGATCCGCTCACGTAGACCCCCATTTACATCTCGTGCACCCCCATTTTCTTTTCTCGCTGACATAGACCCCCTGAAAGTCGTAATCGACCCTTGGGGGGTCCATACAGACCACTTTGGCAATCTTTGCTCTAGAGGTTCTTAGCCCGAAAGCTCGCTTACTGGGGCTGAAGACAATATTATCTCCCAGTCACGCTCTTCAATGTATCCGAAATACTAATTCAGACATATTAAAAAGTACCAGACAAAGTTAACCCCTGGGACTGAAAAAATGCGTCCCTTACGTGATGTAAAACTTGTATTTTTGACAGCATTTTTTTTATTAAACGCAATGAAAAAAAAAAGAAAAATGTCTGAAATGTTTGTCAAAGTAGCTCATGAAATTGCCTTGTACGACATCAAGTCAATTTCGTAAGTACTCCTCTCAAGACTAACAAATGAAGACGATCTTTCATAAGAAGAGAAATTCAACAGAAGTCCCGAATATCATCCAAACGGAGAAGAAGAAGACGCAAGTATTTACGAGTAATATAACCCAGCTCTGAATGCCACAGTAATGCTCCGAGCTTCAGGGATAATGGTTTGTAGTAATAAATAATTTTAACCGAATTAACATTAGAGAATCAACCGCAGATCATTAATTCAAGATTATGCAATACAACATAAACATTACATTCTATAGTTGGTGTATCTAGTAATCTATTTAGTAACGTTGTGTATATAAAACTACATATGTACAACCGTGTATATACTAATAACTTAAATGTAAGTCAACTGTTGCAATATTCAAGAGGTTCGTAAGAAAATATTTTTATAATCATAATCAAATGAAACCGGAGATAAGGGCTGTTAAAAATTGCATTTGGGGCTGCTTTAACTAACTTCATCACTCAACGCTACTTTAATTATATATTTTTTATAGTTATGGCATTAACGTTGTGGAGGTTTCAAGACACTGTAATTTGTTTTTATCAAACACTATTTATTTCACTTTGTGTAACGGTATAACCCTACCAGTTTCAAGGTTTTCATCTCATCATCAGGGGAGCACAAACAAAACTGAATTCCGTTCGAACTGATACCGACATACACACTTCTAACGGTTAAAATTCGGGTTGGGGGATTATGGGTGGAATTCTGGGAATATATGTGTTTGCCAGATGTTCACCCCGATGCACTGACTTAGAAATTTCTAGAGCCTCAAATCTGTCCAATTTATTTCCGTTACTACTGATGTGTAAGGTAGGTTATACCGTTACATAAAGTGGAATAAAGTGTGTTTGATAAAACCAATTACAATCACTTTTATTTATTTATCTACGTATTGACGACTTCCGTGCCAAAGTTGGTAAGACACTTGGCTTCTACTCGGTGGTTTCAGGTTCGATACCGATAGTGCCCTAAGAAAAAAACAAATTGAAAAGAATCCTAGCCTAATAAAAAAGTTCCTCTTGTTACAAAACTTGTACGCACCGAGTGTATGTTGACAAGACGTGCAATGAAGATCTAGTGATTTAAAACCCGAAGACTCGATTACTGGGGTAGAATACAATGTTGTCTCCCGGCCACGCTTTCATATATGCCCGAATAGTTAATTCGAATGTGTTAAAGGATACCATATGAATGAAATTTATTTATTCAAATGGTACCCTTCAACACATGCGACTTGGTCATTCGGATATATTGAAGAGTGGGGCCGGGAGACATCGACATCATTGTTTGTACTCGTAGTCGAGGATTCCCTCGTTATTCCAAGTCGAATCTGTTGAAATGCAAAGCAGTGCCGTGGAGTTTTTTTTAAGTGAGTGAACTGTTGCACATTAGCAAACCCACCGGCCACACTGCCGTATTGTATCCGATGGCACAGTACAACGGTCGGAGCCCACCGCATGTTTTTTTTTCTTCTATTTTTGAAAGACTAGACAAGACCGTAGTCATAGGTATCATTATACTCCCGAATACTAGGCGGAAAAAATACCTGTGTCATTCGAGGGGAGTAGGACAGCGCGGGGTTCAAACTGACGATCTTTTGCACGTAAGTCCAGTGCGTTACTGCGCGGTCATGCATCTCCGGGAGACAGCATTGTATTCGGTCTCATCCATCGTGTCTATGGGCTTAGAACTACTTGGGTGGGTACGTAACTCGAGGTTTGTTATCGTATGTGATGGCAATATTATCCCGCAAGTTGAAGCAACAACATTAGAACCCGTACTCTTTTACCTAATTCAAACTCCTTTCTTATATTTTCTTCGCCTATCATCAGAAATCGAACCTTCTTATAAAATAAATACAGAGAAAATGTGAATTCGATTCCTGGTAAAGGACAACTAAGATAAATATGGGTGGATTGAGTGAAATTAATTTTGAAAACAGGAAAGATAAGGAATAATAGGAATTAGAAGTAAGTGCATGAGAAGATGTATGTAAGAGGAGGAGGCGAAGAAGAAAGAGGCTCTCTGTCTACGTTAACTGGGAAAGTACGAGTATCGTTATACTTTTTGGCGGGTGTTCATCTTATTTAAATATCTATAATATTTCGATAATTTTTAAATTGGTATTTCAATATTTTACCCTAATAGTGTTAAAAATAAATAGGGTTGAACGAAAACTTTTAGTAAAGTTAATACAGTATATTGAATAAATCATTGAAGATACTGGTTTGGTTTCGACACTGAATCAATACAACATCGTAAACATATTATTTGCGCGAAATCGAGACTATATTCGCATTTGGGATTTGCCGAATCTGTAGTAGGAAAGCAGGGCTTTTGAATTACAGGAAAAAATAAACATTTTTATATTTGAGTATGAAAGAGAGAAAAAATCGGGAAACCATCGGTTTTATTTGTTTCTTAAGTTCTTTAATATAAAACATAAAATGCTGAGTTTATTTACATTCGTCTAATCTCTTCCAATCAACCAGATGAGGTTTCGAAGAAACGTACTAATTGCTGAGTGAAGCGTAACAAAGTATTTTTATATTATTTTAAAAAGAAAAGATACATTGAATATTATACGGAAAAACGCTCGTGTTATTTGTAAGAGGTAGCTGGGTTCAAATCGGTAAACTTAAGCTCATTAACAAAACTGCACATAATGAAGCAAATCAAAGCACATACGATTCATTGAAAAATAAAATGTACTAAAGACTTGGAAAGAAGGAAGAATATATGAAAGTGGACAAGAATGGAGATTATGGAGTAACATTCTTTTAACTATGTTACGTATATTGAAAATCAATTTAATATTTTTGAAGTCGCTGTTAAGAGTGATGGGCAATCGAGTCAGTTATGGAACAAGATGTGACGTACTGAGTATGGTTTCAATATCAACTGAACCGTTTATATATCATTTGGGAGGAGACTTATACAGTTTTTTCTCTTGTTTAAAACAATCGCAAAGTGTTCTAGAGGAAAGTAATGTCGCATCTTTAGATATAAAAAATATGTAGTAAGTGGTCCATTAAGAAGGGAAAAGCAAGGAGTATGGAGATTTTGGAGGTCTCCGTATACTCGTAGATTTGTAAATGAATGAATGATGCGAATGAAGAGTGTGTGATGATAAATTTTAGGGTATAATTTTGATACGGTTGTTGAAATTTTGTTGTGGGTCGAATGAGGTTTGTGGTAGCTTAGGAATTAAGTATGTATAAGAAAGTTAATATGGGGTGTAAATATTTTAGTAGATCATAAATATATGAAATTTGTGATAAAGGAAGAAAATAACTTCGTCACAGACCTGAGAAAATGGTTCTGTATATCCACAAAATTTATAGTGAGTTTTTTTGGTTTAATATGTACTTGTAATCGACTTTTCAGCTTTCCAATAAAGTAATTTTAATTATAAATATTGTTACAGAATGATTTGAGACTTAAATGCGAACAAATTCTACACAATAACTTAAATTAAAGTGACAGATCTGTTTAGCTTTACAAAAGCATTGTTAAACTGTATCACAATGCTTTTGTAAAGTGCTCGAGATATGTTTCTTTAATTTGAGTTATTGTCTAGAATGTTTTTTGATTAAAATGTCAAACAGGTGAATGTTACGCATTGGACTTCCATGCGGAAGATTGTCCGTTCGAGTCTCGCGCAGTGCTACTTCCCTCGGTGTGATGGTACCTGTTATGGTACCGGATAATCATAAAAAAAGAAGACATATGCATACCTGTTGGGGTAGGAACAGAGCGCCAGACTTCCTATCTCGACATACATATTTTGTCTCTATCACATTCATACACGTTCTCATACAGCTCCTAGAATTTCTTTGATATCTTATATTTACTTCGTTCAAAATATCATTCACTTGATTCAACCAAACTTTTCTTAATTTTTCTCTACAACGCCTTACTCTCACATTTGCACAGTCCATTTGTTTTGTTGGTCTGTCTTCATTCATTCATTCCATGTGCCCCAATCATCTCAAAGTGCAGTTCTTTCTCTTAATCAACACATCAGCCTTAATTTCACATTCATCTCTCATCACTTCATTCCGCATTATCACCCCATGTCTTTTTTTCAGTGCCAGCATTTTTTTTTACATTTTTTGTAATAATTAGACGTATTTCTATTTTCTGATCGTTGCGATCATCTTAAAAGCGTTTCTCAAAAGAAAAAAATAAATTCAGATGGAAAATGGCCTAACATTAAAACCAATCTGGAAGTGAATCCGCCAGGTATTGAACCTGAGGCACCCGCTGGCTTATAATGAACATTAACCGTCAAACTATGACCGCTGCCAACATTAATTCGGCATTTTTCAGTATTTTTTCTTGTCCTCGTTTCACTACCATGCATCAAAGTTTAGAGCAAAATACTTGGTCATTTTTGCAGATTTTGATACTTTCGTATCGTGTATATCTTTTAGTGTTCCATTGACTTCGTTTCCTATCCCTATATGGAGTTCGATATCCCTCGTAACTCTTCCATCATCAGATAAAATACTACCTAAGTAGAAGAATTCCTCCACTTACTTAAATTTTTAATTCCACACCTATTTATCGTCTTTTCTTTTCCTTTCACACTTTTCATTACTCTGACTCCGAATTTCACAAACAATCGAATAAGGAGGAGAGTGGGGGTATTTTGATAGAAATTTTGCCGTTGGGGGCGGCGTGGAATGATCTGCCTCCTAGTGTTAGAGATATGGGTGGCGTGTGTAGTTTTAGGAAGCACTTTATGATAATCCTTTTTGAGAGGTATTGTCAAGTAGGTTCGAATTGTTCACCATTAACATTACCAAATCACCAGCATTTAGTAATCCTTTTTAAAATTTTCTTAGGTTTTTGTAATAAATAAACAGGGTGTCATAACACATCCTTGGTTTACTCCTTTTAAAAAATTAAACCACTCACTCAACGCCCCTAAATAAAATAAAAACATGATGTGTTCATAGATCAACTGAAACAGCTTCACTAAATCATTCCAAATTCTATTGTGCCATATGATCGCTGAGTCTTTGATCTGACAGTATTTGTCAACACTAAAGCCATTTTACGATTAAAGGGTTATGTTTTTATTTCATGTCATAAATTAAAAGTCTCCTCAGATTAACTTTAAAAAAGGCCTATTCAAAAAAGGAAGGTTAATTAAGTTGTCATTACTAAATTAGTTTTTAAGAAAGCTTTAATCTTAAATCTCCGATGTCAGCAATCTTGTTGAGAGACACCTGTCCTCGAATTCGGGAGTTGATAGTTTGGTTTTTGTTAGTACTTAGTTTTTTTTTAAAATGTGGTTATAGTCTAGTTTTTACTCAAAAGTCTAGTTTTTACTCCTTTCTTAGTTCGTTGAAATAGTTTTCTACAAAACAATAAAATTGCCAGTTTTTACTTCATGAAAAGTGTAATTTTATACAACACTATAAAAAGATGTTTTATCTCTTGAATCTTAAAAAAGAAGTTTGAATTCGTCATTATTCATTTTTATAAAATTAATAGAAAAAACTTTTTTTTCTTTTCCATTCACTGCTTTTTTAATTTTTGTACTGGCTTCAAAAACCTCCCTCTGCCTCTTCGGGTTCATCTTCACCTAACGAAGAAGACGGAGGTCTTTGAAATCGGTTGCGAGCTCACAAAAATAAATCAGTGATGAATACAAAATAAAAAAAATGTCTGTTATTAATTTACTTTCAAGTTTTATTCATTATTACACAATACATCCTTCTTTTTCAGTAACGTTTATCATATTAAATTTTATTCTAACAATAAGAAATTTTATATAAAATTATATATTACCAACGAAATTTTTATTATAAGGCAGACACTGCATGTGGGTCAAGTAAGGTTCTCTTTAACCACTTGAGAAATTTTCTTAGCCATATAGTTTATTTTCATTTTCATTACCGAGTCTCTTGAGACCATTTTATGACCTAGTTGAAGTACGAGTATATTCCCATCTCAAAAAAATCTAAGATCACTTATCATCAACAATTCACGGTATTATACAAAAAGAAAATTTGTCGAGCTATTCTTCGTTTATTACAGATTTTTATAAGTCAATTAATTTTGTTACAAAAAATAATTGGACTACTCGTGTTTTGTACTTGAGACATTTCTCGTAATAATGAGAAATAATATGCATAAGGGATGATATATACATATATTAATTTTTTTACTTTCTTTATACATTTAGCACTTCATTAGCACTTAGGTAAAATATGTGTGAAATTATTGTCCTTCAGTAATCTATAAATACAAATCACGAGACTAATGGAATGTACAGCAAAGAACTAATAGAAGGAAGAACGATGAACTGCAAATGCTTTGATTCAGTCGAGCGCAAGTTTATGATCGGAGGGACGCTGAATACTTTTGTGAGAAATGTAGACATACTACGAGTATACCATCACGCCCTTTGCGAAACATACAGAGACCAGATTCCCATACTTTTCTATTCTACAACTTTCGCCTCCTTCAAATTCATACACCTGATAATCTTGTATATTGCTTTTCATATAATATATACACATATCATCACGCAATTTCCCTTCGGGTAGGTAGAGAGGAAACCCTCCAGACGTTTGTACCTCGACAAATATCCTTAGCTTTTTCTACATCCATACACTTTCTCATACAAGCTATACGTTTCCTTCTTTCAAAATATCATTCACTTGATCCAACCATAATTTTCCTGGTCTTCTTCACACACGCCTTTCACTCACAGTTGCACTATATATCTGTTTTGTTAGTCTTTCTTCATTCATTCCACATACCCAAACCATATCAGCGTGCTCCTCTTCATCTTAGTCAAGATATTATTTAGATTTATTTTATTTATTTATATATGAAAAGATATTTTATGTATGTAAATACATAATTTGTGATAAAAAACAAAACGTAATTTAATGTTCAAACGCAATTTTAATGGATCTGAGTTTGTAACCTTTCTTTTGTCATGTTTCCAATAAACAAGGCTTTTGCCTGTATCTTACCGAAGACGTTTTCAGTTCACATTCATCCCAAATCACTCTATTCAGTATTATGTCATTCATTATCACTCTTTGTAATCGTCTCAAAGCTCGCCTTTGTACAGCATTTTTTCAGCTTCTCTCAGTCTTTTTCTAGGTCTACGTTTCACTTCCATAGAACAAAGTTCTCACTAAGATGCTCTTTTGGACTATCATCGTATCACTGTACTTTCTTGCAAAATCTTCTTCATTTGATGCAGTTACGTTTTCCATTTGTTGTCAGTCAAATTGGCTAAAAAGTTAATTTTATTTAAATGCCCAAATCACCTTAGCACTGGTTTCTTCAATTTACTAACAATATCTACATCAATTTCTGATATCTTCATTCTATTTTCTTTCGAATATTAGCAATATTAATTAACTCGCTTTTACCCTCGTTCTGCTTCACCCAAGTTATACCCCTAAATATCAAGGTGGAGAAAACACACTTTTGTGTACGTAAATAGAAATACACATGTTAATGTTACATAATCCAACCCACTTACTATCAGTTGAGATAATCCAGAAAATCTGAAATTGCTTTGTATGGACTTTGATGAGGAAAAAAAAAATTCAGATCGATTTTAACCATAAAATACACATCATGCATTTTTTACACGTAAGAGATTGAAAATAGTTCATTTAAAACTCCAGATAAATAAATAAAATATTATTTGAGAGTTGGATCCTTGAACGCATACATTTTATAAATCGAAAAAAAGATTCAATCCCAACTTATATCCAACAAGCATACTCGTACCTGGCCCACGGGACGACTACAATTCTTCTATTGTTGGCGTCCAGCAACCAACTAATTAACTCGTCAATCGTTAGGTCTCACAGGACGAGGAATCAGTATGGACACTTGACAGACTCATTTAAACTATCTTCAAAATCATGTAAATTAATAATAATGATAAAAATAAAATTTAAACTACGCCCTTTAAGGACTCGACGGCGATCTAACTCAGAATTCAAACCCACTTTTATTGACATTTTGAAAATATTAAAATGTTAAGTGTAAGTAAACGGACTTTCCCATATTTGGTAAGAAAACCAGAAAAAAATATCTACAGAAGACGAACTACCAAAAAACATTTGTAGATCTTCCAATATGTGATATAAAAGTATCACATTGGGCTTTAGGTGGAGTGTAGCGTATATGTGTAGTTCTTATATAATATTATATAATCATAAATTTTTAAAGTATTCCCAAAAACATATGTATAACAGGTTTAGGCAAATAAAGATCGATCTAATTGAAATACTTGTACTTATCGAGAAAACGAATGTTAATAAAAAATAAGATCATCGATTCATTAAATATTACGAAATAAAAATATGACAATTTTAATACAAACACAAAAACGTCAAAATTATGAAAAATATACTGTTATTGACTAAAATTAATCAAGAAATCATAATATAAATAGGCCAAACCCCGTACGGTTGTCGCCAAAGAAAGAATACGAGAATTGAATTTTGAATACAAGAGAGCGAGAGAGGAATACTTCGAAACAGATTGAAATTATACTGAACGAACCGGTGTAAAAGGGGACGATGCCAATTTATTTTGAATTGTAATTAATTAAATTATTCATTTATTTCCTATTATATTGACCCTTAAAATTACTTTTGTTTATTTATCTTATGCTCTTTTTTGAATGCAGACAATTATATGTGGCTTTTTCAAGATGTCGGAAACGCGAAAACATTAAAGTCAATATATCTGAAATAAGTCTTCAAGGAAAACTTGATCAACAATTTAAATTGAACAGCAGTAATGTTTATACACAAAACATCGTGTATAAAGAGATTTTTGAGAATTAAATAACTCATCAATCAAGATGTACCTTTTTTATTTTAAACTTTGAACATTAATGAACCCAAAAAACTTTAAGATGATCTTGCTCCATTCGGTATTTCCAAAATGTATAATTTGTTTTACTTCCGTGAATATTCCACGGGTTGTAACTAGTAGACTGTAAATATGGGACATTATGGATGGTTTCAGGAATACCCAAATAGTAAAAAATCGAATAAATCATGATTTACTTTTAAAAAAACTATTTTAAAGATGACTTTTCTTGACTCGAGTATTTCTGTGGTTATGTCGTTGTGATTTATTGGATAGTTTAGTTTTTGGTGCCGCAGGTTCTATTCTTGGCGGATTCACATTCGGACTGATTTTAGTCTTAGACCGTTTTACATCTGAATTTATAATTTTCTGTTGATTATATTCTGTTTACCATAACTTCGTATAACACTACAAGCAATGCAAAATTAGCGCTATATAAAAAAACTCTACCTAACGAAAGACTGCAGCAGATAAAACTTGCCTATCATTTTTGGAATTTTGATAAACTTGCCATTGAAATTTTTGGTTTGATCTGTGAAGACATGCACATGCATTTTTTATCCGCATGACATCTAATAATCACCCTCCATCACGAAGGATATCTATCTTGATTTTTCTGGGGTCGATTTGATTTTTATGGGGTCGATTTGATTTTTCTAGGGGTCGATAGTTTCTATAAAAAAATTGGAGGTCCACGACAGCAAAAATAGACGCCCTTCCTTCTGCTATTTGTTTGTTACTTCAAAATATTTATAACTCCAATAGGTATGTTATCTAATTAAGAAGTAAAATATTAAAAAAAAAAACACTTTTTTGATAAAAACGCATTACATACCAAACTTATGAAATGACCAAGGGGTCGACGGTTTTAAAAGTTTTTGGTAAAGGGGTCTGCGTCCGAAAAAAGTTTGGGAACTCTTGCTTTAGACGAATATGTCAAACCTTGTTTTACAGGTAAGACTTGATTAAAACCTCACCCTAGTAATACAAATTTTCCTCAAAATGATTTGATTAATTTATATCTAGATTTTGAACTTGGATAAACTATGAGTAAGAATTTGTAAAGAGAAATATTGTAATAATGATGAATACAACAAATAATACGAAGACGAGAATCCGATTAAGGGTTGAGCTACCCTTCATTATCCATTGATTTGCAGCCCCACACACATTCACATAACGCTTGCTGTCGATATGGGATGAGTGTAACAGTTTGGGGAAATTCAGTTTCAGCGCTCCACGCCCAAACTAGTCGGAGGCCCAGGAGCGGGTCTGGACATCTGGGGTCAAGAGCAAATATTTAGAACCGACCTCTGGGGATATTATTCATGGTTATTATATTAAGATCATGACCTTTGACCTTGTGTCAAATCTATATACAAGCGGGATAATAATTGATTTTTTTTTCTTACTGACTTGTCTCTCATACCGTTAAATTCCTTCGGAACTTGAGCCTCCAAAACAGTGTATCTCCCCTTTAGACGTTTTTAAGTCTTTTATTTCCATTTTTTCTTTTTTCCTATTTTCTCCAGATTTTCAACGTAGTGTGTCTTCCCAAGGACTCTATTACATTTTGGCGTTTCTAAATAACAAGATTTTGACAATACAGGCTCAACATTGGAATTTCCAACATTGGAATTTCCAATAACGAAAAATAATAATAATCAAAATACAATTTATATACTGCCGTTAACAAAGCAGATGTTAAGCAGATCGTTACAGCTTGGAATTCGAACTCGTTATTATTGAGATTAAAAACATTAACTACATAAATAAAAATAAGAAAAGGGTCTTTCAAACTGAGCGGCTATTTTAATTCCATTTTTTTTAATTCTTGAATAAAACACACAATTTGCTTAGATTTGAAAACACGTTTGACTGGTCATTGAAGTATAATGTATGACATTTAAACACAAAAAAAAAATCCGCCAAATGTCTACCTCTTGCAGCTCCACAGATGTTCACTCATTTGTCAAAATTTCGGATGACATTTTGGCATAATTGCGGTTTTAACTCGCCAATAACGCGAATAATTTCGTTCTACAGCTCAGTAATTGATCGGGGTCATTCTTATTATAGACCTGGCTTTTCACGTGATTTCAGAGAAAATATTCCAACGGGGTCAATCACATGATCTTGGTGGTCAATTAACATCACCGTTTCCGGAGATTACAATACATAAAATAATTCAACAATTTGAACGGGTTGTTGTATTGTATACGACTTTTTATAAATGTCATACATTACACTTCTAAAATGTCAGAAGACCCAGGCAGGTTCGCGACACCATCTGTGCTTTATCTAAGAATTAAAAACAACCGCTCAATTTGAAAGACCCTTTATAAGTGTTAGGATAGGAAGGTCGAAACCTAAATAAATATTTAATAGTCACTGGAATAAGCTGAGTGCTTTCCAGTCTCGTCTTAAAAGAAAAGTTGATATAAAATATGTCAAAATCAGAAGCAGTCTTTTTCAAAAGAGTTATAGTCCTTTCAATAGGCAAAGCAATTGGAAAACCCGTTCTTGCATGTGTGATTGAGAAGAATTTGTGCCGGCACAGTCTAGTGTAGGTGTTAGGAACATTTAACACTAATCTTTGTAGTGATACTGGATAGCTCACAACTTTTGCAAGCAGCCTGACAGCATATGAAGTTGACGGATACCATTCCTTAAGTATACGGTTTTTTCGTACGCTCAAACAATCGTATCTTAGTACACCTACATATAGAAGAAATTGAGTAGAATAAAGCGATGGATATATACCTGATTTTTGTGTTACTGCGGGCTCTAAATGCAAGAATTGCTTTCTATTTTTCTACATATCACTGAATTAAAGGACATTTTAAGCACCGCTGGGTTTTAAAACTACTAAAACACTCTCATCACAAATCCTAGAGTTTTGTAAACCAAATATTACATAAGTTCCTTATGGGGACCAAATGCAAGATTGCTGTGAGACAATTCGATCTTTAATGTTGCCTGTGGTATAGGTGTGTATATTCAAATGTATAATAATGCTATTTCAACACATGCGAGTGACAAAATTATATAACTTTGCACTTGGATCTGTTGAAATATAATTTACTATCGTTACTCGACTCACAAACCTTCATGGAATTTAATTAAAGATGGAAACAGTCATCATAGGTACGATTCTGTTTAAATATGTTGAGGTCATTAAAGAAGAGACGAAACATGGAATATTTTATTATTTCTACCTAAATTGTTGATAATAATGACAAATAAGGTAGGAACGAGATTGGACCCCTGAAGAACACCTAAACAAACAGTACAACAATCCAAGTTGTAGATTCTGTTTAAAAAAAATTGGTTGCTTTTCGGTAAGATAATCTAATATCAGCTTAACCCTTCTTTCCCTGTGATGTGTAACTAGTACACATTGCTTTTTAAAACTTTAATATCTCTATAAATATAATATATACTGGGTTCAGATTTTAGGTATTCATACGCATTGAATGAAAAAAATAATATAAATAATAATTAGCACTTTTCGGCTACATCAGAGATATTTTGTGAAAATCGGGAATAAATTCACCAATACAATCAAACGTGTGCCAGTGTGTGACGTAGGTATATTCATTCTAAAAACCGTTATGGGTGAGGAAGTGACGCTATTCACGTCTCACTCTTACTCTACTTCGGTATATGGGAACGCAAGAAATAGAATCTCAGTTCGCAGTTGTTTCTTCATTCGAGGTATAACATACACAGCATTAGTGTTCCGAGTCCCATCTCAGTATATCGCGGGCATCCATATGAAGTGGTATCTGCGCCCGTTTTGTGAACGTTGGCCGATGTTTTTTCATATATTCAGAAATTAAATTTCAATTATTATCACTTTTGACTTCAAATTTAATTAATTTAAGCGATTGACTATGAATATTCTTATTTTTCGATTTTAAATCGCTCATTTTTACATGTGTATTGAATACACAGCACCGGAACGCGCGATTTTTTTTGGAACTGGAAGAGAAAGGTTAAGTAAGTTTCCTATATTATAAATGTCGCATTTTTTTTGTAATTGACGCAATCATGCCTTAGAAAATCATGTTACGAATTATCGATTTTATCGCTACTATTTACCATTTTTTCGACAACGTCGATAATACTATCAGATTGGATTTAATACAATACAGCCGCAGAAAAAAACCTTCCTATACTTCAATTTTACTTATTAAATTTTTCGTTATATTTTCAGTCTCTCAATTAGAGAGGTTAAATTTCTGAGTATGGTCGTCCATGAGAAGATTCTGATCTCTAAACGGTGTTATATAAATTGTATTTTTATTATTATTAATATCTAAATAATCAAAATATTTTCCAGAATATCAGAAGTAGTATTACTGATGTTAATGACCTGATGATAGTGGACCCATTATCTGGATTAGTTAGCGTATTAACGATTTTAATAAATCTTTTATAAAATAAAAAAAACAGTGCTCTCTAGTGTTCTTTTACAATCAAGATTTTTACCATGATAAAACGCAATATAATTCATATTTTTCTTGAACCTTTTCATCCCTTTTGCAGACGCTCAGGGTTAAAGCTAATTTTCCTCCTCCTTTTTAGTAACAGTCCAGTGGAATGCCCTTATTTTATCCGTTGTATTGAAACAATGTGGTTTGGCGAAAGCCAAACCTTAGATAGAAATAAAGGAACAAATGGAATGGTACTTACAGGTTTAGTTGCGGGTTTGCGCGGAAGTCGATTCGAGCTAAAAGGGTTGACGCATGTACACCACACTTAACTTATTATACTGCACACTTCATTTATTATAATGTTTAACGGGTTTAAATGAGTTCTTATAATATACACCCTTGAGTTACGTGAGAATTCGTCACCTTTTCCTTGCACTGTACACTCGTCCGGGTCGATGACTCACTCCCGACACGCGTGGATGGCGACTGACTGGGATACACACGCGGCGCGCGTGGACGGCCATCTGGTCTACTCACGTTCCGCCCGCGTGGCTTTGAGCTGATTTTACGTTACGCCGGTTTTGGCGTAAACATCCTGGGGGGCCGGGAGGACCTCCAACGGGAACCGGGCTAGCTTTGAAACCGGCCTTCTCAAGTGTCCACTGGTTGTATCCAGATCCACAACACGTGGCACTCCATCTTTGCCGGGTATGGTGCGGGTGATGCGTCCAAGTCGCCATTTCAGTGCCGGCAAGTTGTCCTCCTTTATTAGGACGAGCTCTCCGATTTGAGGAGGGGAGGATGGTGAAAGCCATTTAGAGCGGGTTTGAAGGGTGTGGAGATAGGATTGAGTCCACAGGGACCAAAATCGCTGAGAGATGGCTTGTATGAGCCGAAATCGTCTGAGGGTAGTCAAGGGCCTATCATCGAAGGATGTTTCGGGCAAGGCAGTTAGTGGGCGGCCCGTGAGGAAGTGGCCAGCTGTAAGGGGTTCAAAGTCTGAGGGATCAGAGGAGAGAGGGCAGAGGGGTCTGGAGTTAAGGACAGCCTCGATTCGCGTTAAAAGTGTAGCAAATTCCTCAAATGTTAAGTGCTGATCACCTATGATTCGGTAAAGTAACTGTTTGGTGGATTTTACCGCGGTTTCATGGAGACCGCCAAATGATGGAGCTGAAGGTGGGTTGAGTAACCACGTGATGTGCTGAGTAGTGAGTTTGTGGGTGATTTTATCATCATTGGAAGAAAGAAACCTTTGCACTTCAATGAGCTGATTCCTAGCACCTACATAATTTGTGCCACAATCGGAACGGATGAGAACAGGCACACCGCGACGGGAGACAAACCGTTGTAGTGCTGCGAAAAACGCGTCCGTGCTGAGTGAGGAGACTGGCTCCAGGTGAACCGCCTTTGTGGAGAGGCACACAAAGATACAAAAGTACGCCTTCAAAAGCCTTGCGCTTCTCAAAGTGCTGGATTTAATAAGAAAAGGGCCAGCAAAATCCGTAGAGACTTGAGAGAACACCGGCTGTGGTGTAACTCGATCTGTGGGAAGGTCGGCCATATATGGAGCCTTGGGCTGAGCGCGACAACGAAAACATCGGATACATTTGTATACACGATGCCTGATGACACGGCGTGCTGATAGTATCCAGTATTGCTGGCGTAAGAGTGCATGTAGTGTGTCGGCACCAGGATGGCAGTGTATTTTGTGGTAGTGATCAATTATGAGATCTACGAGTGGGCTAGAGCTCGGGAGAATGAGCGGGTGTTGAGCGTCGTATCTGAGTGGAGCGTGAGAGAGACGACCACCGACTCTCAAAAGATTCTCTTTCACGAATGGTGAGAGTCGCTTTAGTCTGATCGTGCAATCCCCCTTAGTTTGGAGTCGGTGGATGTCTTGGGCGAATACATTCTGTTGTACAGAACGAACCCAAAATAGAAGAGCTTCCTTGCGTTCACAGACTGTCAAGGGACCAATGCATCGTGCAGTCTTGGTTTTCCGATAGTTGTCGATGAAACGTTTAATGTAGCCTGTCACTCCCACAAGCTTATCTAATGAGCTGAAACGTGTGAGCAGATCAGTATTCAGGTCCGGCACTGCTATGTGAGCTGTTACCTTCCTGGCCTTAAGTCCGGGTAAGGCATGGCGTCCTAGGGCTGGAGGCATAGTGGGCCATGTATTTGGCGGTTCTTTGAGCCAGCTGGTGGACCACCATAAATCGTGTACAGATAGGGATTGAGCTGACATTCCTCTGCTAGCACAATCTGCAGGGTTAAGGGCTGAAGGGACATGCTTCCACACCAGGTTGCATGAGTTGGAGGTGATGTTTGTGACTCGGTTAGCCTCAAATACTTGTAGGCGATGTGGTGGTGTGCTGAGCCAAGCCAGTACTATGGTGCTATCTGACCAGCATATGTGATGTTTTAATTGGATGTGGGCTGATAGCTGAGTTGAGACTCTAGTCATGAGCTGAGATAAGAGGAGGGCTGCTGAGAGTTCAAGTTTTGGTATAGTGAGACGGTTCTTAATCGGGGCGACCTTGGACCTCGCAGCAATGAGGTGGACATTTACATGACCATCGACATTGGTTTCATGAAGATAAACGACGGCAGCATAACCAGCTTCTGAAGCGTCTGCGAAGCCGTGCAGTGAGTAAACGGAATTGGGCTTGTGTTGACAAATATGTCTTGGGAGGCGTAGAGCTGAGAGCTGAGGAAGATCATTTGAGATGTCTTGCCACTCCATCTGAACTTCTTTGGGAGTGGGTTCATCCCATTCAAGGTTCAGGGTCCACAATTTCTGGAGAAGGAGTTTTGAGCGGAATATGACAGGGGTAACCCATCCATTTGGGTCATAAAGTGAGGCTATTGTGCTGAGGATAGATCGTTTTGTGACCTTTTCCATAGGGGGCAAAGTGATGCGGTAAGTGAACTCGTCAGTTTGAGGAATCCACTGTATCCCTAAGACCTTAATGGTGGGAGAATCTGGGCTGATGTCAAAGTCCTTAGGTAGATCACACTGATCATCTGGGAAACCATCAAGAAGTTTTGGTGTGTTTGATGTCCACTTGCTGAGCTGAAAACCTCCTAGGGTAAGTAACTCAATCAGTTCTCTCTGCAGCGCTTGAGCCTCTACGACAGAGTCATCACCCGTTAGGATGTCATCCACGAAGATGGACTTAGTAAGGACCTTAGCTGCTCTTGGGTATTTATGACCTTCATCCTCCGCGAGTTGGAGAAGAGTGCGGATTGCGTGGTAGGGGCTAGACCGGAGACCATAAGTGACGGTGGAAAGGGCATAAGTGAGTAAGGGCTGATCTGGTGACGACCTCCAAAGTATGAGCTGATACCGTCTGTGATCTGGGTGAACAAGAATGTTTCTAAACATCATTCGGATATCAGTGCTGAATACCACAGCATGAGTTCGGAAGGTCATGATAATATCAATGATGTCTTGCTGCAGAGGTGGACCTGTGTGAAGGCAGTCATTAATACTGACACCATTGGAACTCTTACAGCTGCCATCAAAGACTGTGCGGAGCTTTTCTGAACCAGACTTGAATATGCCATGGTGAGGGATGTAAAAGTGAGCCTTATGATTAAAGGTACTTGGATGACAGGGTGACATGTGACCTAATTTAATATACTCCGTCATAAAGTCAATGTATTTTGAGCGAAGGGATGGGTTTTGTTGGAGTTTCTTCTCCAGGTTGAGGAATCTGCGTAAGGCAATAGCATTTGTGTTGCCTAGCTCGGGTGCGTTATTGAGAAAAGGCAATGTGACCATATATTGCCCTGAGGGATCCCGAGTAGTGGTAGTGCGGAAGATTTCTTCACACTGATCTGGTAGCGAGTTGACATTGTTTTGGGGCACGAGTTCTTCTGATTCCCAGAACTTCTCCAGTGCCTTTTGAATATTTTGGGATGATGCTTCTGATTGTGAGCCGAGAGTACGGGCCGATTTTGGGCTGAGTTGAGCTTGAGTTGAGGCGCATGAGCTGAGAGCGCTGAGAGTATGGGTTTCAGCGCATGAGCTGAGAGAGCCGAGAGTATAGGCTGAGTTTGGGCTGAGTTGAGTTTGAGTTGGGTTTGAGTGTGATGCCGGTGCAGTATTTTGGTCTTGAATAGGTCCCAGTAATGCAAAGTCAAAGATCGTGCCGAAGGCTATAGGCTTGCCGGGCCCCAAAGAGACCTTAGTACCATCCAAAACTCGGCCAAGAACATCAGAGCCGAGTAGAAGGTCGACTTGAGCTGGTATATTAAACTTCTCATCAGCTAGGGGGATCTGAGGTTTGTCCATCATGTGACTTATATGTGGAACTTTGCTTAATGGCAAATAACCAGTAACATTCTTCAAAATATGAGCTGTAGCCGTAATCGTAGGTGTGTCATTGTGTGTAGGCTTAAAAACGATTTTGATTGAGGCTTTTGAGTTTTGTGTGTGCTGATTTCCAACTCCCGCAATTTTAAGTGATGTGCGCTGAAAGGGCAGGTGCAGAATTTGAGCCATGTGCCGAGTTATGAGCGTCACCATGGATCCGCAATCCAGAAGTGCTCTTGCTCTGTGAAAATGTCCATTAACATCTGCAATTTCTAGTGACACCGTTGGTAATAAAACTGGAGAGCTATTTGGTGTCTCAGGCTCAGGCTGAGCTGAGCTGTTATGATTAACAGCGGGAGAAATTTGAGCTAATTCTATGGGTGAAGGCGGGAGTCGGATGTGTGGGATTTGTGTGTTGAGTGTATCAGTGTGTGTGGGTTGAATGTGTTCATGTTCATGGTGTTCTGTGATTGTTGGTAGTCATAGTTGTGGGTGGGGCTGATTATTTCTTCGGGGTGGCGGTGGAGACCCATAGCCTGAGTGTGAAGAGCGTTGTGGAGATTCATGGGCTGGTCGCTGTCGAGGCTGCTCTCGGAGTGATAGAGGCAGAAGATGGGCTGATGATTGCGTCGGAGATGACGCACCAGAATGGTGAAGGGAAGTGTGATGCTTGCTACTGTTACACTCCTTGCAAGATTTCGTAGTTTTGCACTTATTTTCACAATGAGGTCCGAGACAGCGTCGACAACGCTGGCATGCTGTGATAAAATCCCAACGACCTTGAACGGGCTGATTATTGTATTCTTGGCACGCTATTAATCTGTGGCCCCTAGTGTCGCACCAAGGGCAATAAAATTGGTCGGCCGTTGAGGTTGTGGTGGATGTATGGGCTGAGTAAGCTGGTTGAGGTTGTGGAGACTGAATGGACCGAAACTGCTGTCTCATGTTGACACCCGGATGTGGAGTACGAGCACGCTGCGGGATGGATGACTGTCTGCCTGAGCCATAAAAGTGTGGTGAGGGCAGAAGAATGGGCTGATTAGATGTGCTGGCTCTCTCAGTTTCAACACAACGTGCATGTTCTTCAAGAAATGTGACCAAATCTTGAAGAGTAGGCAAACACTCATCCGACCCGTGCCTACGTTCGAATAACGAGCGGAGTTCACCTTTCAGTTTTCGTACCACTATGGATACGAAAACGTAATCGCAATCCTTAATGGGCAGATTTAAATTTAATAGAGCTGATTGAGCTGAAACGAGAGGAGTTAAGAATAGCTGACGGATATCTGAGCGGGATGTGATAGTGGGAAGCTCCAATATGACATCCACAAACCGGTCAATGAGCACCCTGCGGTTTTCGTAGCGCTTAGTCAGAATGGCTAAGGCCACCGCATAGCTCTCATTGGTGATCTTTAAGTGGGATATCATACTAAGAGCCTCCCCACTAAGACTTGAAAACAGGTAATGGAGCTTCACTGCATCAGTAAGATTGCTGATTTGGTCCGTCAAGCTCTTAAAAATGGCAATGAATGACGGCCAATCTTCCAATTTTGAAGAAAATTTGGGAAGCTCAATTTTGGGCAGAACGGAAGCGGGTACAGATGATGTCGAGGGCTGAGAAGTCGATGCAGTCGGTCGTGAGCTGAAACTTGCGTTTGCGACAAGCATATCTGTGTAAGCATCGCATGCTGCACGATAATTGTCGTTATATTGGGTCTCCGTCTTATCATCGAGATCGGTGGAATCCAATATCTCGTAATAAACGTCATCCAGCCTACTCTTGACCTCATCTAATTTTGCGAAGCGCCCCTCAAAGTCAGCAACGGCGTACTTCGAGAAGTCACCTGAAGCGATGGCAGACGCAATGTCTCTTAACTGTGCTATTGCTCTGTGGCTCTCACGAAATTTTGCGGCTTGTGATTTTGAAGGCATTTTTGTTTTTGTAATAAAAAGGGGAAAAACAAGCAAAGGGAAAAAACAAAAAGAAGAAGAAAAGTGCAAACAGATTTATGGGCACAATGAGAATTGAATTGAAAAAAATAAGCGAAAAGGAAACTTTAAAAATTATATTACAAATTATAAAATCTTTATTCACTCTGTGCAAACTTCCCTTAATTCCCAAAATATCTATTGTCTATCAAATAATCGCAAACTCACTATTCAATTCAAACAATTAATGAATTGGAAAGAAATTATATAGACATAAATTGCTTTTGAGGACTTGACGAAAAAATAAACTTTATTGAGGATTTTTTGAAGAAAAAAAGAAAAATGTTTATGACGAAGCGGGCTATACGAGATTCGAGACTATATTCTAAAGATTTTTAATGGACTGTATACCTGGACTGGAAGTGGATCGAAGGACCAAATGGTTTGGCGAAAGCCAAACCTTAGATAGAAATAAAGGAACAAATGGAATGGTACTTACAGGTTTAGTTGCGGGTTTGCGCGGAAGTCGATTCGAGCTAAAAGGGTTGACGCATGTACACCACACTTAACTTATTATACTGCACACTTCATTTATTATAATGTTTAACGGGTTTAAATGAGTTCTTATAATATACACCCTTGAGTTACGTGAGAATTCGTCACCTTTTCCTTGCACTGTACACTCGTCCGGGTCGATGACTCACTCCCGACACGCGTGGATGGCGACTGACTGGGATACACACGCGGCGCGCGTGGACGGCCATCTGGTCTACTCACGTTCCGCCCGCGTGGCTTTGAGCTGATTTTACGTTACGCCGGTTTTGGCGTAAACACAATGTATTTGAAGATTTGAATCTAAAATAAACTATTTTCCCCGAAAAAAATACCATAACTTTCTTTTTATAAGATATGTTCAAAAAGATGTTTTTTATTTATTATATTTGTATAAAATAGTTGAAAATATGAAATGTATAATAATGCAATGGAAATTATTGTATAAATATTTCATACACCTATGTATTTGTATATATGTATGTTAAGATGTAAACTATGAAATTGTTGTGAATTCGAAAAACCATCGTATTGGTTGAACTGATATTTTTTATCTTTTTCTACACTTTTCAGAATTTGGAAATTCACTCCGTGATATTTTTTAAATCGATGAGTTACATATTTAAATTTTTAATTATGACATAAAATATTTATTCTGTAGTATGAATTAATTCCGATGTTTAATTTTAGTATCAATATGAAGGCCAAACACTTCCCATAGACAAACCAATTGTCTCCGTATGTATCGAAACATGTTTCAAGCTACCCCTGGTTTAAGGCCGTGTATTTATCGGCGACCAGGGGGAAACAAAGTCACTGACGGGCAGAGGGTAGGAATTGGAGGTAGGAGTAGAATGGGCAGACCAGGACTGTAGGATATTTCCAGCATTATCTACGTACCGTCGATACGAATTTTATTCATAGATTTATTGCCAGACTAAACTTGTAATGTATGCTTTGTGTAAATCCGCGTTATTTTTCCCTCCATGGGGTAATTCGTCAATACAGCTAGGATCCTTTCTCATAAATTACAATATTGTTATGGATTTTGACCTATTTACAATAGTTATAAAAGTAACACTAATATTTATTACTTTAAAATTGTATAATTGCATCATACTTTCATTGTATACAGAAAAAGCTAGTGGACTTATATATAAACTATAGAGGAATCCTTTTATTTGACTTCTGAGTTCCAACATGAAACGAACCCGTAACCTCAGATTCAAAGACAGGTCTATTACAAAATAAGTCACGGAGTTTGTTATACCATGATATTAAAAATAGCAAAAATGATAACATAAGTATTATTATTGTTAATATTGAAGGATGTGGGCTTACTTACACAGGGAATGAGTCTAGTTTTAACTTTATTATCTTTCTGGTTTATAAGATGAGATTGCTGCAAGGCAATTAATCTATCAGGTTGGATTGCATACAATGGACGTATAATGCAATAATAATAAATGCCAATTTATTTACAATATATTGAGAGCAGATTCTCCTCAAAGGCATTCCAAAACTCTTCTTATTTTTTTTCAGGAATCGAACCCACCATTATTTAAAGATTAAAAACATTAAGACTAAGAAATCGAAAAAATGCTGTATAAATGCATGCACCGACAAAAATACATGAGGTGAAAGTTCATGACAGATTATAAAATGAAGTTTTTAGCAATGAATGTGAATTTAAGACATGTGTTGATGACGCACTCTGTAATAGTTTAGCGATGAATGTGAATTTAAGACATGTGTTGATGACGCACTCTGTAATAGTTTAGCGATGAATGTGAATTTAAGACATGTGTTGATGACGCACTCTGTAATAGTTTAGCGATGAATGTGAATTTAAGACATATGTTGATGACGCACTCTGTAATAGTTTGGGTTTATACGAGTAGAACGAATAAATGAAGAAAAATTTACAAAATAAATACACCATGCAAATGTGAGTAGAAGGCGTGGTAGAAGAGTCCATGAAAAGTATGGTTGGATCAAGTGAATGATATTCAAAATAAATAAAATGCAAAAAGTAACAGAACTCGTAGGCGTTGTACGCGAAGGCATATTGATCTAGAAGAGACGAAATATGTGTGACACGATAGGAAAACCTGACGTTCCCTCCTCTCTGCCTACTCCAGCAGGGAAGCGGCGTAATGGTATATATGTATACGTAAAAGTAGTCAAACTTACTAAGAAATAATATAAATTGAGTGTAAGTATTGCATTAGATTGGATACTTACCCAATTGGAATCAAACACGCATCTTTCTGCTTCAAACACAGACGTTTTACCAGCTAAGTCACGAAGATCATTGCCACATAATAATAACCAGGTAATTGTCATTTGTATAAAAAATATCAATTATATTATTTGTAGTTAAGGCATTAATATTGTGGAGGTATGAAGACGTTGTGATTTGTTTTATCAAACACTGTTTATTCCAATTTATGTAACGGTATAACCCTACCGGTTTCAAGGTTTTCATCTCATGATCAGGGGAGCACAAACAAGACTGAATTCTGTTCGAACTGGTACTGACATACATACTTCTACCAGTATACATTCGGGTTAGGGATTATGGGCGGATGGAGGTAGGAAATAACTTCAGCGAGTAGTGGGGAGATTCTGTGAATATATGTGTTTGCCAGATGTTCTTGCCGATGGACTGTCTAAAAATTTCAAGGGCCTCTAATCTGTCCAATTTATTTACATTACTACTGATATGTAAGAATTTGGCATCATCGATCGAAAATGTACGATTTTCACGGTGACAATGATTAGCCATTTCAGAATAAATTAGAGGATTTGTTAAGGCGGATTTGTGTTCACGAAATATCTTTTCAAATGATCTTCCTGTCTTTGCTATACATAAATGAACAGTCAGCACATAAAAGATTATACACACCACCTGCTAAGTATTCCATTTTTAACATAACTTTCCCGTTAAATAAGGGTTTCCGGAGATTAAAATTAGTGTAAAAAGTTGGCTTTATGTGACTTGGATTTTTTTGTATTATTTCGTATGATATGTTTTATAAATAGGACTTTGTTCCATTTATGGTATAGGTATGCTTATAGCTGTCGTTAAATATACTAAATGATCCTTTATGACTTTACTTTTTGTTTTACTTTTTAAAAGTGAATCAATGAGGCTTCCAGGGTAGCCATTATTTGTAGCTATTTTTTGATGGGATTTTTATAGCTATTTGCTTCATAGATTGCTCAGTGTCCCCTTAACCGACAACAAATTTAAAAAAGGAATTAGTAACCATAAAAATACAACTATACATCTGTTTTATTAGTCTTTCTTCATTAATTCGTTCTACATGCCGAAACCATCTTAGCATGCTCTTCTTCATTTTACTCAACACATCAGCCTTTAGTTTACATTCATCCCTAATCACTTCGTTCCGCATTTTGTCATACATTATCATCTTATGTATTCTTCTCAGTGCACGCATTTCTATTTATTTCTACATCCATGTTTCATGTCTATACATCAACGTTGGCACCAACATATTGTTGTTGACTATCGTCTCAGCAGATTTTGATACTGTTTGGTTCGAGTATATATGTTTAATTGCCTTATTGTTTGTATATATATACAGGGTGTCGTAAAAAATATATGCACACTTCCAGAGCTCGTAATTTGCTGATTTTTTTTGTTTCAGATTTAACCGTTGAGAAATAATGGCTGAAACCAGACTAAGTTTTGAACAAAGAAAGTATATTTTGAAGAGCTACTGAAAGTACGGAAACGCTGTAGTAGACTTTTTCTTTTAGGGATTTCTCAAGAATTAGGCTTATGCTAAAAAATCGATGAATTACACATAGCCATTGAAAGAGAATGTGCCCAAATACTAAATTAAATGGTTCTCGATGTTTGTGATTCCGTTGCTAGCAATGTCTAGACCAGAATGGGCATCAGTTTTAAAACAGGCGCTAAGTATAAAAAATTACATTTATGTAGTTTATTGTGAACGTTGAAAGGGAACTGTATGCTAATAAATACAGACTTTGTGATTATTAAATTTGTGTATACATTTTTTGCGACACCCTGTAATATTTTATTTTAACTGTCACTATTATCATCACCATCCCGCCATCTCTCTATTGGATCAAATCTCTATTTCACTTTTGCACTGTTTATTTGTTTAGTTAGTCTTTCTTCATTCATTCGTTCCATGTGTCCAAACCATCTCAGAGTGGTTTTCTTCATCTATACTCAACACGTCAGCCTTAAGTTCATCTATTATCTAAACATTACTTTTTCTGTCATATATAGTCAGCCCATGCATTATTCTAAGTTCACGTATTTCTAAAGCATTTATTCGGCTTTTTTCAGTCTTGTTCCACGTCCATGTTTCACTCACATACACCAAAGTTGGTAGTAAAATACTGTTGTGGACTATCACCTTTTACCCCATGTATTCTTCTAAGTGTACGCATTTCTACACTATCCTAGCAATCTATTTTGCTACGTTCATATATGAGTGTGTCAGAACCAGACATGACTATCCCACATTTATCTTGTTTCGAGATAATTGACTTCAAAGTTGCAGATATATTAAAAAATGGTTTGTTTTCTGTTGTTTCCAAAATGTAACGGTAGATGTCTGCACTTTTGGTGAACTACTATATAAACTCATAATCATGTTTGGTTCTGATAGAAATGGGTTTAAAGATGAAGCGTATGTGCCTAACTCGAATTTTATATTTTTGTGGGATAGTCAAGTCTGGTTCTCACCCACTCATATATTGTCATACAAACTCACCTATTATGAAGACATTACTTATCACTTCGGTCCGTATTCTGTCATATATTATCACCTCGTCTAATCGTCTCAAAGCACGCATTTATTCGGCTTCTCTCAGTCTTTCTAGGTCCATATTAAGGTAATGTACTTATATATTAGAAGGGTAATATGGAGGTCAAAATCTTAAAGGAATTTCTGTTTTATGTTCGCTGTACTAAAAAAGAAAAATATTTGAGAAATATCAACTAACAATCTTTTTCCTTTAGTGGACCATTTCCAAATAGAAAAGAAAGCAATGTTACTTTGACCCGAACACGGGAACTTTCAATAAATTACTAAACTCGGCCAAAACCGTTTCTCAAAATAGTGTCTCTCAAACTTTCATCACTTTCTTTTCGCATTTTATAAATTAAGGTAATGAACATTGTACTGTCAAATACCTTCGTACTTGTCCTTCACTTCTATGTCCGAATTATTATTAATTACGTCACACGTTTTTAGTGGGAAGCGATAGAGATCATCCATCATTCATATCAATCAGGTCTTGCCTTGACTAAGTACACTTTATATAACCTCAGTTTATTTAGTTTGTTTTTCATTATTTGTACATTGCAGATCCGTGGTCAAGTTGGTCAGATCAGGTTGTGTCTCTCAACCCGGAGATTGCGGATTCAAATCCTGTTGGAGTCCAGATTTTTTTTAAATGAATCCAGTCGGGTTTTCCCTTAAGGCTACTTCAATATCTTTCTAGTTTTTTGGAAGACATAGCCACATTTCAATAAGCTCACCAGGTTGTACTGTATATATCGAATGTGTAATGCAATACAATACAGGGTTTCTTAATTCTTGCAATCGAACAAATATATAAAAAAGTACAAAAAAAAAAATTTTTTTTTAATACATTTGATAAAGACTTAAGATAAACATATTTATGAAAAACCTTTTAACAAATAAAATCAGCTATTTAAGAAGTATTTTCTTACGTGATGAAAAAATTACGAGGGATGTTGAACGCCGTATTGTAGCGATAGGAACAAAGCATAGGGCAATAAAACATATATACTAGAACCGGACAGTATCAAAATCTGCCAAGATAAAAGTCAGCAACAGTATTTTAGCACCTACTTTGATATATAGGAGTAAAACATGATTGTGGGACAAGACCGAAAAGAGCCAAATAAATGCTGTAGAAATGCGTGCACTTAGAATAATACATGGGCTGACTATATATGACAGAAAACGTAATGTGTGGATTAGAGATGAACTTAAGGCTGACGTGTTAAGAAATATGAAAAAAAACTTTCCGAGAGGGTTTGGACACGTGGAACGAATGAGTGAAGAAAGACTAACTAAACAAATATACATTGCAATAGTGAAGTGGAGATCCAATAGAGACATTGTGTGATGGTGATGATTATAGTGACAGTTGAAAATAAAATATTTTATAAACATACATTAAGATAATTAAGATAATTAAAATCTGCCAAGGCGTTAGTTAACAACAGTATTTTGGTGCCTACTTTGATGTATAGGCTATATACGAGTATGACGGTAAAACATGGACGTAGAAATATGTAGAATAGCGGCCTAGATTACAATATCGATGCTACTGGTTGTTTAATATAAGGGATTTATTGAGTCTTGAATTTGCCTTGATATTTCTAGGTCAGATGCAACATTCCTACGGATATCGGGTTAAGCCTTGTAGAAATAATTTTATTTATTTTATTTTTCATTTAGTAATTTTATTTATTTACATATGGCAATTTTTTTTTGTAAATTCATAATTTATGAAAACACAATAGGTAATTTAATGGGGACACACAATTTATATGGACCTGGATTTGTTGAATTTCATTTGTCGTGTCCCCAGTAAGCTAGACTTTTGCCTGAGGACATAGGAAAAATAAATTGATATTTTTTTTCCATTTGTTAATTATACAATACCCTGTTGCATACTCTCATAAACTTGATAAACATTGAGACTCAATTGCATATATTCATGTATATATCACGCGAATCAAACCCCGCATACTATATCTTTTGCCCAAAAGCAATATGCTTATTTGGCTCCCATGACATACAATGGCGTGCCGAATTCAATAAAGGTAAAGGGAGGAAAATCATTTAGACAGTCGATCGGAGCGTGGTTGTTATTGCGACAGGATTTTGAGTACTTGGGCTTTTTTGAGCCAGATCCATTAAAATTGTATGTCCAAATTGAATTACCTGTTGTTTTTTCGCAAATTATGTATATTTCTTGTCATGTGTAATAATAAATAAATAAATATCATTCCAGACAGACCAAAAAACACGTCTCACAATGTGCTGCACACCACTTTTAAAAGTTTTGCTACTATTCATTCCTCCTAAAAAGCCCGAATATTTAAACTCCTGTCGCAATAACAACCACGCTCCGATATATTGCCTATTTTTTTTAAGATCGAAGGAGCTTCATTGAAACAGTGAAGTTTAAGCTGTTTCTTATGGTGTTTAAAGTCTGCAATCGTTAATACATAACGGAATATTGAGAAACGGTTGTATTCTGTAGGAAACGTGCCAACTCAGATCATCTGGCTCTGGCAGAGTGTTAATTGTTTGGTTGAGTTAGATCGGGTGGGGTTTAATAATAATTATAATATCGCTTATAAATAGCAAAACACAAAGTGATACAAGAAAAAATAAACATTGAGAAGTTTCACATGATTCATATAAGAATCGAGGAAAATCAGATGTTACCAAAAGGTCTGATTTATTATTGCCTTAAAGCATTTTCTTGTAATCAACCAGCTTTGGTTTCATAATTATTATTGATATCCATGATCATGGACTTAACATCGTGTATGATAACAGAATTTGAAAAAATAAATAAATAAAATGAAAATAAAGATAAATCTAAAAAAATGGGATTAAGGTGGAAATGTAAGAACCTGTTAAAAACCTAGGAGTGCTAATAGATAACACTCTCTCATGGCGCGATCAAATAAATGAGGTAAGCCGATGGACCTTCTTCAGCCTTCATTCCCTTAAAGTCCTGCAAAGATTCCTACTAACTAAAACCAAAATTTTACTCGTACAATCTCTGCTCTTTCCGATTCACGACTATGCGAACGTATGTTACTTGGATGTTACAGAGGAAAAGCTGGACAAATTACAGCGTCTTCAAAATGTGTGTCTAAGATTCATTTTCAACCTAAGAAAGTACGATCATATAACTTGATACCAGAAGGCATTGAACTGGTTGAATGTTAGAAATATACGCCAAATTCACATACTGTCTCTATTGTATACTATCCTTAACTGTCCCGCCGCACCCTCTTATCTCGCCGAAAATTTTCAGCGACTTTCCAATCATGGATTAGCGCTACGCTCAAACAGAGATTGTTTATTGGCCTTTTCAGTTCCCCACTCCTCTTTCTTTACGTCGTCCTTTACTGTCCATGCAGTGAGACTCTGGAATCAGTTACAAACCAATATAAGACTCGCTCCGTCCTTGGCATGCTTTAAGAAGCGACTGAAAAAACTCTTAACTTCTAGTCAGTAAAATAATGTGTTTCATTCCAGATTTTTCTTTTCCTTTCCTCTCCACCCTCCCTTCCTTTCCTTTTGATTGATGATATCTCACTTTATATGAAAAATAATGTTCGGGTGATTGTCCGTCTTTGTGGGGTTCGTGGGCATGTGCTCACGTATATGTTTATGAATTTCGTAGGGATGGATAGTTATTTGAATGATTTATGCGACCACGTAACTTGCTTCATTTACTTTTGTCTGGTTGGTTGAAAGAGATTGCCGCCTGGCAGTAAGCCCGCCAGATTATATTGCAATAAAAGTGTTAAGTAAACAAATAAATAAATAAGAAAGTGAAGGAGGATAAATATTTTGAGGGAAATAGTGGTTAATATTTCTAGAGCTTTAGCGTTGACACTGAAAATTTATGTTTATTCTAATTTATGTAATTTAAATTGAAACACTGTTTTATCCATTTGAAAAAATATATTTAAACCCAAATAGTTTCAAGTCACATGTACGAGTATATGACTTGAAACTAGTATAGATGTATTGAAACTAGTTTAAATGTATTGTACATTTTCAAATGAAACAGTGTTTTAATTAAAATAATTTTTGAAAACTACTTTTTTTTGTTTAGTCTAAATATCGATAAGGATAAAGCACATCTGATTGAGCCAGGAAGATAGTTCTGAAGTTGAGCCAAGTGAACCGCAAAAGATGTGTAGAATGATGGTGATGCGTTCATATACAAAGGATTCTGCTGTTTTCAGATTGGAGAGATAGTTCATACTCAGAATGAAAATTAAAATTTTCATGCAAATGCTGAAAACAACTTGGATTAACCCTCCAAAGAGAGTTTTATAGAACGTGGAGAGTTATTCGCGTTCTTATTTTGAGCCATTGAAGTCTGACGTGATATTTTGATATATAAGATAATCATACTTTTTTAGATTCAAAATAAACCAAATACAAACATTTTGGAGACACTCCAGTCTATACAACGCATCAAGATAAAAATCATTCCCAGAGTCAATTGAGGGCAAGATGTGAATTTGGTCTACTGAAGTACAAATTATTACGGAAATGAATCCATCGGTGTTCGAACGTCATTTTCTTGGCAAGATTGCTTAAAAAAAAAGCACAGATGAAATATTTTTTTAGACACATCAGGAGTGTAAAATCAAACACATGACTAGGATACCAATTGAATGAACGAAACTTCTACGCTGGAGTGGTGTGATGCACATATGGAAACCTTATGTATTATGATATATTAAATGTATTATTATTAGGGAAAGAGAAACCTGAAGATGAATGAACTGTTATGCTTAATCCATAAAATGCCATGACGCCAGGAATTTTGAATGAATTCTTGGTTAATAGTGGTATTCTTCTGTATTGTGATTTTGAGTATTCTTCTGCGTTGTGAACATAACGCTGATAAATATGATCCATACAGGAATTGTTGTATCCAGTTCCCCCGATGTATATCTGTCCGCAGAGCTAGGGGACAAAGGTCCGAGCACTCTTCACCTGGTCGATCCAGCGTGTATCTCTGTTCCTGCAACCTTCCACATTGTCAATTACCATGAGTTTTTCTTGTCCTCTTTGCGCGATATGTGATCGAAGAATTGAAAAGCGTAGAGTATTAAAGGCTTTTTAAGATATGTAATTATTTTAGTATAGAGGCATTTGAATGGTTGAAGTAAATAGGCACTAAGTACAAAAAAAAAGTATGCAGTTTCGTTCTATTGTATATGACATATAAAACGAAACTGCATACTTAGTTTTTTTTGTTTTGGTACTTAGTTCCTATTTTACTTCAACCATTCATTTATTCATCGTTTTTATTTCTACGAAAAACCCAGCAATCGTGCCCAATACCATATCTCGAAAGTTTTTGTCGTTGAACGTTCTCTCGCATTTATTTTTCAAGTTTCTAAAACACACGAATATTACGAGTATCATTCCCCAAGAAATGTATCTGTTTCTTCAGATCTGTCTTTATCGCGACAAAACACTCTTTGTTATACCTATTTTTCTCTCGATTTCAGTTCCTCATCAAATTTTATTAACAATTTATCCCAGATAAACAAAATCTCGTTCAATCTCCAAATGTTGCCGAGTATGGGTTTATTGTTTGTTAATACTTCGATCAAAAAATATGATTTTGGTTTATGTTTAATATTTTTTAAAAAATATAATAGATTTAAAATTATAACGCCCCACCATTAGAGAGGTTATGATTTGGGGCCGCGCCAGTTCTGAAAGTGCCGTGAATAATCCTGTAACGGGAGGCGGAAGTTCCTGAAATATTTGCGGATGGAATAGTTTGGCACTTGTGTCATCTTAATTTGCCTAAGTATTCTTAGATATTCAATATTTCACAAGACAATCATTTCTCGCCCTCCCTATATTCTTCATGAAAAAGTGCCTAACAAATGAAAATAAACGAAATTTGTAATAAAATGTTAAAAATGTAACTAGAAAACATGAAATATTAATCGTATTTTTGAATTTTTGAAAAACTTTTTGTATGTACACAATATCTTTTACATTTGATATGACATTTCCCATTTTATTTTCTCTTTCACATTTTGTTTTTCTGTGTTAAGTGTTTCTCAACTTAAATCGCACATGTTTTATTATTTTAAGATTTTTGTATTCTTTTTTATGGTTTTTAAAATTCTTGACTTCTGTTATTTGTAGATCGACTGGAAAAAAGACGTATTTTGTAAATTTATAGGATTCTTTTATTTTATATTCTAACTAGCTTTTGACAACTTTTTCACATTAATGTTGATCAGCGGAAGCACAGGTAACTTACTGAGCTTTTTGAACTTTAAGCTACTTTCTTGGTACATTTACTGCACTGATAGTAATTTGCCTTCTTCCGTGAGGTCAGATCTTAAGTATATTGTTGTTTTTATTTTCCTTCTTTCGTGAGGTCAGATATTAAGTATATTGTTGTTATTATTTTCCTTCTTTCGTGAGGTCAGATCTTAAGCATATTATTGTTATAATTTTCCTTCTTTCGCGAGGTCAGATCTTAAGTATATTGTTGTTATTATTTTCCTTCTTTCGTGAGGTCAGATCTTAAGTCTATCGTTATTATTTTCATTCTTCCGTGAGGTCAGATCTTAAGTATATTGTTGTTATTATTTTCCTTCTTTCGTGAGGTCAGATCTTAAGTATATTATTGTTATTATTTTCCTTCTTTCGTGAGGTCAGATCTTAAGTCTATTGTTGTTATTATTTTCCTTCTTCCGTGAGGTCAGATCTTAAGTATATTATTGTTATTATTTTCCTTCTTTCGTGAGGTCAGATCTTAAGTCTATCGTTGTTATTATTTTCCCATTCAGGTGGGTTGTATTTAGGCCGTCCTTTCTTAATGACTAAGTGACGTCACGCTCATAATGAATAAAGAATATTTTGATCTTCTAGTATTAATCGCGCTGAATGGGGATGTATTCTGTCTACTATAACGCCAAATGTGGTGGTGGGATTAAACTTATCTTATCGTCTGGTATTAAAAAATCAAATACAATATGTAATCGTATTTTAGGATTCAGTAGAAACTGTGATAATTTATTAAGATTCGAAGTAACTAAACTAAAGAACTTTGAACGAAGAAGCATGTTCGTTTTAAGTTTGGTTTAGATCATCTTGAAAAAGTGCTTGAATTTATATAATTTAAGCATACAAGTGAAGGCTGTGCGGGTTCTAGGTCAAACGATAAGCTTCCATGAAAAAAAAGTGCGTATAGTGATCTGGAGAATTAATGAAATAATTGCGGCATCACGATCAAAACAAATTGACAGCTTGTTAGTAAAGTCTTAGTCCTAAATGACAGTTGACGCTATAATTCATCAATCGTGAAAATGTAACAGTCAGGTAACTTTACGCCTAGTTTAGTCAATATTTTAATCGCAGATGCTGTAGAGTTATATTTGTGCTGTTATTTAGTCAATCAAGGTCGTGACTGAAATACAGGTTATTTTATTATTTACTAAGTTTTTTATATTATTTATAATTAAGGCATTAACACTGTAGAGGTTTAAAGACATTGCAAATTGTTTAGTCAAACCGTGTTTATTCCGCTCCATATAAAGGTAAAACCATACCGGCTTCAAGGTTTTCATCTCATTTCAGTCTTGTTTGTGCTCCTCTGATGATGAAGTCAAAGCCTTGAAGATGGTAGGTTTACTTAAACACTGTTTATTTAACTTTACCCTTATATATGGTAAAGTTAAATAAACAGTGTTTAAGTAAACTAATTACAATAAGTTTTTTTATAATTTCGTATTCTCGTTATCTTAAAGAGATATTTAACTTTTTCGTTATTTGTTTTTTTCAATACATATTTTGGGAGATGCAATGTGCTGAAATTATCTGAGTTTCAGTTAACAAACCGAATTATCGAATCAAATCACTGTTTAAGCAGGCCCAGTTATCTTTATCAACCTTTCAGAATGGGTTCTACTTTTGCACGGAAAATGCTTTTTATAAGAGTTAAAATGATAACAAGTATAGTTACAAATCTTGACGTTACTTTATTTTTTGCTAGATATTACAATTATTCAAAAACGTCTTTGGAGTGACTTAATACACTAAAAGACGCTATGAAAAAGGAAGGTTGAATTTTACTGTATCTCTTATATTTTTTGCTGTATATTGTGTCATAAACACTAGATATTTTTTCTAAAATATCGCATATCCACAACATACGAACGAATTCATTTTTTGCTCCTAGGATAAATGACGCATTGCCAGTAGAATGGATGTTATTTACTGTTTTAAATTTCAGATAGATACAGAAAGAATGGCTCCTTTCTCAGACTATTACTGAATCTGAGAAAACGTTGCTGCAAATCGAGAAGTTGTGATGGAGTTGTTGAGCTGTTAAATAGAATCGCAGAATTCTTAATGTTTATTTACTATATACTTATTTTAGTATGTTTTTTGTTTGTAATTAGTTATATTTATTGTTTATTAAGTTTTTGTTTCTGAAACCAAGAAGGCGTAAATATAATTTATATCTACATTTTTTAATATTATTTTCAGTGACGAGAGTATGGTATATAATTGACACATGTGACATATTGACAGTTATATATGTTAGCTATTCTTAGTTAAAATTTCAACATGACAAACAAAGGGAAAATATTATTCTTAGTTTTTCGATGTGTATCTCTTTAACCCTGAGGCCACGACCAACTACACGTTGTAGTTCAGAATATTCGTCATGTTTATCTCCACGTATTTCGTTAATTTGACGGTAAAAAACCAAAAGAAAAATTATCATACTATAGAGTCAAGTGTTTACTACAATTCTCTTTAAAAATATTCTCCTTTTTACTTACAGAAATATTTTTAATTAATTTTCCGTGACAAACATCCAATCATTAGTAATATTGCATTTCGGGAATTCGCACACAGCTTAGTCATCCTTTCCATGTCCGTTGCCGCTTGTCTGTACACGATATCCGGGCTTGTGTGTACATAATATCCGCGCGTGTATTTGTTTATTTTAGGGTGCCCATTATTTTATACTCGACTCGGAGTATTCATTAGATGAAATACTTCGTTGTTTCATTTATTTTGTAAACATTTCCTTTAGTGTAGTGATCCCTTTCGATTTAGTATTTTATTTATGTTTATTATTTGAATGACACTAATTATTTAGTTGTTACGCATCATTTTGTGTTTTTTGGAACAAATACTGTTTTTTTAAGGCTTAAAAATGAATGACGAAGAAATCGAAAATTTTGCGCTGGATTGCGATTCAGATTTATCAATGAGCGATGAAGAAGATTATATTCCCCAAAATTTGGTGAACTTAGAGCATACGGGTATAACGCCGGTAAACAGTGAGAGTGAAATGAACAATTCTGAAATATTAGAAGAACATCCCCCCAGTGAAATAAATTTTACAAATTTCTCACCCCAGTGGGAAAGTGGCATTAACTTCCAACCTGATGTACACAATTTTAATGAACAATCTGGTTTAAGAGATTGTGAATTCATCAATGAAGAGAGTTGTGAATTAGATTATTTTGAGTTATTTTTATGTCGAGACATTGTGAGTAATATAGCAACTGAAACTAACCGATATAGTGATACTGTAAAATTGAAAACAATATTAGCTCCGAATTCCAGATTACACAAATGGAAAAATGTTTAAGTTGAAGAAATGTACGTGTTCATTGCCTTGACCATGCTTACGGCAACAAACAAAAAGGGTCAAATCCATAAATATTGGTCATTAGACAAGTTCATTTCGACACCAATATTTGGAGAAATAATGCCAAGGGATAGGTATTTATCAATCCTAAGTATGCTTCATTTCTCGGATAATGAAAAACAACAACCAGGTGACACGACATACAAAGTAAGAGATTTTGTTGACTCAGTGTGTAGCCAGTTTAAAAAACATTTTTATCCAAACGAGAATATTTGCATTGACGAGTCGTTAGTATTATTCAAATGCAGGTTGTGCATAAAACAATATCTTCCAGCGAAAAGACATAGATTTGGTATAAATTTTTTTGTGTTATGTGATTGTAAAACGGGACTTGTTTTAAAATTCGTAATTTATTTTGGCGCTAAAACGGAAATACTAATACCAAATATGGAAGAAACTATTTGTCGAAGCAATTGGGGATTTCTGGAAAAGTGGTTGTTTCATTATTAGGTGATTACTTAGGAAAAGGCCATACAGTGTATATAGATAACTGGTATACTAGCCCTTTTTTATTTAATTATTTACATACCAAGCAGACCAATGCCTGCGGTACTGTAAAAAAAAACCGTAAATTCATGCCATCGTTTGGATTAGTCAAAAAAGGAGATGTAGACACAAAACAAGCTGGATGCCAACTTGCCATGAAAGGCATGACAAGAGAGGCGTGCATCTGTTGACTACTTCACACGACGCATCAATGATGGAAACGGGAAAAGCTAATTGGAAAAATAAAGCTCCCGTGTTGAAACCCGTAAAAGTGGTATAAAAAAGTTGCTTTTCGAACAATCGATGTCGTTTTGATCAATGCCCATGCCATGTACAAATTAAAATTTTAAAAAAATATTAGTTTAACAGATTTTCATTTACAAGTAATAAAACAATTAGTTCATAAGTATCATATTCCTGGGTCAATAATAAAAGTTAATCGAGTTGGCGAGTACCCACTGAGGTTGGTCGAAAAACATTTTGTTGCGGACATACCAAAAACAGATAATTCAAAAAGAAAATCGGTTTACAGGGAGTGTCATGTTTGTAGACACGCAAAAAGTGGCCCTAAACGTCGTGTCCAAACACGTTACTGGTGTGTCGAGTGTGGTATTGGTTTATGCCTAACCAATTGTTTTAAAATACATCACACCGTGAAATTTTATTAATCAAAAGTGTCCGAAGCTCCGAACAATATTGTGGTCACCCTATTAAATGCCGCAACGGAGCCCGTGTAAGTATGTGTGAATGGCGGAATATTATCTTAGAGACCTTTTAAAAAAATCCTTATAATTATTGTGTAAACAAAACTCCCAATAAAACTGAACATGTTTATTCCTAAATGTACATTCTTGACACAGTAAAATGATTTTTTACGATGCGACAATAAATAAAGTCTCTGTGAGTGGTTCTTTTATGGAGAGGAGCATTTTGAAGGTAATTTATAATTTAAACTTCATCTAACATATAAATAAAATAAAAAACGGATCATTTTAACTATGCACAAACAATTCAATAATGTTTAACAATACGACACGATTTTTTTAATAATTTTAATTCTATTTGGTAAAGCACAAAGCAGTGAAATGCACAACAACAAAATGCAGACAGTGATTTTGAGATTCTCGCCGTTCCAGATAGCAATTAATACGAAACCTTCCCGTCGCCTAGGGGTTAAACCGTTGCTTTTTTATTTTAAAATCTATCTTTATCATGTAAAAATAGGAATGAATAAATACATACATACATATAGTCATGTCATGTCCCTTGTGTAGTAGACATATATAATAGATCTCAAAACTTTCCTATTCATGCAAACAACTTTCAAATAAACAAGAAAATGACAAAAAATAACATAAAGACTGTCTTAATAATAATAAGCCATAAAAACATTTAATAAAAAGTGTGTTAATCAAATGATACAAATAAAATGCAGTAATAAACCTAATTGAAAAGAGACAAAATAGCTGCATAGTTTCAGTTTTCAGAAAATGTGGAGGCTTTCAAATAAGAAGAAAAGTTTTCTCAAAGGCAAATTGACATCCATCTGCTCATGACAGAACGTTACAGCCAGAACATTTAATCAAATGGATGGCACGAACGAGATACACTGGAGATACACAAGTTATTTTCTCTTGTTTCAGCGAGGATATAGAAGGGAGAACACTGAATTTCAGCTGTCCGTTTTAATAAGAGTATTGTCAATATTTTTTTTATATATCCCTTGTATTTTATTTCAACTTTTCAGATAAGTTTTTGTAACAAAAAATAAACATATGTTATTATGAAAAAAATATACAATTACATAATATAAAAATAAACATTTTTTTCCGCAGTTCTTTTTTCGTATGGTACCTTTTGAAATACACGAATTGAATTATTCGGATATATCGAAAGAAAAGAGACAATATTCTTTTCTGGAGTAGTCGTAAAACATGCGATTCTTCATTTGCACATGTTGATAACAATACCGGACGAAAACATGCCATAACACTCGTAAACATACTCGGCGCATTGAAGTGTTGTTACCAAGCGAACCCTTTTACAAGACAGGAAATCTTTTATAATTTTTTGATACCATCGAAAAACTTCCTAGTGGAAGTCACGCGTCTTACCAAATAGGTTACGGGGGTTGTTTTATAGTCATTTTGTCTTCATATTTATTTATACGTTGCACATAAACTGCAGCAGATGACTGTGGTTTTATCAAATTATTTATACATCGTCAATAGCTATTCAAAAGTATGTCTTACAGTAGTCCAGAATGTATTAAATTGTTAAATCGTAATTAATAATGCACTCCGTGACTTAGTTATTTGAATGATAAACTTCCAATCTCAAGTGTTTGGTTCTCAATAAAACCCAAAGAAAAAAAAAACGCTCGAATCTTGTTTTTTTTCCTCTCATTTGATCGTTTGAAATCTTACTGGTTTACTGGAAAAATAACTTCAAAGCATATAATTCCTCAGGTTGCACTACGAGTATATACGAGTATGTTACTATATAATTGTTTTAAACACACCTGTTGTAGTTGTTTTATTTCCCAGCATTGAGTTTTTTCAGATTTATTATCCTATCTTTGACGAATCTTCTTAAGAGTGGAAAAGTACATAAACGGATATTCTAAAACATAAAAAATATCGATTTACTACAGCTTCATATATTGCCAACACAAGTTTGTTTGTTCGTTTATTTATTTAGTTTATAAATAAGTATCATTTTGCATCCGAATACTTTAATTAACATTTTTTTTCACTTTAATTAATAAATAAATGTATCCTTAATATATAAAACTCACAAACAACGAAACCTCGTAAACTTAACCTAATTGTTAAAATATATTACCCACTCTTGCCGTTTGAGTGACTATGGTGAGTTCAAACGTTCTCGCTGCCAGCTCAAACATAACATTGGCATGGTTTCTAAGTACTTTATAAGAAAACTTGAATATCGGATAGTGCGTCAGCCAAAAGTATTTTGGAACCACCTTAAATCCACGCGAAACGATTTTCCAGTGCTTAATGTCATGAATAGGGATGACCATCGAATCTTGAAATCTCTTCTGCATTCGCTCATTATTTTTCAACGATTTATGGTAGGAATTTTAAAGCATATATGTATTTGATGAATACTATATTTCCTCGGAATTGAACTTTAAAATCACTACATTTGATATCCTCAAATAAACTTGATGAAAAATACCAAACCAGTATGTCCATACGGAACACCTACATTCTTCTTTAAGGGCCTGTTGTGAATTGCTTTCAGCACCACATTTTAATTTTGTTTTCCGAGTCCATAATTTTCAAAATGAACGGAAAAAACTCGAGTTATTCCCATATTGGTTCAAAAGACGATGTAACCAACATCAAAACTATCGCCACATTCTCTGCAATAACTAAGCTCCTAGAAATGTTTATAGATTGTACACTGAGGTCGTTTGTGGGCCCATGTATATTGAAGAGCAACAGCTTCAGAGGAGACAGGTCTACTTAATACAATCTAATGGTCTTCACCAACTATGGCTCAAGGGTGTAGATAGTAATTAAATTAATTGCTAGTACTATGTATTTACAAAGCTTTTGATCGCGTCAATCACAAAAAAAAGAGTGAATTAAGGATTCCAGCTAACTTACTTGGGCTGCTATCAGAATATCTTACTGATTTTTTTTTTCGCAGGTGCTCCCCAAGGCTTAATCTTGGGTATATGGTACCTTGTTTCACAATTTTATTAATGATGTAGGTAGAATTATAAAAAAACGTGTTTCTTCTCTTGACTGATGATCTGAAAATCTTTAAGAAGATTTGTTCCAATGCTGACTGTTTAGACCTTCAGTCAGATCTGAGGAATGTTTTTTGAGTGGAGTAACAATAATGAATTATATTCCAACGCAAATGCAAAACTTTATCATATTATCGCTCGCGTGTGTTGTATTTTCATATATATACATTGGAATCTATAGCAACATATACCCCGCACAGACAACTTTGAAGATCTGGGTGTTTTGTTCCACAGCAATCTCGTGTTTGGTCCTCTCGTAGAACTTAAGTGCGATTCAGCTAACAAAACTGTAGGATTTATTATGAGAATCTCTAAGTAGTTGAAAACCAAATGGTGGACAAAACGCTGTTTAATTTATTGAGTCGTAGCCAACTCAGAAAGCAATGTATGCATTTGGAGCCCGCTGGGGGCACATACTCGTAGCTCACTCATGGTGTAGGTGAGTGAGGTGTCTATCTATAGCTACTCAGTTTCTGCAGGGTATGCTCGAGTATAACTCATTGAGCGTAAGAAAAAATGTTCGTCTCCTGATTTACGTTGTTGAGATTCATTGGAGGAGTTGTAGGCTATCCAGCATTACTAGAAAGATTAGTGTTTAATGTTCCTAAAAATTAAACACAAGACTGCGCCGATACGAACTGTCCTCAATCACATACACTATGCGTGTTGCAAAGGGCCTTACCTTTTTTTAATGAGACTGCTTCGGATATTGACATTTCATATCATATTATTAAAAGTATTTTTTTCTAAGATTTAGGGATGTACGAAAACTCTCGTCAAATTATTTGAATGTGTTAACTATTTTTGTAAATTCTAATGTTATTGGGTTAAAACTGTATTGTAAGTTGAAATTAATAAATAAATGCCAGTAAAGTCGTCAAGTTATGCAGTATACAACAAAAGTGTAATGCATTCCGTTTTGATATATTTGTAATGTATAACGAGTTGTTTTGAATTTTTGAAATTTTTAGTTTTGGAAGCTGAAAGTTATCGCGACATCTCGCTGATTTCCGTATCATACATTTTCGCAATTAAGAAAGTTTTTCTTAGGGCAGCAAAAAAATAAATAAACAGTGTTAAAGATAAACATTTTACTAAATGAGGATACGAATATGTGTATCCAATAAAATATATTTTTTTATTAAACAAAGTTTTCTTTAATTAAAATTATCACAAATATTAAAGCAATTAAAATGTTGCCATTATATCACTGTGTAATTACAGAATATATAGATTAGCGTTAAATTGCCGCTTTAACTGTTATTGTATTACATTCTAATGCTCAAATAAAACTTAGTTAAACTATTCAAATAGCTTTCATTTGTAAGAAAATTCCATTTACTTAATGGGTATGTAAAGAAAGAGTGGGTGACGCTTTTAACAATTTCTCTAAAAGTCAAAGAAAACATTTTTCAATAAAGTTTTTATTTTCTAATTTAGAGTTGTATCTTTTTTTTCCATTTAAATAACGACATTTTTAACGAATTATTTTGCTATAAATATAATCTCCGAGACGACTTCCGTGGCCAAATTAATAAAACGTTTGCCTACAAACCCGGAGATTGCGAGTTCGAATCCAATTGACACTTAAGGATTCTAGCCTGGTTTACACTTAAGGCCTCTTTAACATATTTTCGCTTGATTGGATGCCACATGCTAATAAGCCCTCCAGGTTGTGTTGTATACAATGAAAATGTAATATAATAATACAATATTATTATTTTATTTATCTCGAAATATTACATTGGTCTATAAACAATTTTGTTATTTTGATTTGATGAAAAAAAATATATATTTTAATATATTTGAAAATAAATACACATACCCATCTGTTTTCCTATCGGGTTAGAGATACAGGACTAAGTGCTAAGATTCCTTATTTATCACACATATGTTTCACCTTCCCTACATCCTTAGACCTTCATATAACACTCAGACTTTTGACATTTCCTTCTTTTGAAATATCGTTCACTTGATCCAACTATACTTTCCATTATTTATTTATTTATTTACTTAACACTTTTACTGCAAATACGATCTGGCGGGCTTATTGCCAGGCGGAAATCTCTTTCAGCCAACCAGACAAAAGTAAATGAAGCAAGTTACGTTGTCGCATAAATCATTCAAATGACTATCCATCCCCACGAAATCCATAAACATATACGTGAGCATATGCCCACGAACCCCACAAAGACGGACAATCACCCGAACATTCTTTTTCATATAAAGTGAAATATCATCAATCAAAAGGAAAGGAAGGGATGGTTTAGAGGAAAGGAAAAGAAAAATCAGGAATGAGTCATTATCTACCTCTAACAAATTTTCCAGTCATGTTTGCACTGTACGTTTGTTTTATTAGTCTTTTTTCCTTTAATCATTCTACTTGTAAATCATAAAATAACTTGTATAACATAACACTTGTAGAATATATCTTCTGTTAAATATCGCACATTACATTTTGTATTTCTAATTTGAAAATTAAATTCTTATGTATTAATGCTTTCAAAATATGTTCTTAGTAAACCTCTTAATTCTGAGGATCCTTATTATCATGTTCATTAACCATCCCTTTCTAGTACAACCGCTGTCATGCTCTATATAGCGTCCCTTGAATTTAACACCCCACTGCCTTTTTCAGCCGATGGGTATCCGGTCATTGTGTTGGATAGGTATATCCGGTGCAGGCTTTTTCTGTAATTCAAACTTCCGACTAAAGACAAGGCTTTTGTTTTCCTTTTTAGACGTGTCCAAAAATATCGTACGTTTTAAATAATTTAGTTTTTAGTAATAAAAATAAATAACACAACCTCCGTGGCCTAGTTGATAAGACACTTGTCGCCAATCTAGGGGGTTGTGGGTTCAATTCCTGATGGAACTCAGATTTTGTAAAAATAATTCCATTCTGGTTATCATTCAAGCCCCCTTTACCACCTTTCTTATTGTTTGGAGAGATTGCTAAATGGCAATAAGCCCGGCAGATTTTATTGTATACAACGACAATGTAATACAATAAAATACTTACAAAAACAACAAAAGTAACTTTATATGCACTGTCGTAAACAAAATTCAACCTGGTGTCTTGTGACAATCTTTTTCAACCAACCAGAAATATGTTAAAGAAGCCCTAAGTGAAAACAAGACCGAAATCCTTTTTTTTAAATAAACATCTGATTTCTGACAAACTAGATCAAGTAATAAAAACAAAAGAACAATTTATATAGTGCCACTTTTAGTTTCCAATACAATTGAGGTACTTCAGGTTGAATATTTTTTTCTTTTATATATACACATACACACAATCACGCCATTTTCTGCTAGGGTAGGCAAATAGGATAGGACACTAGACTTCCTATCTCGATACACATATTTCGCCTCTAACTAGATCCGAATACACCTTCTCATACAGCTCTTCGATTTTTCTTAGCCTTTTCTTTAAAAATATCATTAACTTGATCTAACCATATTTTCCTTGGTCTTTCTCTATTACGCTTTCCCCTCACATTAGCATTGTATATTTGTTTTGTTAGTTTTCCTTCATTAATTCTTTTCACGTGCCTAAATAACCTCAAACGGCTCTTCTTCATCTTTCTTAACACATCAGCCTTAAGTTCATATCCATCCTTAATCACTTCATTTCTTATTCTATCATACACTGTTCCCTCGCATATTATTTTCATTGCACGCATTTTACATAATTGATTCGGCTTCTTTTACGTTTCACTTCCATACATCAAAGCTGATACTAAAATACTACTGTGGGCTATGTGTCTAAGCATGTTCATATACATGCTTAGACATAGTCCCCAGTAGTATTTCAGTATAGCAGTGTCTAAGCATGTCTATTCAGCCAGAATAGTCATTTTGCAATAGTATGAGTAACACTCTTTGTATTACACAACGTATGTAGTGATATTGGTTTTAGAATGCCACACGATTGGTTCGCGCAGAGCGCACGTTTGTATTGTTGTTAAAATACTCGGTGATTAGAAAAACACTGCCATGTTGAAATAAGGAGTGCGGTTTTTGTCTAATGTAATGTATAATTCAAAATTTTTCGAAAGCTTAGAATGTACTTTGTTATAACTTAAAGTTTCCTAGAATTTAGTATCACTCCATCCACTATTATTTTAAAACTTTATTATTTGGCATTGTAATTATGATACATTAATATGTTAAATAATCTTACATTCATTTTATTTTTATGTGGAATCTAATTAAAGCTAACGAACCTTTTTACTTTATAATACTTGTACTTATATGTATTTATTTTTAATCTTGAAAAATTTCATTCTTGTTATTTAATGTTTCCTAGAATTTGCCATGCCTAAACAATTAATATGTGTGATAAACTTACTTCATTGTATTTTTATGATTATTACAATTTAAGCTGACAGCATTTTTAATTTACAAAACGTGTTTTTTTTATTTATTAAACAAAGTAAATTATTGTACAAACATTTGTCAAAGCTATACCTATATACAAATTTATTACTTAACTAATCTTAATTATATGTTATAATTTATGAACTTACTTAATCTTATTTTCCTACATATCATTTTATTTTATTTTTTTCAATCTTAATATATGATTTCTTAGAAATAATTAACACCTTCACACTACTTATAACTAGATAACAATTCTTACACTAATTATTTAGCAAAAACAAGTCCACTCGTTCAGGCTACTTGTATTCCATCACATTCACTCAGACCTTGGTCGTCCCAGCTAATACTGTAGGTGGACTAGTCAGGCAACAGATAATGTTATTTTCAATGTTTGAATATAAAATATTATTTTTATATTTTTTTGCTTTATTACTTCATTAATAAAATAAAGTGACAAGTTTTTGTATATGCTTTGTTACTCACCCTATTACAAAATGATTATTCTGGCTGAACAATCTATACACGCCGTTCGATATCTCTCATTAGTTTGCCATCACCTGAAAAAAATACTACCTTAATGGCAGAATTCTTCGACTTGCTCAAATCTTTCATTATTTCAAACATGATGATCTTTATCTAAGGAGGTCTTTCTTTAATCGTCGCAATTTATTTCATGGAATAAATTCTTTAACGATTCATTTTACGGGTTAAAAATCCTATGGCCATAAGTTAGACGTGTTTGTAAGCCATTAGAGGTGAGTTGTTTGCGAGGGAAATAGATGAGGCGAACATCTTTGGCTCGGACGTGGGTTATAACTTTTCTTATAATGTTCCGGGCACATTTTGCAACATATATATCTAAAGGTAACATTTTGGTGTTTGGATGGTTGCTTGCTGTATTTGTTTGTAACAGCTATTATGTTACTGACAGTGGTCTAACGATATGTAAGCAGGCACCCCAAGTTCGATTCCTGGCAGATTAATTTTATTCTGAGATCATACTACACACAAATTTATCACTTTGCACAGTTTAAATTCTATAAATTGTAAATATTTTCTTGTTCAATTTAAATTTAGTCTTTATATTTTTTCTCAAACCCTTCATACAATAGAGGTCTAGAGAAAATAAGGTAGATGATATTCGAAGAAATGATAAATTAATGGAGTGTAAGAGTTGTTGATGGCCATTTTTTCTGACCTAAAATGGTATAAATTCTATTTTATTTTTTCTATTTGCTCTGCATTATACTTCCGAGTTAGTTGAGACTTTACTATTGGGTTTCATATTTTTTTAATAGAGAATTCACTGACAGATTATTCCTAAGCCCCTTTAAAATAAAAGTTTACAAGGACCATTGTTAAAAAAAGGTTTTGGTTGAAAATGTTTGTAATATTCTTGAAAATATTTCTCTTCATTCTAATAGAGTAACAAAATGGTCATGTGCATATGGTTCTCTACAAGTGACCATCCCTATCCATAATGGTACCCAAAATGCGGGTGTGTTCCGATCGTCTCAACTCGGTGTGCCATCGGATTTAGATCAACGGTGTGGTTTGTGAGTTTGCTGGTGTGCAACGGTTTACTTACTTAAAACAAACTCCATGGCACGGCTTCGCTTTCCAATAGTTTGACGTTGGAGTGGGGAGGAGGTCCTCGACTACGAGGCCTGGCTACGACGACGACGACGACGACGCATATGAATCTGGATACCATCTATAGTGTCCGGGTCTAAAAAGAAATTGCAGGATACTCCATTCAGGTTATTAAAGAACGTGTTTAAACATGTGTTAATTCAGAACTGGCAAGGTATGTGCTAAGCACAAGAATAGAAGAGAGAAACGGTACATATGTAAGGAGTGCGATATAGCTCTCAACAAAGGAACATTTTGGCGGAGTTACCATAACATACATGTCAAAATTATTTAAGTATTTTAAACAAATATACAAGGTTTCATTATGATATTCTTAATATTCATTTAGATATAGTTTTTTAGCTAGCCCTTCACAAATATACAAGGTTTCATTATGATATTCTTAATATTAATTTAGATATAGTTATTTTAGCTAGCCCTTCACAAATATACAAGGTTTCATTATGACATTCTTAATATTCATTTAGATATAGTTATTTTAGCTAGCCCTTCACAAATATACGAGGTTTCATTATGATATTCTTAATATTCATTTAGATATAGTTATTTTAGCTAGCCCTTCACAAATATACAAGGTTTCATTATGACATTCTTAATATTCATTTAGATATAGTTGTTTTAGCTAGCCCTTCACAAATATACAAGGTTTCATTATGATATTCTTAATATTCATTTAGATATAGTTGTTTTAGCTAGCCCTTCACAAATATACAAGATTTCATTATGGTATTCTTAATATTCATTTAGATATAGTTGTTTTAGCTAGCCCTTCACAAATATACAAGGTTTCATTATGATATTCTTAATATTCATTTAGATATAGTTATTTTAGCTAGCCCTTCACAAATATACAAGGTTTCATTATAATATTCTTAATATTAATTTAGATATAGTTATTTTAGCTAGCCCTTCACAAATCAAAATTCCTAAACAAAAAGCCGGGCACTAGAAAATAATATCTTGATTTTATTTGGGTTCTTTATTTTAATGTGTTCCATTCAGGTTTTTACTTCATGTCTCTGTGACATATTTGTAGTTGGTCGGAAGAGAATGTCATATGGCAATACATTTATTAGGTTGTATTCCATACAACGACTGTGAGAAGAAAAAAAATATATCTGAAAATAAACCCAGTTTTGAAACTAGTTTCTCATAAAAATGAAACACTACAGATATAAACTTATTGAATAATAAAACTTAAAATTAACAAGTTGTTTGTTAACTTCATAGACAATTAACCTCGTTTTTAACGAGATTTAGAAGTTTTCAAAATGAAAAACGATAAATATAAACTAAATTGCATAAATACTCGTGGTAAATTGAGATAGAAAGTTACAAACAGTGCCAAATATACAGAATACTGCCTGCTTAACATCAAACGTTGGTAACTTTCTCGTGTCGATTTAATTTACATTAAGTTACAAAGAAAGTTGGAAAGTCAAAGTTCAGCTTAAATAATGTCTCGCATGTTCATCTTTGTAAATTTTTGAATAAATATTTTCTTATTATATATTAAATTGTACGAGTATAAATAACAGTTTGTCATAAAAGTACTTTCGTATTTTTTGGATAGATGTCGTTCGAACAATTTTTTTAGTTAACTTCTTTCAGAACGTGCTGAATGTATATTTATATGAATCATGTGTGTCAAATGTGGTTTCAAAAAAATCTTTATGGTGACATACCACTCAATGGTGGTATCCACTCTGGCTGATTATCATTGATGATCACAAAGTACCATTCACGAGCAAGTTAAATCCTAATGTAAAAATTTAGCGTTTTAAATTAACCAAAAATTACAAAATGCTTTTCGAAAAACCCAACCTTTTTTCGGACACATTGAAGAGCTTGACCGGAAGGCAATGTTGTCATAGCCTATAAGCAAAAAAACATTGGATTAAGCAAGCATTCGGATTTAGAACTTCAGGAGTAGTCACGGAACTCGCGATTTGTCACTGAACGTATTGCCAACATTACCGCTCGGTGTTGTTGCCAGATGAACACTTGAACAGATTGCTCCTCGTTTTTTTAAGGTATCATCGGGAGTAAAACCCGAAACCCCCGCTTGTGGAAGTCAAGAATATATAATTTGAATAGCGTTGTTTTGTATTAATATATCCTCTCGAGACAACTGATTTAAAAAAATATTTTAAACTTTTTACTGTACTCAAAGACAACTCAATACTTCTGTTGGCTCGATTATTTAGCTTCAATCAATATGTCAAACTACCATATACAAGACCAGAAATATGTTAAAGCCCGAACATGAATACATAGAAAAAATGTTTTGTTCACTTGTCAATATTAAAGAAAACTATAGCAAACCTTGGTGGCCAAATTATACTTTTTTTGATAAAAAATCGTATTAATATATTGAGCAATCTTCTTTAATTCAAAGGATCTAATTAAATCAAATGAAATAATCTAGGTATCAATAAAAATGGGCCCGCGTTGAAATCGAAATGAATTTGAAATATTTTCCCAATTTAAGGATGAATGTAAGGATATTCGTAAATATCCGAAGAATTTTTAAATCTCGAGACAACAAGAGAGACATTTCTCATTTCGATTTTATTTTGAGATTCTGGGAAAGGTCAAAGTGAAATCCATGCTTTATAAAATGGTTTTATTAATCAATAATTCGACGGTTATTGAGTTACGTTGACATAACCTTGGTAGGACATTATATTTAAAAGATAATTGTTTTCTGACTAAGAACTGACGAAGAAGTTTTTACAGATAACTTAAAATAAACAAAACATGTGAGTTGATTGTGGAAAAGAAATTATAAAGGCTTTAAATTGACTTATTTATTAATTAAATATTTTCCTACTTCATTATTTCAATACTTGGTGCCGTCTCAAAGGGCTCATTGGCTGCCGTGAAACTGGTGTCCCTGTCTTGCACTCATGAAATTAATACACGAATATAAACACGCTTACATAGTTCAACGAATTCGAGCTCCAGCCGCTCGTGTGAAGGTAGACTCTAAAATGACTTATTTATTTATTCTTATGTTTTCCAACTTCATTATTTCAACACTTTATGCCGTCTTAAAGGGCTTATTACCTGTAATGAGACGGTAGACTAACACACATGAAACTCACATATAGACACACTTTAAAAAATCCGAACTGCAGTCGCTCGTGTGATTTGATATCTCTCAGCAAAAAATTGTATTCTACATTGTTTCGTTTTTTTTTAAACTTGACTTATTTTATTTTCTCTTTTTACGCTGGCAGTGAATCTGAGATTGAAAAAACCATTTCTACTTATTTCATAAGTTTATAATTATATCAACTTCATTTTCATTATAATATAACTTTTTTGCACTATAATTTACGTGTACAAGGGTGTGGACTAAAATACTTCTGACGTACACGCGTCTGGGTTTGCCCTCCTATTGGTGGAGGTGTATCTCGATTAGGTGGGAGTTACCAACTTAATTCAGACTGATAGTTTCTCTCTAAATTTATTTTCTTTTCTGTTTCTATAACATATACCTATATGTGTAAATTTAGGATATATATTCATATACAATGAGGCTACCAATAAAAGTGTTATTTATTTTATAAAATATACTGGTGGGGTTATTGCTCGATGTAAATATCTTCCAACCAACCAGACAAATATAAATAAGACATTACACAAAAAATACTCAAATTATTGGTATTTTTTTTGTCAAACGCCGTTTATTTTACATTAGATAACGGTACAACCATACCAGTTTCAAATTTTTTACTTCATCATCAAGGGAGCACAAACAAGCCTGAATTATGTTCGAACTGGTACCGTCGTACACGCTTCTAACGGCAATACACCGGGTTAGGGATTGTGGGTAGAGGGACGCAGGAGACAACTTAAGCAAGCAGCGGTGAGATCTTGAGAACGTGGTTATTCATCAAATGTTCATACCAATGCACTGACTTGGATATTTCTAAAAGTTAATTACTAAACAACTTATATTTTCTTTAAACCTCCACAGTGTTCATGCCTTAACTATAAACATTTGTGTTAATTTGTATAACATTTATTTAAAATATGAATTCACTTTGTTCCTATGTTTATTTCGCCTTATTCTGATTTATTCTACTGTACAACACTGCTTGCATGTCAATGAAGAATTTATTTTTAGCTTTTACAAATCTTTTTATAAAAAAAAATCTGTGACAAATAACTTAGTCTCATTGATGAGGCAGAGAAAAATGGTTTGATTTTATAATATTACTCTTGATATGTGTCCAAACACTATAATTACCGATGGCAATAATAATAATAATAAAAGACAATTTATATAGCGCCGTTTAGAGAGCAGACTCGCCTCAGACTCGATTTGAATTCACAATGTATCCATATCTCGTTGGATAGTAGACTCGTTATTCATAATGAATATTTTATATTTTAAACTAACATATCTTATTTCACCTGAGTTTCAAATACACAGCGTTCTTGTAGTAATATTTTCTGACGAAACAGTTATATTATAGGAAGGAGAACTAATGCGATACAAAGTGAACCATTGCTTTGAAATAACTCTTGTTAATTGATATATTTTTAAATAAGTAGATAAGGATATTTAATTAATTATCATCATTTAATTATGGTTCTTTGATCAAATTTGCTTATTAGACTGCTCGGCGAATTATAACTTTGTTTTTTACAGCTACGAAAATATGTTTATTTTATAGATTTTAAGGCGATAAATGTGAAAAATTAAAATTCTGAATTGGTTCCATTTTTCAAGATAAATTAGACATTTCTGTATTGAAATGCAAGCCTACCTTGACTGTAGAAACGTGAATACAGAGAAAAAAAAGAAGGGGACAATTTATGACAGAATATGGAAAAATATGATTTTGGATGAATTTGAACTTAAAACAGATATAGAACGAATGAAGTAATACAAAAAAAAAAACAGAAAAATAGTGTGCAAATGTGAGTGAAAGGCGTGGTAAAAGACCAAGAAAAGTATGGTTGGATGTAATTTGAAAGAAGAAGACGTATGTGAAGGTGTATGGATGTCGAAGAGGCGAATGATACATGTTGAAAAAAAAAGTCTGCCGCTTTATCCTCTCGGCCTACTCCGACAGCGAAATGGCGTGTTGGTATGTATATTGTACTTCTGTATTCGTTGTTGCTGGTTCTCGTCTCGTAGTCGAAGAACCCCTCGCCATTTCAACGTCAATTTAGTAGGAAAGGGACTTTTTTCTTTTTCTTTTTTCACTTCTTTAAGTAAGTGAGTCGTTGGACATCAGAAAACTTACCGGCCACATACCTGTGTCATTCGAGAGGAATAGCATAGCGTGGGTTTCGAACCGGCAACCTTCCGCACGGAGGCCCTGTACGTTACCGCGCAGTCATGCACCTCAAGCTCTGTATCCACTATAATTATATTGTTGAAAAATTGTCAATGATCGAAATCAAACATAAATTAATTAATAAATACAGTGAAATCGTGCACTTAGCCACCTTGAAAATTATTTAAAATTCTAGTAGTTTTGTGAAATATACAAAAAAAATTGAACTAAACGTTCTTCATTTATAAAGAACGAGAATGAACAACGAATTTTAAAATAAAATAAAGTCTTGGTTATTTGAAACATTAGTAAAGTTTTTGAAAGATCTGAAAGTGAGGGAGGGCAAATTGTGTACTCACTTTTTTATACTTAAATATATAAATAACGCTTAAGTCTTTCTTTTGTTTGAAACGGGTTTAAGTTTTTTGAAAAGCGTCTTTGAAAAAGTTTGTGTTACATAAATATTTTAAGTTTACTCGAAAGAAAATATTGGTTTGAACCCAGACAAAAATCACCTTATAAATAAATCTCTAAAATATAAAGGGATATATAAAGAAGAATAGAAAGAGGGGGAGGGGGAAATGTATGTCAAAATAAGACATGAAGTTATAAGGAATGTAGTGATAAGGAATGTAGTGATAAGGAATAAAGGGATAAGGGATAAATGTGAACTTAAGGCTGATGTGTTGAGTAAGATGAAGAAGAGTATTCCGAGATGTTTTGGGCACATGAAACAAATTAATGAAAAAATGCTATTGAAACAAACATATAGTGCAAATGTGAGTGTAAAACGTGGTAAATGATGACAGTGAAAAGTACGGCTGGATAAGTGAAATATATTTTGAAAGAAGTAAGGTAAAATAAATAGTAGGAGCTATATGGGAAAGTGTATGAATTTTGAAGTTTCGAAATATGTCCCGAGATAGGAAATTCTGGTGCTTTGTCCGCTCCGCCTTCTTTTACATACATATCATAGCGTGATGGTATGTATGTAACATAATATATAAATTGACAGGAAATGAAAAGAGAAAAAGAGGAATGTTTTGGTATTTAGGGTTTTTGTTAAATGCAATTCTGCTATAATGTTGAAGAGAGTTTGCTCTCTAAACGATGTTGTATGCTTTGTTCTTTTATTATCATTATTGTTACTTAAGCATACAAACTCAGCTAAAGTCACAAATGCTCTCATGCTGAAACAAGATTCCGAGGTATAATAAATTCATAAACCCTATGCTTTCCTATGGGTTCGTATGTTGGAATTGCAAGGGAAAATCTCTAGATATTGTTGAAAAACTGATTTTGCGGATGTTCTATGAAACATTGCAAAATAACGAATAGTAGCGCATTTTATAAAAACAAGAATGGTACGACCTCTTCCAGAACCAACCCATTTTTTATTTTTTTGAAACCCGGAATACTTTATTAGTAGGCCACTTGGTAATAATGCATAATTACCAACAACCTAGTAGTATCTTAGACAGTAGACTTGAAGGTAGTTTTTTTTTTTAAAGAATATATATGACCAAAGTCATAGGTATCCTTATACCCTCGAACACTAGGCGGAAGAAATGCCTGTATCGTTCGAGGGGAGTAGCACAGCGTTGGGTTCGAACCGATGATCTTCCGCACGGAAGTCCAGCGCGTTACCGCGCGGCCATGCACCTCAGTTGAATAAGACTTTAATAGATAGATGATGTTACAAAAAATACAGGCATAGTGGTGGCACCTAGCAAAGGATAGAAGGAACTATAAAATGATCTTCCAGGATACTAAGACCCATCCAGAGTTATACTGCTTATGGTGATGTTGAAAGTGAAGTTCAGAATATATTACAATAATTATTTTGTGGTACCGCGTTGATAATGGAGTCAATAACTTCTTAAGGGATCTCTATTCAACGTTACATCGTTTCATCTTCAAACTAATAAGTTGATCCGATCTAGTTGCGTCTAAATATATAATTTTACAGCATTCAAATTTTCTGTGAAAGTACTGGTAACTTGTTAGACTGTTTCAACTCTAGGCCTTAAGGTGGTATTCTACTCTGGAGGCGTGAATTTCAGGCGTTTTTTAGACTGAAAAATTAAAAAACATTCTTCATATGCATTTTTTTAACTGTTTGTTTATTGATGACTTGAGAATGTATAAAAAAAAATTCAAGATGTTATCAGCTGTTTATATATCGTCGTAAAAAAAAAAGGGGGTAAACTGATCGACATGATTGAAGCTCTTTCATAAATTAAAAATAAAAATTATACACAGTTTCTTAATATAAAATAATTTCGTTATCGTTGGTACCAAAAAATGGCGGTTGTCTGAAAAAATTCTAAATTTTTTAACCTTTTTTTCAAATATATATTTTTTTAAAAACAGTAAAAAAAACTGTTTTGAATTTTTCAAGGTAGGAACGATATAAAAAAATTTATTAAAGTTTTATACTAAGTTTGAAAGCAATCGGTTGAACAAAACTTGAGATTTTATGTCGACCAGGACGAAAAAAGTAGTTTCGAGAAAAATGCGTATAAAGTTTTGAGATTATTGTCTGAGTCATACCGGTGCGGCGTAATTGACACAGTTTCTTGATATAAAATAATGTCGTTATCGTTGGTACCAAAAAAATAAAAATAATTGTAAAATGTCGGTTGTCTGAAAAAATATTCAATTTTTTAACCTTTTTTTCAAATATAATTTTTTTTAAATATAGTAAAAAAAATAGTTTTAAATTTTTCAAGGTAGGAACGATATAAAAAAAATTATTTAAGTTTTACACTGAATTTGAAGGTAATCAATTGAATAAAACTTGAGATTTTATGTCGACCAGGTCGAAAAAATTAGTTTCGAGAAAAATACGTTTAAAGTTTTGAGATTATTGTCTGAGTCATACCGGTGCGGCGTAATTCCTGCCTCATTTATAGCTATAACTTCGTAAATATTAAGAATTTTCAAATTTCCTTTTGAGAACGTATTTTTAAAAATCTCAACTTTAAAAATTTGCAAAAAAATTTTTTTTTTCAAATTTCTAGAGTACATCACCCCCATAAGTAGCTTTATATTTACTGCTCTGCGAGTCATTGTCATTCTTCCGTAACGTAGGACCTTTAGTTCGTTATCGCTATGAGTATTATTCTTTTCACACTCAGGTGTAATGCCACTAAAGAAGTTCTTTGCACAGTTCCTTCTCTTTACTATGAGACGTTGTGATTATAAAGAAAAAAAAATCAATCCTCGATGGGGTGGTGGAATCAATGTATTCGTATACTGTCCTCATAAAAAAAACATTTAAATGTAGAACTAGGACTTTTTCAATCATACGGTGTTTTTAAAAATTTGAGAATTAAAGTTGTTTTTCTTAACCATGTATGTCAAGTGAGATTAATATGTTGAAATTTTCTAAAATAATGCCACAGGGAATAAGAAATAAAATAAAATATAAATACAAAATGTTCCACAGTTTGGCAGCAACAATTTTTATCCATAGTTATTCAAACATAATATAATCTTTGGTTATACAACATGTAAAAGCTTTATTACTAAAATCAGAAGGGTCTGACATAAGTTATCGCGAAGTTTGTGAAAAGATTTTGATATTCGGCAGTGGACCCTGTGCCTGACACGCGCCAAATTAAGGGACAGCTGTCAGATGGGTTAGACCTACATTTGCTTCATGCTAGCGATTATCAAAGTGTGTTGCGTAAAATACAAAAATTAGTTTGATCTTAAATAAAAGCACACTGAAGTATTATAAAGTTGACATACTTGGAGCGGTACCTGGCAGATTTGTGGACGACACCTAGCAGGTTTGTGGACGGCACCTAGCAGTTTTGTACAGCACCTAGCAGATTTATGGATGGTACCTAGCAGATTATAGACGGCACCTAACATATTTATGGATGGCACCTAGCAGATTTGATATAAAATTCAACGTAGCAGATTTATTATCATGTGGAAATTTCTTCTAACAAACCAAAACGTTGCTTAAAAGGTCGTTAGTGGAAAATTAGTATGATTCTTTCTTTCAATTTTGGGTTATATCGGGAGTATCGAACTCGAAACTCTGGTGTAGAAACATAAACGTTTAACCATCTAGGCAGCGAAAGTAGTATGTTTCTTAGTTACGGCTTATACTTTCTTCTACCTCTCAGTAAATGAAATAATTACAACAATTTATCAAAGGTTTTGGCGTTAACTTTGTGGAACTCCATATAATAATATTTAACATTAGAGCTGCGGGATAGGCGACATATATACGTATATATATAATGTAATTATTCGCTTATTTACCGTGAACGCTAACCGCTAGACCACGGCAGCCGACAATAGCAAAATACTTGTAGGCAAGATTTAGTTGTCTGTACTTGATAATCTGAAAGCAAGAGGCTTTGAGTGCTATTGAATGTAAGAATTTAGTGTATCCATTATTAAATGAAGTCTACTGTGTGTCATTGATTTTAGGAAGTACCTTTGCCATTCTTGATAAGTCTAGGGAAGGTGAAGTATACGTATGATGTGAACTTTTATCTCGATTTTAATGTCTAGAACCATCACTAATGTCTAAACCATTGTTGACCAGAGACAAATGTAGTGAATTAACCCAAAAGAGCTTATGTAATGCAGTTGAGTCTGGAAGCATCTTCAGGTTCTGGAAAAACCTCGCACCGTGTCGTAGTTCCTGACCACCTCTGTTCTTGAACTCTTATTGATTTCACGCGATTGGAGAAGACAACAAGAACAAAAAAGTCCTTACGGCACTGAAAACAACTATCAGATTTTGTCTGTGTGTGAAAGTAGAGGATGTTTCCCTGGGTGTAGTCGATCACTTCCCTCGAACGAGATTATTGGAAACATCATTCTATTGGAAATATTTCATTAAACGTTGTAATAAATAAACATATACAAAAAACTTTTTAACAGAAGGTATTTTCAGAGTACTGGCCATGATCAAACCCAATACATTTAAATTTTACGGAAGTTGCGATATCAGACCCTCTGCAATAAGTATTATGCTATCCAAATCTACCTAAATGACACATCATCACCCCAAGCTTCGAAAAACAGAAGAACTTTAAAGAAAAATACAAGTATGGATTCGATTTCTGTTAACAATTTATCAAAATTTAACAATTTAACATAGTGTTTTACACATATACTCGTACGTCGCCTTTGCGAAGAGTTGGCTTTCTTAACTCTTTCACGGCTATGGACCACTTAAATGGCCCATACATAATACGTGCCGTCCTGGCGAGCGGCCTTTTAAGTGGCCACTAACTTTCTTCTTCTTCTTGATGTGCCCTGTCAGGTCCCCCCGACGTTGGCAATCACTCTGGCGAAGGCTTCTCTGTCTTGCGCGATCCGGAACAGCTCTTCCACACGTCTCATTCCGGTCCAGTCTCTTATATTTCGCAGCCAAGACGTCTGCCTTCTCTCCATAGTGATATCCTGGGAATGATAATCAGGGTGGTTTCCCGTTGCCTTCCCTGATAGGTGTTTCTGTAGGGGTCACCCTCCCTTAGCCGGGGGGGTCCGGTTTTATGGCGCCGGACACTCGCACATTCATCCTCTCCTATCTGCTATGGCACTGATGGTAATATGCCAGTGACCACATTGCCCAGGGCTCGCGGGGCTTAAGAGGCCACTCGTGGACGCTAGGAGTAGGACTATTGGTAGTGTTGCTGATGGAATGCAACTATGGCGTTACGCGGTATTTTATAGGCACACATTTTCCGGCAAAACATGCACCACCGCGACCCTACCAAACTTTGAGCCCCACTAACTTTGCGTGTCGATATCTCGGCCAAAATTAAATCTTCTTTAAAATTTTTAACCTGAATATAAGACAAAACGTGTCCTCTAGTGACATCTCTTTTAAAATCATCAAAACTTCAAGTACTTGATCCATAAGAAGGATTTAAACAGACCCCTTTGCAGGCCGTCGATATGTAAAGCATTTTGAATAATCGCGCCACGCGTTCGGGCGATCCGAAGGTCATGTTTCTAATGACGATTGCTCCCGATCAATATGAAGTATTATGCGTCGATATTTTTTTTGTAAGTACGCGTATTGCGTATTGAATTAATTGCCTCTTTCATTGTTTATGGATTATTGTTTTCTTTGTATAATAAACATACTTTTATTTGTATAATAGTGTTATAAGAATATTTTCTAATATTACGTGTGTATAGTGTCAGCTAAAAAATGCATCGGCGCACAGTTCGACAGTACTCAGATTCGGGATAATGGTGAGTCATATTTTTATGTAGATACAATATAAATTTATTGACTTAAAACACCGCCGCCTGTGGGACACACGAAAGATACTCGAGCCATCGCCGTAAAAAGGTTAACAGTGCAACTAGAACCCTTTTACTCTTATTATTATAAAATTCTGTTAAAAATACTTGTGAGACGAATCTGAGGTGTCCTTAAAGTAAACCTGGTCACTTTCGATATGTATGGAAATAAAATGATGGATTGATTTAGTTTTTCTACCGTGAGGTCATGTGGGATTCCAAAAAGTATTGGAATACGTTTTTTAAGCATTTAGCGACCTCCGTGGTCTAGTGAGCTACCTCTGTGGTCTACCTGTTTTCAAATCCAGAGGTCGCGAGTTCAATTTCCGCTGGAACCAAGTTTAAAAAAAAAGAAAGGTTTTTTTAGTGTGGTTTTCATTTAAAGTCTAATTAATTTTTTTCTGGTTGGTTGGAAGAGGTCGTTACATAATACTCCCACAAGATTGTACTGTATACGAAGAAAGTGTTAAAAATGGTTTGCTCAGGCGCTACTATAGCTGCCAGACTAGATTTTTTTTTATATGAATGTGTTCGAGTCTCGAATTAAATCGCCCTTTAGGAGAGGTTGCTCTCTAAAAGGCACTTTATCATAACTCTTAATTTACTTAAATGATATGTAAAAAAATAATATAAAAAATTAACATTGAAATGTAAGCTGTGTGAAATTATATATTTAAATAGGAAAAATACAAACAAATTCAAAGAATGTATAAAATCTGAGAAATGTTAAATAAATATCCAAAATACTTCTGTAAAATCCTTTAACTGTTGGGTATGTCTGTTTCCCGTGGTTTTATTGAATCCGTTTTATTCCGAGTATATGATTTGGGTATAGAACTAGCCTTGGGTGAGAAGAAATCCTGGAATTCAAGATATCTCATTAAATAACAAAGAACATGGAAGGTAAACTAAAAATGCCTGTATTTTCTTGGCAAAGTTCCTATTATAAAAGATTATTTCAATTGAACGAAAGTTTTGTTTCCGTTTACCTAAATATTTCAAGGCATTCTCAAAGCAATTCTTTAATTGTTTTGCGCTTGACACGTATTTTATTTTATTGTCATTGGAAAGACAAATGTTTTAAAAATTAAACACACATTATTCCTTTAAAATGCACATCATCATTTTGTCATCTAGCTCATGCTTCAGCATAATTACTCCCACGATAGCCTCTGACCACTCCTCTTTCTCAAAATTTGTTAAGGGTAGTCCAGTTGAATCTCTCACTTGGTCAGTCCGACGCATTGAGATTCTTCTTGTTGTGCGTCGTATTTCCAGGCTTCCAGTAACCACACACCTTTCCAAACTGTCTTCTTGGTCACGAGCAATGTGCTGGAAGAACGACGGACTCATTAAAGACATACCTGTCGGTGATTCTTAGTTCTTCGAGTATGAAGGCCTTAGTTCGCCTCGCTGTAGATGGAATTCGTAAGATCCTTCTCCATACATACTCGTATAATCACGGCGTGTCCCTTGCATAGTAGGCAGAAAAAACAGATCTTCAAACCTTCTATTCAAGCACACAACTTTCGCCTCCTCCACATTCATACATCTCGTAATGCGCAATCTTCTATTATTCATAATTCTTCCTTTACCGTTTTTCAAAATCTGCTCCATTTGGTCGAGCAACGTTTTCCTCGGTCTACCTCTTCTCATTTGTAAAATCACTTAGTCATTCTTTCGTCATTCATTCTCTTCACATGGCCAAACCATCTTTAAGCTCCTTTCTTAATCTAACTTAAAACATTAATTTTATCAATGCATTCATTTCTGATGTCTTCATTCTAACTTGTTTCAAACAATTATTGTCAAATTTTCCTTAGTGCACGCAATAAATAATAATAAAAATGTTAAAATATTTTTCTGAATTCATGTCGTATTCAGTAGGCTTAAATGATGGCTGATAGTTTTTTTTATACCCCCTTGAGGATGGAGATTGCAACACTTTCGAAATGTGGCCCATAAATTAAGCCAACCAAACGTTAGCTCAAGTTAGAACGCCGTTGAGGAGAGTTGGCTCTCTAAACGGCGCTATATAAGTTGTCCTTTTATTATTATAAATACGGTATCAACTCCGAAACACATTTTAAACTAATGGAAAACTGTCGTGAAAATCTTTTAACATATATTGATTTAAATTTGTACTAATATAAAATAGCTTGTTGATATTTTGATAATTATAAAAAAATAGACTACTTTAAAAGTTGCCATATGATTCGAATGACAGAGCAAAAGAAAGAAAGGAAGTCCAAAAAAGGGTGAACAAAAGTTCTTAAGACTAATTAAAAACAATGTGGGATCGATGACAGAAGAAGGGAAGACACGGTAAAGAACCATGTGAAGAAGAGAAGTGAGATTTATTCGGACAGTGTTAGCGATAACACATCAACAGTTTCACCTAGAAATTTTCCATGTCTCTTCTTCCAGTTTTTCATTCACCCTCAACCTCTTTTTAGATATTAAGATGTTACTTCTCACTA